>LPNX010839466.1:10262-43371 GCA_001517045.1 Pseudotsuga menziesii
TGTCGATGGGGCTACAACAAATCTGATTGGTGGGGCTGGCATTCATTTGCTGATTAGTCAATATCATTTCTTTTGCATCAAGATGCAGTGTGGCCTCAGTACAAACATCAGATATGAACTCATGGCTTTATGGGCGCTGCTATATTTTGCAAAGGAACTTGGCATACCTTCTCTTGTTATATATGGGGACTCATATGCTATTATTAATTAGGTCAAGGAGATGGCTGATCTCTCAGCTCTCAACTTGGATGGATGGTGTCACAATATCAGTGATCTAAAATCTTTCTTTCTCTCTCTAGACTTCCTTCATGTTTATAGAGAATACAATGAGAGGGAAGATGGCTTATCCAAGGAAGCGTTCTCCATGGCCACGGGCCTTTTGAGTTTCATTGAGTTTCATTGAATTGTATGAAGGTGAAATAATAGGGAATGGCATGCTTCAGCTTTTTTGAGCTTGTTAAGCTTCTTCCTACTCCTTTACCATCTTGGTAATGCTCTTGAGTATGGATGACTGAGTATTTCACATCTTTTGGATGTCTGAGGTTGACTTACTTCTCTTCATAGATTTTTGATATTTTGCACATTCCCATGAGCACTTCCCTGGATAAGCTACCTCTAGACTCTTCTTGTATTCCCTTTAGACATATTTGGAAGTCTGGCTGGAGTTAGTAAGGGTTTGTTTCTGTCTTAGAGGACTGGCAGCAGCATGTAATGTTATATGACACTATATTGAATCTTACTGTTCAAGTTTTTGACATAACCGTATTATTGTGGCCAACTAGTATTTAGTTGGCACTTGATACGTCCCTGAGCCCACGGGGTATGCTAAGTATTTGATATTGCTTATATTGTGATGTAAAAGTTACCTTTGATTCATAATGAATACCAAGAAACAACTATTTTTCTTCTAGAAAAAAATAATCCTATCTTCAAACTTACTTATTACTACTCAAATTTGTATTAATATAATTTCTTTCTATTAGTTTCAATCCTTTAACTCATTGCTTTTATACCTAGAACATTAAAAATTATTAGAGCTTTCAACTCTATTAAATAATCCAAAAGTTAATTCTAAGGTGATAGGGCATAAACCTTTAAGCTTCTCTTTAATTAGAGCTCGACAAAACATTTATTGCTTTGGAGCCAAGTTCTCGCATGAAGGCATAAAATAGATTTCGGGGACCAGTCCCTCTACTTAAAAAAAATTGTTCTTCTCCTCGTATAAATAAAAAGGAGCTCCTCTGAAAAAAAAATAAAAAGGAGCAGTGTTGTAAAGATTTAGGTTTTTTCCCACCACCCCTCGGCGTAACCTCTAAGAAAAAATGGTGCTGACCTTTTTATCCAAAGAGAAAATGGGGTCGAGTCCCCTTCCAATGGGCAAACCCTAACGGGATCCTCAACTTTTGGTATTAATATTTTCTCAAAAAATATATCCTTCTTCGTAACGAAGAATTTTATAAAAAAACTAATGTTACTTTCTCTTTTTCATAATATACATATGTATATATAATTATTTCATTAGTTGGTAAAACATTAATTTTTTTAGAAGGTAAGTTCATTATTTAAAGAATATATTAATAAGTATTTTTTTTATTTGTTATGTCTCCACCCTTCTATTGGTGAGAGGACGCGACTATAATGCTGACAATCCGGGCAAACTATGCCCCATGAACAGAAAATAAAATGTATTGGAAATAAACATACACAGATGCATAAATGATTATCAAACATTGGAAGCAATTTCATTCATTCACATTTGACATGTTCATATGGATTTATAAAACAAACACAGTCACAAGGAATTAAACACAAGAATACTTATCTTAGAAGAAGCTTGTCCCGCAACCAGCTACATCGCTGCAACGTTCCTTCCAACCATAGGTCAGTGTGCTCATCAATCACTCAGTAACACTGCCACCCCCGAGCTGGGCATGATTCCACAAGGAATGAGGGGAAACACTAGTAGGCTCACACGTGGCTAAGGATACACAAAACTCAGCCAAGCCAACACAGTTGGGTTTATCAGGCTAACATGGAGTAGGAAAGGTTGGTTGCTAAGCTAGTGAGCTCAATCCAAGAGCTATGGACACCTGCACCAGAACTAGCCTAACTTCTAAGACATCCACACACACCCAACACAAGGAAGCATCCCCTTCTCTGCTATGCAGTCCCTCGGGCCATGCCTTCCCTTCCAGTGCTATTCAGGGGGTACAGAGAAGAAAGTCAGCCCTCTAGCTCTGTTTGTGAGGCTCCTACACACACTAGGTTTATCAAGCAGGCTCAGACCCCATTTCCACTCCAAAAACAACTCAACCAAAACAACAAAGGCATACACAACACTTTCCAGATCTGGGATTGATGAAAATCGACTTGGGAGCCAAAACAAATTTGCAGATGGTTAAAACAACCCCCTTAGCAGCAATTCGAATTCCATATTCGTTTATGGCCCTAGCGTGGCCAAACAAACTCAATCGACACCCAAAATTCGTGGCTCTATTCCCCCCATTGGATGTGCAACTCTGAACATGAAATTCCCCAACCGTGGAGAGGTGGAAACAACACAAAAATGCTCAGGAGTGATCCCAACCACTGAGCATTGACAAAAACACTTCCCAGCCCTAGGAAAAATGAATAACATAGCATAGAACGTGAATGGTGAATGTCAGGAGCTCCAAAATCGTGGGGAAGACCAAAAACATGAATGGTTTCACACACAGGAAGTTTAGAATGCCTGAGAGAGCTCACGTGAAGGAAAATTGGTGAGGAAAACATCCCAACATGAAAGCATGGTAGAATGGCCTAGGTTTTTAGGTTTTTGCTTTCCCAAGGAGTCAAAATGCGTTTCCCAAAAACTGATGGCTTCTCCAATTTGAATTTGGGCTTTCATACCTTGCCCATTCCATGCAATAACCAACCCAAATAATTTCTGGCAGAATTAAATGATTGGGTGAATGAGACAAGAAAGGTAGTTGATTGTTGGATGGGTTCTCCAATTGACATTTGGCTTTTCCCCATTGGCCCCAAAGGTTTGAATACCCCCCCCCTTATCCTTAGGAAATCATGCCCCCATCTCATTATTTGTTGCATTGACATAGTTGGTTGTGGGTATTTTAATTAAAATGCATATGTACATGGTGTCTATAATTATAACGTACTTGGCTAGCACAAAATACTATCAACAACGATTTTAATCGCCGAAACATAAAACGATAATCCATGGTGGGGCTTTTAGCCTTTAGCTCCGCACCACGATTAATTACAATATATACATCATATACATTTAATGCAAACAAGGTCAAAACCGGGGTGTTACATTCCCCTCCCCCTTCAATAGCACTGCCCTCAGTGCTTTACAAAATTGAACAAAATGCTACACTGGCATCTCCTCAGTGTTCTGCAGAATTGAACAAAAATGTATGTGCCAACCGCATGGCATCCTCCAACTCCCATGTAGCCTCTTTAGGACCGTAGTGCTCCCATTGCACCTTTACCTGCCCTATGGCTCGGTTCCAGAGCATTGTGAACTTTCGGTCGAAGATGCACTTTGGCTCAATTTGGAACTCTCCCTTGGGTTCTACCTAAATCACATCCCAATTTATCACATGGTTAGTATCATGTACATATTTCTTAAGCAAAGAAACATGAAAAATATTATGAGCTCTAGTCCTAGCAGGCAATGCAAGTCTATATGCAACTGGGCCTATTCTTCCAAGCACTTAAAACAACCCGTAATATCTAGGTGACAACTTGGCACAACTTCCAAGCTTCAAGGAACTCTTCTTTGCCCTCACTCTGAGGTAAACATGATCCCCAACACTGAATTCTTTGTTCACCCTATGCTTATCTGCATAGCTTTTTTGTCTGTCCTGAGCTACTTTCAAATTTTTCCTGATCTTTACAACCTCTTGCTCCATCTCCTTGAGCAATTCTGGATCAAGCACAACCCTGTTCACTGGATTATCCCAGGTCACTGGTGTCCTACACCTTCTGCCATACAAAGATTCATATGGACTCATCCCCAAGGGTGCTTGTTGTCCATCGTTATAAGCAAACTCTACCAAGTGTAGGTAATCTTCCCACTTGGTTGGTTTGTCCATCACATACATGTGAATCATATCTTCAAGCACTTGATTCACTCTCTCTGTCTGCCCATCAATCTGAGGATGGTAGGCAGTGTTGAAGTTCAACTTTGTACCCAAATCTACAAACAACCCCTTCCAGAAATTGGAAGTGAACTTGACATCTCTGTCAAAGACTATTGCCTTAGGCAATCCATGCAATTTGAAAATCTCCTTCATGAATATTTTTGCAATGTCATCAGTCTTGTGCGTAGACTTAATCGGTATAAAATTTATTTCCTTTTTCCACTTGTCCACCACGACCATGATGGAATCATGTTATCTCCAAGACATTGGCAATCCTGTAATAAAATCCATGGAAATAACTTCCCAGTTCCATTTTGGAACTGGAAAAGGCTGCAACAAACCTGCTGGGTGTTGATGTTCAACCTTCATCTGCTAACATTTCATGCACCTTGAAATATATTCAGCCATATCCTTTTTCATTCCTGGCCAAAAATACTGCTTTCTTGCTATAGCAATTGTCTTCTGATATCCTGGGTGACCAGAAAATGGAGCTTGGTGGATCTCGTCCATAACCATTCTCCTCCAATCTGCTACATTTGGAATATAGACTCCGCCTTTATAAGTAAGAAGTCCATCTTCTTCCAATTTATATCCCTCATATCTCTTCTCAAGAATTTTCTGCTGCAATTTGTCTTTTACCTGCTCATACAACTCATCTCCAGCAATATGATTAACAATTTGTTGCCTCAACTCCGACTGGAAAATACTAATGGATGCCACATGCATTTCCCGCACCTTCCTGCTAAGTGCAGCAACTACCTTATTCTCTTTTCCTCTTATGTGCTTGATTTCGAAATTAAACTCACATAAGAACTCCAACCATCTAGCTTGCCTAGCATTTAACGTTGGTTGATCAAACAAGTACTCCAGACAGTAATGGTCTGTGCTTAGCTCAAATATTCTGCCCATCAAGTAATGCCTCCACATCTTGAGAGCATGTACCATGGCTGCAAGTTCTAGATCATGAGTAGCGTAGTTCTTCTCATGCTCCTTCAACTTTCTTGACTCATAACATATCATGTGGTTGTCTTGCATAAGGACTCCTCCAAGTCCTTGTCCGCATGCATAAGTACACACCACAAAATTCTTTTTTGGGTCTACAATCTTCAAGACTGACGCACTTGTGAGAAGATTCTTCAACTACTGGAAGCTTTCTTCATACCTCGGTGTCCATTCAAACTTTATTCCCTTTATTTACAAAGAAGTGACTTGATGTGCAACCTTGGAGAATCCTTCAATAAATCTCCTATAGTATCCTGCAAGCCCCATAAAAGATATTACATCTGTCACATTTCTCGGAGTAGGCCAATTCATAATGGCCTCAATCTTCTCAGGGTCTACAAATATACCCTCATCTGAGATAATGTGACCCAAATAATGAATCCTATCTCTATAGAAGTCACACTTGCTCAACTTTGTATACAACTGATGCTCCCTGAGCAATTGCAATGTCAATCTCAGATGCTCTTCATGTTCTTCCTCATTCTTAGAATAAATAAGAATGTCGTCAAGGAAAACAAGAACAAACTTATCCAAATACCTTCTGAAGACATTATTCGTAAGGCACATAAATGTAGCTGGTGCATTTGTGAGACCAAATGGTACCACTACAAACTCATAATGCCCATACCTTGTCCTGAAGGCTGTCTTATGAATGTATTCATCCTTGATTCTTACCTGATGGTAACTAGACCTCAAGTCAATCTTTGAAAATACCTTTTCTCCCCTCATTTTATCAAAGAGGTCATCAATCCTAGGCAAAGGGTATTTGTTCTTCACAGTGACTTTGTTCAACTATCTCTAATCAATACACAACCTGAGTGTACCATCTTTCTTCTTTACAGATAGAACTGGTGCTCCCCAAGGAGACACACTCAGCCTGATATACTTCTTCTCCAACAACTCTTGCAGTCGCATCTTTAGCTCTATCATTTCTGGTGTACTCATTCTATAGGGTGTCTTGGACACTGGTGCTTCTCTTGGCATAAGTTCAATTGTGAAATCAATGTCTCTCTTTGGAGGAATCCCTAGAATCTCATCAGGAAACACATCCTTGAATTCCTCCAACCTAGGAGTTTCATCCTCTGTTGCCTCCAAAATATGAGCTACATACAATTGACAACCTTTTCTATAGAACTTCTTCGACCACATTGCTGAAATCTGCTTAACAGAAATCACCTTTGGAATGCCTTTCACAATCCTTAAGTTGCCTTCTTCATCCAAGCACTCAAAGTTCTTATTGTAACAGTCCAACTTTATCCTGTGAGCTTCTAACCAATCCATTCCGACAAGAACATCATAGGAACCAAGTGGTAGAACATTCAGATCTACACAAGTGACCAATCCATTCATGAACAATGGACATTTCTCTACCACTTCACTAACCTTTCTCTTAGCTCCAGTGGCTAGCTGAACTAACCAAGATTTTCTATGCTTTACTTTCTTAAAAGCACAAATCTCCACTACTCTAGGAGTAATGTAACTATGAGTAGAACCAGGGTCAATCAAAATAGAAACATATTGCTCAACAATCTTACCAGCAACTTCAACCATAGTTGACTGGTTATCTGCCTGGCGGTCCTCCAGTGCTGCATAAATACTAGGGACGACCCTTGCTACTTGATCCAATGTTTCTACCTCTTGAATGTTGTAAGCTGGCATTGCATTCTCATTCTCAAGTGGACAATTCCTGCTCATGTGGGGTCCTCCACATTTCCAACATTGGAGTGGTCCTCTGTTCTTTTGTGGTTCTCCAGGCTTTTCTCCCACCACTCTAGCTGGCTACTTCTCAACTCGGAATGGCTGCTTCTGCTGATTCCTAAAGTTAGAAGGTTTAAAAACTTTCTTCCTTTGGTCAGACTTCTCGTTCTTCTTGTCCTTCCATGTCTTATAATAATAAGGTTTTCATTTGCTTTGCTCATAGCAATACTTAGCCTTCCTTAATGCTTCTTCAAGAGTTCTAGGTTCATAAAACTCAATTATGTCTTTGTAAGACTGAGGCAATCCACTTAGGAAAGGTTGGATCTTCACTTTTTCATCTTTGATGTACCTAACATGCCTCAAAAGTTCCAGGAACTTGTTTGCATACTCTTCCATGGTCTGCTGTCCCAATCTCATCTCATGGAACTCTTTAATCTTATCATCATAGTACTTGTCAGAGAGGTACTTCTGCTTGAAATAATTTTGGAACTGCTTCCATACAATCTTCCTTTCATTGATCTTCTTGACCCGCTTGAAATGCTCTCACCATATGGATGCTCTTACAGTCAAATTGAAGATGGCTACTCTAGCCTTCATATTTCCTGAATAGTCTTGGACTTGAAATTATTTCCTCATCCCAAGAAGCCAAGCTTCAGCTTCTTGTCCATTCTTTATCTCACCATTAAAGGTATGAGGCCTTTCCTTCTTAAATTCACCATGTGAATGGTTCTTGTAACACCTCTTCCTCTCATTCCCGCGAGATGAAAAACTTGAACTGTCAGTGGGTCCTTTAGATTCATATGACTCACTAGGAGATATCTTCCTTCTTCTAGTGCCGCTCTTACTACCCTCCTTTCTTACTGTCTGGTCCCCAAAGTTCATCCACCTCTGGATGTCGGTAAAACTTTGCAGCGTGGCTGCATTCAGCTGATTCAACTCCTCCTGAGCCTTAACCAATATTTCATTATCTGCCCTGTAAATTTGCATCTCAACCCTTAGGCTTCTCATGGTGGCTACAAAATCTGGGGGAGTCTCTTGAAATATTCTCCCATTTGACTCAGTCTCAGCATTTCCCACATGAATGTTTTCTCCCATAACATCTTCCTCGTGCTCATAGGGATCTTGTGCATCATTCATGCTGAAGGTCCTCATGGCTGAACCAAAACCCAACTTTACTGATCCGCACTATGTGGAATGTTTCCCTTTTGAAGGTGACTATAATTTTGCAAAATGTATTAATAAATATGATCGTTAGCTGCAAAACATTCTCATCAATCATACATTACTTACCTGTGTTGGAAACATCATATATTGACAACTTTGTCAAATCATAGAATTTTCTTTTCACAAAGAATGACGGTCTCAAGGGGACGACGGGGGTCAAGGGGGCTTTCCCCCTTGTGGATTCCCAACACCACTGTTGGGCAGGTCGAGGGCAGTGCCCTCATTTTTTTTTGTAAATACATTGATTTCGTGCAATCTGGTGCGTGAACATGCTCCCATTTTTCATCTTTCTAGCCCTTCAATCTCACTGAAAAACCCTGTTGAAAATCCCTGTCAAAACTCTGTTTCGGCTCAATCTTTAGCTTTCAACCGATCGGTGTAACTTAGCCGACGTATCAGCTCAATCTTGCCCTTCACTTCCGCCATAGCAGAGAAATTTTCAATTTTCGCCCGATCGGTGACCTTTTGCTGTAGCAAAAACATTTTGGAATTCCACCCACCGTAGCGGCTCTGTCTTTGTCTTCCATCCGCCACTGTAGCGAATCGATATTAATTTGTCATCCTCCACCGTTGGCTACAATTTATTTTTCCAGCCGCTGCCATAGCGGCTTGAATTTTGGTTTCCAGTCGCCATTGCAGATCATTCTTCTTTTTCTAGCCGCCGCTACGTCGACTCCGTTTCCATCTTTTCTCCGCCACGTGTCGGCTTGAACATCATTTTATACCAATTGCCGTTGGGGCTCAAACTATGATTTTCGTCCGTTGTAGCGGCTCGATCATCAACTTCGTCCACTGCCTTTGGCTCGAAGTTCGGTTTCCAGCCACTTCGTCGGCTCGGTCTTTGTCTTTCAGCCGCCGACTACACACTTAGAAAAAATTTTGAAATTTTATTTTGTAGCCCAAACTCCAACTTCCTTTCACCACACCTCGGCTCCGAGTCAAACTTACACCTGCCACGTAGCGGCTCAAATTTCATCTCTTGTTCACCGTCGTTGCGGCTCGAACTTCAACTTTATGCTGCCGCTGCGGCTTAATCGACAATAGTCGTCCGCCGTGTATCAGCTTGTTCTCCAACCTTCACAGCCGCCGCATTGGCAAGAAAGGAAACAACCGGATGCTGTTGCGTCTCTCTTCTGGTGAAGGCACCCGACTTGTCGGATAGGCTTAGACAAAGTCATCTCACATACCATAAAAAAAATTTCAATTTTTCTATGTTGGTCTGTATTCAACAGAAGTTACCCTCACCTTTGTCAACTGATTTCTTTGGCCCATAAAGGCCCATTGCTGCAACATGAGGGCTCTGATCCCACACTGTCACGTTCCCACCCTTCTACCGGCGAGAGGACGTGGCGAGAGGACGTGACTATAATGCTGACAATCCGGGAAAACTAAGCCTCATGGACAGAAAATAATGCATTGGAAATAAACATACACAGATGCATAAATGATTATCAAACAACGGAAGCAATTTCATTCATTCACAACATTTGACATGTTCATATGGATTTATAAAACAAACACAGTCACAAGGAATTAAACACAAGAATACGTATCTTAGAAGAAGCTTGTCCCATAACCAGCTACGTCGCTACAACGTTCCTCCCAACCATAGGCCAGTGTGCTCATCAATCGCTCAGCAACATTGCCACCCCCGAGCTGGGCATGATTCCACAAGGAATAAGGGGAAACACTAGTAGGCTCACACGTAGCTAAGGATACACAAAACTCAGCCAAGCTAACATAGTTGGGTTTATCATGATAGCATGGAGCTGGAAAGGTTGGCTACTAAGCTAGTAAGCTCAATCCAAGAGCTATGGACACCTGCACCACAACTAGCCTAACTTCTAAGACATCCACACACACCCAACACAAGGAAGCGTCCCCTTCTTTGCTATGCAGTCCCTCGGGACATGCCTTCCCTTCCAGTGCTATTCAGGGGTTACAGAGAAGAAATTCAACCCTCTAGCTCTGTATGTGAGGCTCCTACAAACTAGGTTGATCAAGCAGGCTCATACCCCATTTCCACTCCAAAAACAGTTCAACCAAAACAACAGAGACATACACAGCAATTTCTAGATTCGGGATTGATGAAAATCGACTTGGGAGCCAAAACGAATTTGCAGATGGTTAAAACAACTCGCTTAACAGCAATTTGAATTCCAGATTCTTTTATGGCCCTAACGTGGCCAAAATGAAACAATCGGCACCCAAAATTTGTGGCTCTGTTCCCCCCATTGGCTGTGCAACTTTGAACATGAAATTCCCCAACCGTGGAGAGGTGGAAACAACACAAAAACACCTAGGAGTGATCCCAACCACTGAGCATTGACAAAAACACTTCCCAGCCTTGGGAAAAATGAATAACACAACATAGAACGTGAATGGTGAATGCCATGAGTTCCAAAATCGTGGGGAAGACCAAAAACGTGAATGGTTTCACACATAGGAAGTTCAGAATGCCTGAGAGAGCTCACGTGAAGGAAAATTGGTGAGGAAAACATCCCAACATGAAAGTATGGTAGAATGGCCTACGTTTTTGGGCTTTTTCTTGCCCAAGGAGTCAAAACACGTTTCCCAAAAATTGATGGCTTCTCCAATTCAAATTTGGGTTGTCATACCTTGCCCATCCCATGCAACAACCAACCCAACTAATTTTTGGTAGAATTAAATGATTGGGTGAATGAGACAAGAAAGGTAGTTGACTGTTGGATGGGTTCTCCCATTGACATTTGGATTTTCTCCATTGGCCCCAATGGTTTGAATACCCCCCCTTATCCTTAGGAAATCATGCCCCCATTTCATTATTTGTTGCATTGACATAGCTGGTTATGGGTATTTTAATTAAAATGCATATGTACATGGTGTCCATAATTATAACGTGCCTGGCTAGCACAAAATACCATCAGCAACGATTTTAATCGCTGGAACATAAAACGATAATCCATGGTGGGGCTTTTAGCCTTTAGCTCCGCACCATGATTAATTACAATATATACATCATATACATTTAATGCAAACGGGGTCAAAACCGAGGTGTTTGATTATTATTTTCTTTATATTTTTTCATATATATGTATATGTTTATATAATATATATCCATAATAATGTTTACTAAAGGATTTTTTTTAAATGAATTTATAAATATAATAAGGTCTTGAAAAAGGACTTAGCTTAGATACATTTAAAAGATCTAAATATATTCTCTTGTTATTTGAGATTTTAGGAAGATAAGTAAGATATTAGCATAATAATAATAATCTTTTCACTTAGATAACAAAATCAGAGAAACTCTCGATTGCTAGCCAATAATTAGTTACTTAGTCCAATTAAGATAGTCTAATTAATACTTACTTCAGCTTAAGAAAATACCTAAAAATTTAGACCTTCAAATAAACATTTTAGTTTTCTTCAAGTTCTAGTGACACTTAAGATGATACCAATCATTAAACTCAGATGTTCACTACTTTCTAGCCACTTACCCTCTCCCCCTAGTGGATTCTCAATCTCCTAAACAATTCACAACTTGGCAAAATAAATTACATTGCTTACAGTGTTTTATTGACCTTTTGCTTATGGACAGAAGGTTGCATATTATACATTCACCTTTGTTTTCACCATTGTAAAAGAATCGAAGTAGGTGAGACGATGTTATAGGTGTCCACCTAACATGACTTTTAACTGTAAATATTTTAGTCAATATACTAACAAGACTTTTAACCGTAGATATTTTAGTCAATATACGAACAAGACTTTTAACCTTAAATATTCTCATAATTACTTTGATTTTTAAAAACTTCATCTAAATATTTTAAACTTTGAACTTTTATAAGAACTAAAACCAAACTTCTGTTATGTGGTGACCCAAAACTTTATATTCTTTTTATTTTCAAATAATACAAAATGTTATGCACTTATAAAAACACACATACACATATAAATTTAAATTAAAAATAATTTATGTAACTAATTCAAAATTATATAAATACAATATTATAAAATAAAATACAAATATTGTATATATATAAAATTAGTTTTTTTTAAAATTGGATGCAAGTTTTTTTTTTTTCAGAGGAAAAAATACCAGTCTTTGTTATTCATAGGAATCAAAAGACATCATTTACATATAGCATCTTATGATCACATAAACATAATGCAAAAACATAATGTTGAAACAAAGCTGACTATGATAATCAGAAAAAGACAAAAAGTCTGATCATAGCAGACTTTTCTCATCATCCCTGATATATCAGGTCAGAATATACTGTATAAGAATGAAGGTGGTCGTCAAACATATATTCCAGAGCAAAACTCACTAGCAGAAAGGTCTCATACAGAACAGAAAATGATGATCAATCAAATGTTGAAAACATGCTGAATAAACAATAAGGCTCAGCATCACTAAAATAGAACGAAATGGCCTTGATTAATGACCATTGCATCTAAAGTTTCCGTGAAGAATCCATATCCCATATCCAAATTGAGGGCCTGTTTAGAGAGACTATCTGCCTGTGTGTTATGCTCTCGGAATATGTGTTTGAAAATCACCGGAGGGGCCAAGGGAAGCATATTTCTAATATCAATACACCAGTGCATCAGTGAAGGAACATCAAGTGCAGAGAGTCTGTTTAGCCTGGAAATAATCACCATAGAGTCACCATAAATTAACTGCATGGGGAGACCCATCATCAAGCTCACCTTCAGAACTGCTCAAAGAGCCAATAATTCTGCTCTAGTATTCGTGCTACTGCCAGCTCCCAAAGAGAAACTGAAATAATGGGTATCATTAAGATATAATACAAACCAAGAACCTCCTTTCTTCATTACAGCCGCCCCATCGAAGAAGCCACAAGGAAATACCTTCACCGGAACAGAACCAATTATCCTTAATTTTTTAATTTCCTAAGGAACAGGATAAGCATTTAAAAATCCTTCAATCCTGGAGATAACAGCAAAAAGAGCAGGTTTCCTGTTTTCGAACAGACAGAGGTTCCGAATGAGCCATATTCCCCAGAGAATAAATAAAGGCAAGTGCCTGTAAGGAGCTGAACGCCCCACCGAATTGAACCACAGAGCCAGATGGGACGAGATAGAATTAAGGGGAGGAAAGGAGAGCCTATACTTGGTCTCAAAATGAGCACGGATACAAACCGTGAAGGAGCAGGCCATAAAAAGATGGTATATATCCTCTTCATTTTTTTCACACAACACACATCTTCTTGGGCCTTGGAAACCCCTACTTTGAAGCTGGTCCCATGTTAATATCCGCCCATTAACCACAAGCCATATAAAGCAAGCAATTTTCAGAGGTAAGTTGAGAGTCCATAGAAAATCCAGAACCGGATCATGAAAGTCAATACAACCATCATAAAGAATACAATCATAACCTTTCTCAGCAGTTAGAGGCCCCACATAGTTATTTTGAGACCAAAGAAGAGTATCACATTGGTCTGTTAGACGGATTCTGCCATATTCCATCCCTTTGATGTAAATATCCCAAATATTTTTCCACTCTCCACAGAGATCTAACTCATTCGCCGAGAACCAATAGCCCTTCGCATCAGGAGTGTAATTTCTTGCTTGGGCTAAGGAAACTATTTCGAAGTCTTCCAGGTACAATCTGAGCTCCCTCGGAAATATATAAGAGGAACCCATACCAACAACAGGATCTGCCCCAATACGAATAGTGTCACCATTTCCAGCATGCCATAAAGGACCTTTTCCAATCCACGGTAATGTGGAGAGAAAACCTCTCCAAATTATAGATGCATTCCAAACTGTGAATCTTTTTTCCCTAAACCAAGTATGCATAGGCAATTTTTTCAGATATTTTATAGCGATGAGATTATGCCAAATGCCCTTGCTATTAAGAGCAAACCAAAAACTTTTCATTCTCAATGAAAGACTGAATCTGGGCAGATGTTTTATTCCCCAGCCACCCAGAAGAGTAGGTCGCGCTAGAAGATGCCAATCCACCAGATGGAATTTCTTTTTTCTTGAAGAGGAGCCCCAAAGAAAAGTAAATATCAACTTTCTGAGCTTATCTAAGATAGAGGCGGGAACAGGAAAAAGTGCCAGCCAGTACATAGGTAAACCAGACAGAACATATCGAATGAGGACCAAACGTCCACCAAGTGACAAGAGTCGGTTTGTCCAATGAGAGATTCTCTTCTCGAAATTAGAGATAAGCCAATACCAGTCCTTAACCAGATAACCAGAAGGATTAAGGAAGTATCCCAGATATGAAAACCTTTATTAATGTCATCAAATCTATAAGGGAGGATATCAACAATTCTTCGAAGAAGGGTCCCATCCAAACTAGTATGAAGAAAACTAGACTTATTCACATTGATACTCATGCCAGAGGCTTCACAAAATAGATCCAAGATGACCTTAAGAGCCATCCATTCTTCCAAAGAATCCAAACCAAATATAATAGCATCATCTACAAAAAGTAAATGAGTGATGGAGAGTTCAGTCGTAATCTTGATCCCTTTGACTTTACCATTTCTTTTGGCATCTTCAATCAATAGACTGAGTCCTTCTATAACTAAAATGAACAATAATGGTGACAATGGACAACCCTGCCTGATTCCGCGAGAGGCCGGAAAAAAAGATGAAGAAGAACCATTCACGAGGACAACAAAATTGGCAGAAGAGATACAGCCCAATATCCAGTTCACCCCTACAAGAGGAAATCCTATCTGAATGAGAATAAGACGTATAAAAGTCCAATTTACCCTGTCAAATGCTTTTGACAGGTCCAACTTAAGGACAAGAGCACTTTTCTTTTTGGTTTTGACTGAATGTAAAACTTCCTGAGTTATGGCAATAGGTTCTAGAATCTGGCGGTTCTTGAGGAAGCCAAATTGCTGAGGAGAAATAGCTGAGTCCAAGAAGGGCTTAAGTCTTAGGGCCGCAATCTTAGAGATCAATTTATAACAGAGATTACATAGAGAAATGGGGCGAAAGTCAGAAAAGGTGACAGGAAAATCAACTTTAGGAATGAGAGCTAAAAAAGTAGAGTTAAGGGCAGGATTCACTCTACCCAAAATCCGAGAGGATTCCACCATATTGACAAGGAGAGGACCCAGAATATCAAAAAAAGCCAAGTAGAACTCAACAGGCCATCCATCCGGACCTGGCGCCTTATCTCTTTTAAAGGTTTTTAGGGCTCTCTCAACTTCTGAAATAGTAACAGAACTAGTGAAGGCCTCAACCTCCCCAGCACTGAGATAGGAAGGGAAAAGTCGTAAAACTTTAAGTTGAGTAGCAAGATTAGTCGAGTGGTCATCTTCAAATAAAGACTTAAAGTAACTGATCCCAAGGGTTTTGATATTATGATCATCCGAAACACAAGTACCCCCATCATCTTGTAAGCTCCAGATGGCATTATGATTTTTCCATGCTGAGGCCACTGCATGAAAATACTTAGTATTGGCATCTCCTTTAAGGGCCCAAGTTACCCTGCTTTGAAGTCTTGCAGAATACAGCTCATGATCTAACAACTTTTGTAGATCAGATTTAAGGGAGTTTAATCTCAATTGCTGATCTTCATTTAAAATTGCTGATTGAGAAGAATAAAGAAGAGAACTAATCTCTTCTTCCAGAAAAACAGACTTATCCTTCATCTTAAGAGATTCAACTTTAGTCCAAGATTTGACTTTTTCTTTCAAGACACGTAGTTTTTAAGAGAGATTATACATAGCATCCATCGGATAATCCGAATGAATTAGAGGCCATTCGGAACGGATCATATGGACAAAATATTCATTATCTAACCATGAATGGTTAAACTTGGAAGGATAGGCACAAGCTCTCTGATGATCCAGCCAATCAAATAAAACAGGGAAGTGATCAGAAATCCCACTTCTATGGGCCCAAACCCGATACCTGGGGAGAGAGATAATAAGCTAATCTGAAATCAGAAAACAAGCAAGCCTTTTCGAGATACCATCTTCCCCTATCCTACCATTCCTCCATGTAGGACCAGCATAGGAGGGGGCTGCATCCACTAAATGATGATTAGAGAAAAGCTTGGAGAAAAAATATCCCAGAGGATCAAGCTGGGCTCTAGAGCCCCAAATATCTGAAGCATTCAGAGTTAGATTCAAGTCATCGACCAATATAAGATTTGGCAATGAGAGAAGGCCACCAGAAGCTACAGCACTCCAGAAAGAATCACGGTTGGGATAAGGGCTGTAGCAATTTAAAATAGAAAGCTCGAGAGGAGAGCCTCGAATCAAAGCTTTTAGCAAAATACCAGCAACAGTTTGATAGGATTTACATTTGAGGAGTTTCGGGTTCCATCCAGATAGTACCCCCACTTAAAGACCATTTGAATTTAGAGCACAATACTCCCAACCAGGACAAAGCTTGGAAAAGGTGAAAAGAGCAGGATAAGAACTAGTCATAGTTTCTTGGAAAAGAACTACATCCGGTGACAGTGAAACAAACAGATGACGGAGGTTTTTTTGCTTGGCTAAACTTCCCAAACCACAAACATTCAAGGTGAGTATACGCATTAGGAGTCAATCTGCTGAGGGGTCATAGCTCTAAGGACCCTTTGAGAAGGCGAGGAAGACTTACGAGACACAGCCTTAAGTCTGGTAGATAGAGGAGTATAAGGGGCCGGGACAGCATCCACCGCATTGAGAGGGGTTCTATTATTTTTTTTTTTCCGCCTTATAGTTACATTCTCAAAGTGAATGGAATCGAGAGGAAGAACCGAGGGGGAAAGAGGAGTCATATCAGAAAAAATGCTTAGAGATTTTTGAAGGGAGGGGTCAGTAAAAGGCGGAGAAGATGTCGAGTTATGACGAGATGAAACCAAGGGTGAAGTACCAAATGTGCCAAGAGGAGGGAAATCAGCATCAGAGAAAAGTGGAGGAGCAGTTATCGGTGGGGGAGAAAGGTATAGGAAGAGAAAGTGTTGGAGCAGCACTAGAATCCCGAGAAGGGGCTGCCTTAGGATCCTCCAAAGGAGAAGAAGGCTGAACAACAGAATCACATGAAGGGTGACCAGATCGAAGAGTAGAATTATCCAATGGAAGGGGAGCATCTGCAGACAAAGAAGTTCCACAGATATTATCCACAGGAGACAAAGGGGAACGAGTATTCATGGAATCGCCCAAAGGGAGACAGGATCGAGGTGAAGTACTATCCAAAGAGTGGGGAACGGCTGAGGATTTAGGCAAACCACGGTTCACATCCACAGACTCCAACAATGCCAAGTCCAAGTCCGAAGCATCATCAAATAATGACCAAGCATTTTTTAAATTACCAACAGAGGGGTCAGGAGGTGCCGAAGCCAAACATACCTGAGAATGCCTTTTGATAGGTGAGTTAGTATGTATAGCCACAGATGAAGATTTATGATCCGGGGAAACAGACATACTGCGAAGGGACGAATAGGCACGTTGAAGGTGGCCCGTTTCCCGACGGAAACTGCACCTGAACGGGATGCCTTGGTAATCCAGATGCTGAATAAACAGTCGCTTTCGACATAATATCTCGATTTCAGGAGGAAGCCCTTTCGTAATGTCTATCTTAACAAGTATTTTGGCCATCCTTTTATCGAAGGAGTTCATAAAATCATCTTCCAAAGCCACAAAGCGGCCAATAGTGTTTCCGACTCCCTCCAGTAAAGGCCAGTTCCAGAGGGGAAAAGGTAGTCCCGGAAGAAGAGCCCATAGGTGCCTTTTCCGAATTCTCTCTCGCACCGGATCAAAATTTACATGCCATCGGTCAAGAACAAGCAACCCTTTTCCAACTCTCCACAGTCGATTTAGGATCTCTGTCACATGCGCATCTTCCAGGAACACAAAAACTATCCAACCCCGAACCAGAAGGCTAATAGCAAGGACATAGGTTAAGAAAGGTTTACACTGTTCGATAGCCCATGCAAACCAGTCTTTTTTCTCCATCGAGACGTACTCTAATCTGCCAATAAGCGCACGGGCACACAAGGCTTCAACCCTATCCAGATATAAGTCACGACCCACAGTAAATCGCACTTTACCTTCTAATATTGTAAGTGCCTTAGCCTTTCTGTGTCGGTGAAAGCATGCAGTGGCCTGGTAAGTAGAAGGGTCGACAGACCCATCATGGGTCTCCGACATTAGGTCCAAGCAGAGATATCCACTACAAATGTCACCACGACCAAGAAAGGGACAGTAAAAAACCGCACCCACCAGTCAAAACAAATGCCAATGCATCCAAGAAAGGGACAGTAAAAAAAAACCCCACACACAACAGGATACCCAATAACCAACCCTAGTTAGGGTGTAGACAGAAGATGACAGCAGGTTAAAAAATCCAATGTCGACCAAATCAAACCCTAGGTAGGGTTTGATCCACTGTTACTAATCAGACTCATCAACACCAGAGTCAGCAACCCCAATCAGACCCAAGTTGTCTGAAAGCAAGAAAACTGGAGAAAAGACAACCCGAAACAGTGAAGGAGCAAGGGCTTAGGGGAAAACCCTAATCATACACCTTATCATAATAAACCCAGAAACCGACAGCCGTCTTCAGAAAAAAGAAGAACGTGGTCAAGTACAGACAGACCCCCGAGAAATTAGGAGAATTCTAGCATCATAAAAAATCATCACACACGACAAGAGATAACTCAACCACATGCTGAAAGCATGTCCAAGTCAAAATCGGCTAATATGTACAATTACCACTTGTTTAGGCTGGTTGGTACTAGTCCTCAACTCATGAGGATGGACTCTAGTCGCCGATTTATGACCCATTAAAGGGCATGCATAGTCAACAAAACCCAAAAACGAATGCTAGCAGAGACCAACCAATAACACACAAACAACCAAAATACCCAAGGAACGACACAAACCCAATAGCAAAACCCCAACGAGCAGTTCAAAATACGGCTGGTAACCAGAAGGGTTCAAAGGAGGAGCTCGGTACCGCGGCTGTGGGGTGGAGTAGACGCTGCTCGACACCGTAAACTTGTAACCTGCAAAACCCTAGTTTCCACCAGAAAGACGCCATCCTCGCTTCTCAAGCTTTGATGTTTAGTTATGATGGGAAAAAGATGTTGGATGCAAGTTATAATACTATACTCTTAGTTAGTTATCTTTTGGACGCTATATGCTAGTACATTTTAAGTTTGTATTTGAAAGCTTTAGTTAGTTATCTTTTGGACTCAATATGCTAGTTCATTTTAAGTTTGTATGTGAAAGCTTTAGTTAGTTATCTTTTGGACTCAATATGCTAGTGCATTTTAAGTTTGTATGTGAAAGGTTTAGTTAGTTATCTTTTGGACTCTAGTACATTTTAAGTTTGTATTTTCATCTTTCAAATTGAATATGTTTTTTTTGGAAATTAAAAGATAAATAAAACATACACACTCAGCGTGTTTCTTAAAGGGAGCCACAAGGCATGGCTTGGGCACACCCTTGTGTCAAGCGACGACTATAAGTGAAGGCTCGCGAGGTAGGCTTGAGGCATCATACTTTAAGTGGGAGAAAGAGACCAAGTGCATTGAGGCGGAAGTGTGACCCATCTAGTGTCACTTGGGCAAGTGTGGAAGATAGATTCAGTTGATAAAGAAAAGAAGGTGTGACAAAGGTGGACTTGTAGGTTCTTTTGGGGCATCATGTTGGGAACTTCGTAGGAGGGTTTGGCCTACGACGACCTCCCTTGCAACTCTATGTAATTTGTTTTTCATCTTAATAAAAATACTTGGGTGTTCTAGTTTGGGTGCACACCCATATCTTTGGTGTCTCTCTTATTCTTTGTGTATATGTTGGTTTATTGGCTAAGTGTGTAAATGGCTAAGGGTTAAACAATACATAACTGCAACAAAGATATGTGTAATAATTCTTAAGTGTAGCTTCCACAAGAGAAAGGTGTAGTCTTTCAGTGTGTTAGTCGGGTTGGTCTTACCCTCGACTTAGCCATGGGAAGTGTCGCACAGGTGTCTACGACAACAAAAAATATTGGGGTCTAGGCGACCCCATGAAAGGTGGTATTAGAACATGATCAGACATTTTTTGATTCTATGTGGAGAAGGCATCGCAAATTATGGTAGCTTATGTTATCCTGTTCACCCAATATACCTAAGGAAGTGCTAGTGAACCGAAACTTGGATTAGTTAGACGGGTGGATGAGGGTGCCAAGGAGAGGCGAAATTCCATTGGATGCTATCTATCACAAAGAAGGTTGGAGAATGGAAGGTTCACTTGTAGACCTGGGTGGTTGTAGTGTTGCGGCATGTGAACTTGGGATTTGTTGTAGATGAATATGTGTAGGCAGAGGACACCTTTGGTTGGATTTCCATGGCGCTCCAAGGTTGGACTGTTGCGACAATTGATGTAAAGGAGGATGCACTCATAGTGCGGTTGGTTCTTGAAGTGGCTAGCAGACAAAAAACTGGGAAATTCATTTTGGTGATGAGGGTGGTAACTCGGCAAGTAGAGAATGTGGAGTAGGTGGGTGCCATGCAGGGAATCTCAAACTTTCACCAATTAAGTTTTGATGAGGCCATTGTGAATTGTTGTTGAGTAAGATCCTTGGTGGAAACTAGGGTCTCTCACAACTTTGTGAGAAGATAAATTGCAAGAGAGATCGGGTTAGAGAGAATTCCTTACAGCACAGAAGTGAACACAGTCAATTTTGCATCTAAGGCCACTGTAGGCATGGAGAAGAAAGTCCATAATGGAATGGGAGATAGGAAAGGGAGAGTTGACTTCACAAAAATGCCTTTGGATGATTTTGAGATGATCCTTGGGAAATATTCCTTGCCATAGAGATCTTGGGTTGTTCTCATGACATTCATGGACAAGATGGTGAAATTAGATGGGAGAAAATGCTTATGGTTCCTACTTTGTCAAAATAAGGTAGAAGGAAGGGTGTCGGTGGTGTCTTCACTTAGCGTAAAGAGGGCTTCTCGATGGGAAAATTCACTGATGTTTGTTGTAGAAATGCTTGGCAAAGTAACTGTGTGAGGTGTGGGGATGCTTGTCACTCCTAAGCTTACCAACTTGATCCAAGCAAATGAAGATTTTATGCTAGAGAGATTGTTAAAGATTCTCCCACCCTGTAGGGTTGTTAATCATCAAATTGAACTCAATGATCCTAGGTTGAGGCTCGTGGCTAAGGAACCATATTGTTTGTCAAGACCAAAATTGGAGGAAATGAAGAGGAAATTGATTTGATATCATGGATGTCAGCTTCATAAGGCCTTCAAGGTTTCCTTATGGTGCATTGGTGCTATTCTAGCAGGAGAAATATACCCTGTAGTTATGATTATGCTTAGACTATAGAGCATTGAATAAGCAAATGGTGAAAAATTGGTTACCACTTCCGTTGGAAGAAGATTTCTTTGAAAAGTTGGATAAGGCAAGAGTATTCTCAAAATTGGATTTGAGGCAAGGTTATTACCAAGTGTAGAATTTGAAAGGTGATGAACATAATATGACATTTGTGACAAGGTATGGCATTTTTTATTTTTTGATGATGTCGTTTGGGTTGTGTAATGCACCCACAAACTTTTGCATGCTTATGAATGATGTCTTGTGGTCATTTATGGACAAGTTAGAGGTAGTGTACCTTGAGGACATTGTGCTTTTCATCGAGAACATGGAGGAACACAAGTGTCACTTAGATGAAGTATTCAATGCATTTAGAACAACTAATTGTACTTGAAGAAATCTAAGTGTTCATTTAAGGTGACGAAGATCTCGTTCTTGGACCATTTGATCGGCCAAGGATGTATCCGAGTGGAAAAAAACAAGGTTGGATCTATAATGGATTGGGAAGAGCCATAGATGATACATGAAGTGCAGATCTTCTTGGTATTGTCCAATTATTTCCACGAGTTGATTGAAGGTGACTCTCAGATAGCTACCCCTCTTATGGAGTTGCTGAAAAAGAACAAATCATGGAGTTTGGCACCATGATGCCAAGATGAATTCTGGGATTTGAAGCACAAACTTATCAAGGCACATGTGTTAAAGTTCCTAGAGTTTGAGAAACCATTCGAGGTGCAAACCGATGCATTGGATTATGCCATAGGTGGTGTAAACTACAGGAAAGGGAACATAGATATCCTATGAATGGGAAAGAAATGACAACGGTTGTTCATTGCTTGAAGGTTTGGATACACTATTTGCTTGGAAATCCCTTCTTGGTGAGGATATATAATGTAGCAACTAGCTAATTGTCCTCGCAATAGAAGTTATCTCCCAAGAAATCCCACTGGAAATATTTCTTGGAAGATCTTGACATGACTATTGAGTACATATCGAGAAGGATTAATGTGATTGTGGATGTGTTAAGTAGAAAATATCATCTTGTTATTTTGGAGGAGAAACATGATAGTGGTCCAATAGTAGAACTAGTCTTAAACTTATGAAAGAGAATTCCTAATGGATTGGGTAAGGATCTGATTCCCAAGAAGATTTTAAAGTAAGCGTGGGAACGAAAAATGAGAAGGTTTTGGATTGAATATGGGCTACTCTTCTTTGGAGGATTCTTTTACGTGCCAAAGTAGGGGAATTTTAGGATGAGAAGGAAATGAAACGATATGGATGCCAAGAACATTTTAAAGTAGATGTGGGAAGGAAAAACAATAAGGTTTAAAGTAGATGTGGGAAGGAAAAACAAGAAGGTTTTGTCTTGAATATGGGCTATTGTTCTTTGGAGGACATATTTACATGCCAAAGTCAATTAATTTTAGGATGAGAAGGAAATGACAATGGTTGTCCATTGCTTGAAGGTTTGGAGACACTATTTTCTTCAAAATATCATACTTACAGAAGAGAATTCCTAACGGATTGGATAAGGATATGACTACCAATAACATTTTAAAGTGAGTGTGCGAAGGCAAAATGATAAGGTTTTGGCTTGAATATGGGCTACTCTTCTTTGGAGGACACCTTTACATGCCAAAGTCAGTGAATTTTAGGATGAGAAGGAAATGACAATGGTTATCCATTGCTTGAAGGTTTGGGGACACTATTTTCTTGGAAATCCCTTCGTGGTGAGGATAGATTATGTAGCCACTAGCTAATTTTCCTTGCAACATAAGTTATCTCCCAAGCAATCCCACTGGAAATATTTCTTGGCAAAGTTTGACATGACTATTGAGCATCTACTGAGTACAGATTGAGAAAAGATCAAGAAGGATTAACATGACTGTGGATGAATTAAATAGAAAATCTCATCTTGCTATTTTGGAGGAGCAACATGACAGTGGTACAACCGTAGAAGTAGTCTCATACTTACGGAAAAGAATTCCTAATAGATTGGGTAAGGATATGGCTGCCAAGAACATTTTAAAGTAAGTGTGGGAAGGAAAAACGAGAAGGTTTTAGCTTGAATATGGGAAACTTTCCTTTGTAGTATGTCTTTACATGCCAAAGTTGGTGAATTTTGGAGGGATATGCAACGGGAGTGCCATGATTCATACTAGGATGGACATCTCGGTCAACATCACACCTAAGCTCTTTTAGAGAGAGGTTGCTATTGGGAAAGGATGTGAAAATACATAGAGGAGTATGTGAAAACTTTTCTTCTTTGTCAATAGGACAATGCAAGATTTAATATGAAGGAGAGCATGCTTTATCCATTTCCTATTCTGTAGAAGCCTTGGGAAAGTGTGTCCATGGACCTTCATAAAGTAGTTTCCATTATCGTAAGGACATAATGGAGTATTTCTTTATGGTGGACATATATTCTATGTATGCAACATTCATGCCTACAAAGATTCCATGTAAGGTGGAAGACGTTGTGCAAATGTTCTTTAATCATGTTGTTAAGTATTGGTGATTACCACTGAGCATTGTGTTGGATAGGAACAGACGCTTCATGGATTAGTTTTGGAAACAATTGTTTGGTATAGTTAGGAACAAGATGTTGAATAGCTCAAGATACCATCCACAGATAGATGGGAAGACTGAGAAAATCAACGCATTATTGGAGGACTTCTTAAGGCACTATGTTCAGATAAAACATAAAAACTAGCAAGACTTGTTGGATGTTGCGTAGGTTCAACTACAATATGCAAGCAAGACCATAAATTGGTTTCACCCCGTTCAAGTTAGCAACAGGGTAGTAATCATTGACACCATAAGTAGTTGCAACTATTTATTTTGGGTAGAATCCAGTCGTGACAAGATTCATGAAGAGTTGGAAAGATTGGTTGGATTTACTCGCATCTAGATGGGAATAATGACTGACAAGATGAAGAAGTGGGAAAATCATGGAAGGCATGAAGTAGAGTTCCAAGTAGGGGATAGAGTACTTCTCAAGTTGAGAAAGGAAAATTTCAACCCATTGTAAGGCATGGAGGGTACAATGACATGGAAGTATGACTAATTTTTTGAGATAACTTAGAAGATAAGCAAGGTGGCTTACCAATTCAAGATCCTAGAACAATTAAGATCATTTCATTTGGTTTTGCATGTTATCCAAATTAAGGCATGTGATTTTAATGGAAGTGAATCAGGGAGAAAATTTCCAAGTAGGGTTCTTTCCATGGTGATGGATCGTCCAAGATGAAAAGCAGGGCATTTTTTAAGGATTCTAATATTATAGTAAAGTATAGTATTCTAGGCGATTGTTCTGGATTGAAAAAACATGTTTATAGATAGGTAGGAGAATATTAAATATGAAACATAAAATTAACATGGAAATGTATAAAGTTTGGCGAATATTATGATAAAAAACGTATTTCATGTAAATATAGGCGATATTAGACACCAAATAGCGAATTTATTTTTTGAAAAAGACCCCAAAAATAACCAATTGATGAAATTTCGCCACTAAAAATTACCTTGATGAAAAGTAGAGGAAGTGTTGGCCATAGATATGTGAAGCACGGTGCAATGATTCGACTAGAATACTTTGTCAAATGGGAGAAATTTCCTAAAGAGGAGAATAGTTGGGAATGGAAAGAGACATTGTTGAAGGTAGAGGAAAATGTTTGGGATTTCTAGGAGAAACACAAGCTTCCTCCCAAACACAACAAGAAAAAGAGGAATTGTTGTTGGGACACCAACAAGTTGGGTGGGGCAAGATGTAAATCCCCAAGCTAGGAAACAATATGAGTAGTTGTACCAAGTGGGGCACACCTTGAGTTGGGGGTGTGTTCCCACCCAAAATGACTTTGTGTGGCAAGCAAGGAAATCATAACATAAGCGTGCAATGTGTTGGTGAGCACGTCTTAATGGAAAGAACAATGGCATGTGGAAAGAGTTCAGGTTGGAACATGTCGAGAAGGGAACATTCTTGGAAAGTGAACAAGAGGCACATTAGACAAACAAGGCATGGGATGCAAGCAATAAGGTGACATACTTAGTGCATTGGATAAGTGGCATTACAAGGCATGCCTTAGGTGCACCCTTATGCCAAGTGATAGCTATAAGTGAAGGATCGTGAGGCAAACTTGAGGCATCATACTCCAAGTGGGATAAAGAGACCAAGTGCGCTAAGGAAAAAGAGTGACCCATTTTCAAGAGTAGGCCATAGGGTTATGGACCTGGCTCAAGGGGACCACATCACTTGGGAAAATGCATAAGACAAATTCGGTTGGTCAAGAAAATAAGGCATGATAAGGTGGACTGGTAGGTTATTTTGTGGTAGCCTATTAGGCACTCCACAAGAGGGTTTGGATTATGGAAACCTCCCTTTCAACTCTTTGTATATGTTCTTCATATTTATAAAAAATACTTGGGTGCACCAGTTTGGGTACCCACCCATATTGTTGGTGTATCTTTTATTCTTTATGCATGTGTTGGTTTATTGACTAAGTGTGGAAATGGCTAAGTATTAAACAATACATAAATATAACAAAGATGTAAGTGTAATAAATCTTAAGTTTAGCTTCTGCAAGAGAAAGGTGTAGTCTTTCGGTGCATCAATCGAGATGGTCCCGCCCACAACTTGGACAAGGGTAGTGCCGTATGGGGTTCTGGGACAACAAAAAACATTGGGGACTAGGATACCATGTGACAACTTCCCTAAAAGATGGGATGAAAGTTTAATTGTTCTTATATTCAAATATCAGTTAACCAAAATGAACCATCTAAGTTTCCAAATATCATGACTAGCCCCCTTTTAGCAAAGTCCTTTCACTTGATTCTTGAAGGAAAATTAGGTAATGCATTGAGGATAATAATAAAAGGAGTAAATGATGAGCTAGCCTTAGGAACCAACATGATACAACTAATCACCTTGACACCCATCAGTTTATTGATGAGGATTGTATATACCAATCACCTTGTCACCCATAAGTTTATTGACGAGGATTGTATATACCAAAGGAAAGATCTCATATGTTGTTTGGTTGATTTTAGAATATACTTTGACATTGTCCCTAGAATCAAGTTATGGAAAAAAATAGAGAAATATACCTATTCCCGCAAATCTTCATGGGTTTGTGATTAGGATCTACAAAAAAATTATTGCTAAGATGAATTCTAATCATGAAATTTCGATGGACTTTAATTGTAATATCTTGTCATGCAATGGTGCCCCCTTTCTCCCAACCTTTTGGACATCTATATTGACAAAATTGAACAATAATTAAAGAGGATGGGTGCATTACTATTAACATGGTTTGTATCATTGTTGTTTTCTCTTATGCATTGATGGCATTAATTTTCTTGCAAAAACTATTGAGGATATTCATAAGAAACTCAAAGTTCTCTATCCATTATGTAAAATATGAGTTTCACATTAGTATTGATAAACCAAGGTTATGATAATTGCATCTTACATATCAAATCCAATTTGGAGGCTATTATAGATTGAAATTATATAAACAAAAGTTTAAATAGAGTAATATTCCCATGGAAATGGATAAAGGGGATGTTTGAACCCCCTCCTTCAAGGAGTCCCTCTCAATTAAATCAAGTTGGTTTTCCCCATATTTTGATTTAATTATAAATCCACAAGGAAGCTCAGGTGATCTACATGGAAAGGGAGGTGTAGGAAATGGAATAATATCATTGTAGTTAATTGAACTTGGGGGAGTATATTTGCGCCCAAAGAAAAAGCACAAAAATCTAGACGATGCATTCTCAAGGCAACCGAGATTCCCAAATACAAAATCACATCAAACAAGGCCAGCGGATATATATAATATATGCAAGGCAATACAATGATTGGTAAAGTCATGGATATCTATCCCTTGGAAAAGGCCCTAACTTGGTGGATCAATACCAAGTGGAAAGAAAAAGGGCACATTGACCTCAAATTAGGATCCAAAGGATTATTCACAACCACATTTACCATTTTTTAGGATATAGAAAGGGTATTTGACGATGGACCCTATTTCTTGAATTCAATAGGTCTTTATCTTAGATTTTGGAGGGAAAAATTTAGCCCAAAAAATGATGACTTTATGGTTTCCCTAATATGGATTTGTATTTATACTCTCCCATAGGAATATAGGGATGAGGAATCCTTGAAAGGGATAGGAATAACCTTAGAGTCCTTTGTTAATCAAAAGTAACTAGGTACGGTCAGTACACCTATTATGCTCAAATTTGCGTCTACATGAATGCTTCTTCTTCCTTTCTAGAATCCATTTGTTCTAATCATTAGGACTCATAATGGATTCAAATTGTGGAATACGAGCAAATTCATATTTATATTTTGTAAATGTCATGAACACGACCATATCTTTATGGATTCCCCCCTAAAGAACATTCCTATTTTGGAAAATCCTATGAAAAAAATAAACCTAGAGGGTTTCTACAAAGTTCAAAACAAGCACATAATAGGATAAATAAAACTATTTAGGATGCAACAAGAGCTATCAAAACAAGCATAAAATAGGAAAAATCAAACTATTCAGCATCCAACAAGAGTTGTCAAAACATAGAACGATTTTGAATCCCTAGCCATTGATTTGGAGAATGTGGACGATGATAAGGTAGCTCAATATTCGAGCAATAAAGACAATGAAAAAATAAATCTCGAGACCTACCCTTGATGCACTTTAGCAGTAGTCTGCAACACCCACCACTAGAAAAGTAGAACCTCCTATAAGATGCAGTGAAAAAAAATTCCTTAACCAAAACGAGCATATGGGGAGTAGGAAATATTCATGAAAGTGCAAATAGAAATCAAATGAGAAGGAGGAGAAAACATGGGTCTTAACTAACTATATCTCCAAATTATTATGGAGGATTGTGCACAATAGGACCTCACTCAATCCCATAAAGGAATATTTATCTTCTTAAGGGTACAATTACCTTAATTAGAGAAAGGAAACACCATAATCCCCCATGGAAAGGACAACCCTCCCCTTCCCTTGGAGTCAAAATAATAAACCCTAATTAGGAGCATCTCAAATCCACTCGAGAGGAAATAAAGGAAGGAAAAAATAGTAACCAACGATTGCTTAAAGCATTAGGAGAAAAATTGATAGATTTGAGACAATACATCCCTATGATAGATAAATTCCTTCCTAACCCTACACCTCTTTCCTCATGAAGAGATTAACATGGAACAATATGAGACTTAATGGTACAAGAAAATGCAATCTATTATGAGCATAGGTTTTTTTTTTGTTGAAAAAATGACTCATTCTAATTTTATAAGAAACCAACATGTTCAAGTGAAATGATGGATATAATAGCTCATTGATTTTGAATAGGTAGACAAGTAGTAGTAGTGGATATTCAAGGAATTGGTAGAGGTTTATAAATACTAAGGAATACTGAAGAGATCATCTTAGAGATTTTTTTCTATACCTCAAAACTCTAACATCCAAATTTCATCTAATTGGATGTACAATAATAGGTTTTCTTACCAATTTATATAGACCTCACATGATAGAAACTAAAGATTAGTTTCTATTCCATTCAAGAGGGAAGTTTTCTCACTGAGGCTCATCAATGGATTATTTGGGAATACATTAACATAATCATGTATTTAAAAAAAAAAAAGTTATCACAAACGATTGGAATTAGATAGTGCTTTTTTCAAAAAAAAAAATGATCCAAACCTTAAAACTCATGGAATCACATGGAAACCAATACTGGCACTTACACTTGGAACCATAGAAGGGGAGGGACTCACTGGGTGGCATTCAAATTAGATATATTTCTTATTTTGGAATCCTTAATGAGTCTAGGCCTCAATATTAGAGCCATCATTCTTCCATGTGTGAGGTCAAATCATTTTCCAATTTCCTTAACCATGAATTTGGGAGAATGCCCAAAAAATAGGCCTTTCCACTTTGAAACGTTCTAGATGGAGCTCCTAGATTTTTACAACAATATAGAAAAATGGTGGGAATTAATAGGTATAATCAATGGAACTATTATGTACAAATTTTTATAGTGATTAAAAATACTAAAATCAAGGCTTAACCATTAGAAGAAGGATGTATTTGGACATATTCAAGAAAAAAGGGACCTAAAATAGCACATAGAGAGGCTTCAACAAAGAATGTTCAATGAAGGTAGAATAAATTTTATTTTAGAGGAGGAAAACTCCCTTCAAACCCAAATATATCTATGCAATGGGAAAGAGGAAATGCCCTGGAAACAAAAGTCAAGAATCTGACGGATGAAGGAAAGGGAAGGAAATTCCATTTTTCTTCATCAATCGATGATCCAACATCAACACCAGAATTACATTTTCTCTCTTCATGGAAACCAAGGAACTAATATGGTTAAGCATGAGGGTATGGATAAATATATTGTTTCCTTTTACCAAACACTTCTAAGGGAACCACAAGGGGCTGGAATGAAAGCCATCAATAAAATTGTTCAATACATTCCTAATTTGATCATAGTTGATTAGAATGATAGTCTGCATTAACAAATAATTGTGGAGGAAGTGAAGCATGTTGTTATGGAAATGCACCCATGAAAATCACTAGAATATATGAGTTCACTACCAATTTCTTCCATTACTACTAGTTAGCTATAAAGTTATATTCCTAGGTAATAGTAAAGGAATCTAGGAAGATATTTGACATGCTACCAATGTTGAATTCCACCTTTTTATCATTGATTCTGAAACAGAACCAAGCAGATGATCCTAGAAAGTATCACCCATTCTCTTTTTATACCATCATTTATAAAACAATTACCGTAAACCATTGCAAACTAATTGAAGGCAAACATTTACCAAAATAATTACCCAGCTTCATATCTATAAAGAAAGCAAGATATGTCAAAGGCCAACATATTTCAAATGGTATTATGTTGGATCATGAAACCATTCATGCTCTAAAACCCTCTAAAATCCCAGTTTGTTGTTGATTATTGATATGTCTAAATCATTTGAAAAGATCAGTTGGTAGTACATAAAGCATATCCTCATTTTTGTATTCTATCATAGATGGAAAAAGTTGATTTTATATTTAATATCATATTCCTTTTTGCCATCCTAGTTAATGGATCTCCCTAAACCACCTTATCCCCCATAAGAGGCATTCAACAAGGAATCCCCCCTCTCCCATTTTCTCTTTATCCTTATGGCAGAGGGGATGTGAAGAAGTGTTAAAGTAGTCATGCTCGAGGGTAGAATGAAGGGGTTAAGATTGCATGGAAACATCCTAGTATCCTCACATATGCAATTATTAGATGACAACATGCTCATGGGAAATCCTCATACAAATAATCTCAAACCATAAAGAATGATAAACCTAGGCAAGTCCTGACTCTTCTTTTTAAATTTTTTCTCATAATCCAACATAATATATCTATAATTTTTGGGATCCAAATAATTTCCCTTCTATATAAGCATTTATATTCTCCTCTTATTGAAAATTCTTCCCACAATACCTATTGGGAAAATATGCTTGAGAAGAAACTATTAATATGGACTTTCAAAACTCTTAACTTGGTTGGGCGTACCACCCTCAAATAAATTTTTCAATATATGCATCGATATATTTTCTCTGTTTTGATAGCTCCCAATTTTTCTTAAATCAATTTTCAATCTTTAAAGAACCTTCCTTGGAGTGGAACTAACTACAAACACAAATGGTCCAATGTGGATTGGGAGAAATTTTTCCTCCCTAAGTCTCTGGGCCATGAGGACTAAGAGATGCTAAAAATTAAAATTCATCTTTGGGAGCCAAGACATGGTGGAGGTGGCTCAATAACAATAAATCAATTTGGAGTAAACTATGGATACAAAAATATGCTTTAGTCATTGAGGATCAAGACTTAATCAAAATGGGAGAAAACAAGAATGACTCTTTCATTTGGAACTTAGCTTTGTAAAGTCAAGTTTTAATTCAAAATCATAGTTTTTGTGAAATAAGGGATGGTCACTTAGATCTCTTTTGGGATGATGCATGAAAGAAACTCCCCAAATTCAGTGATTGACCCAAATCTCAAGATCTCAAATATCTACTCATTTTTTTTTGGGGGGGGGGGCAACCCAAGTATGCCGGTACTAGGATCTATGTAGCCCTAACTCCTAGTGGAATGCTTGGATACCTAAGAAGAAATGGAGATTAGGCAATGGTCAACAAAGAGTGGGGATATTTTTCTTTCAAGATTTAAGAAAGAAAAATAAAATTCAAAATATATATGGACAATCTTTGAAGGGAAATTAATGTGGGAAGATACTTTAATTTAAAGGAATCATCTTCCAAATAGAAGGCTACTCAAAGGAAACTCATGACAAAATTTGGCTTAAATATAGATGATAAATATATAGCTAAAAGTCTCCACATTCTTATGGCTGGTGGATCAAAGGAAAATGCTAACTTGGGACTAGATCCTTTGTAAGGGATTTGAAGGTCTTGCTTTTTGTCACCTCTACAGAAAAGATGAAGAAATTATGGAGCACCTATTGAACCGGTTTCCATTTGTTGAATCCCTTTGGAACCAAAGTGCTTCTCTTTTTAGACAAACCAAAAAACTCAATAGAAACAACATAACACCAACATTAATGTAATGAAGAAATTTTATTTTGGAAATCCAATACTAAACAAGGATTGATAATTGCTACCATGATTTCCTCTTTGGGAAACTTGGAAGGAACATAACAAAAGGATATTCAAGGTCTCTAAGATGAACAATGATAGAATATGGTGTAAAATTAGACACAATATTATGGAGACACTTTAGATCACCCAATGGTCTAAGGTTGATTGGAAATGCTAGAAAAAGTGAAGACTAATTAGAAAATTTGGGATCTTCATCCAAGAAATCCTATAAACCCCATTATTATAAAATAATATTCAATTTCCATAATTAACAAATGGCCTCCCTCACCAATAGGATTCAAGAAATCAAATTTCAATGGAATATTGAAAGGAAATCCTTTCCCGACAAGTTTTAGAGGAGTCATTCGAAATGACATATAAGAAGTTGTGTGGATCTATTTAGGTTTCCTAGGAATTGGAAGCAACAATGCATTTAGTCTCTTTTCTCTTCATTATGGGATACATATTTTAACCTAGGAAGGATTCCATAAACTCATTTTTGAAGGATATTCACAACTGATCATTTAGATGTTAACAAAAATCTTGCATGGTAGTCCTATAAACAATATATCCAAAAACTGACATTTGGAGGAAGGAATGGAGAAACTTGCATGATCGCTCTCTAAAATGCATGCCCTAACTCGATACCATGTACATCAAACAACCAAAAATGTGGCTAATCATGTGGCCAATGAAGGAGTCACTTGGAATTATAATGTATTGGATAAAGAGTGGGATCCTTACATGAATTCGAAGTTATATAATAATTGTTTACAAATTTCTAATAAGTATTTCCACTCCTCATATGGCGTTATAGGGAGAATAAACACATGTGATGACACCTATATCCAATAGCTTACAACATCCATATCTCTAGGTGGCATTAGCGAGAGTCTAGTAATGCATGTGGGAATTGATAACCAAGATAATGGATCAAATGAAGGATAATTCTATAGGATTTGGGTAGGGTACAATGCAACTTGACATCATCATGGCTATAGGTAGGTTGTTGTAATGCCCCATTTATGGATAGACTTAGACACCAAAGTAATTGAATGAAATAATTCTATATGGATAGGTGAGAGGACTATATGCCAAAGTGAGTAGTTAT
>LPNX010839466.1:43712-54872 GCA_001517045.1 Pseudotsuga menziesii
GTTCAATTGAGTGAGAAGACGTAAGATCCATGCTTTTTTCCTAATATCATCTCTATTCGTAGTTTGAAATCTTACTATGGTCTTAAAAACAAATATAGGAATGTTGAAATTCAAAATTGGGTGGAGAAAAAATATCATTTCAATACTTCAGTTATCGTGAAGTGATTGTATATTGTTGTGAAGTTTAAGCCTCCACAATGTAATTAAATTGAGAAAATCCAAAAAAAGATTATAACCTATAATTAGAATGAAATGCAATAATCATTATCCCATTCTCTTTATTGAATTATGATGTACTTTCATGAAGTCTAAAAGCATGATTAAATATATTTACAATATAAGCATAAATTACTCGTTGAGCAAGGATATTCTCTTTGTTATTGTTTCTAGTTTATGAAGTACCCACCACATGCTAAAAAGAGGTTGGGTAGAGATTTGTTGGTTGAGTTTAACTATTGGAACATAAAAAAAGACAATAAAATAAAATGATAATACCAAATCTTACATCCTTATGAAGTTTAATGTTAAGCCTTGGAATGTCATTGAAATTATTAATAAGAGGAAACTTAAATACTACATTTTATCAATCCTAATAATGTCTATCAAAACTATTTTTCAAACATTATAAGCTCCAAAAAATGAATATATCGCTAAAACTAGAGATAATTCTCATGAACTCCATAGTGAAACTAATAAGTGGACAATTTACAAAGCACTTTGGGATTCACATATTTATAAAATTTTTGATAAAAAGGAGGTTAACATTGAAAGCCACTTTTTTTAAACATTCCCAACCCTTAATAATAAAATACGTGAAGATGAAACTTGATTTGGGTTCAAAAAGTTGACATCGACAATGGCTACTATAGAATACCCCAAAAGTGATATTATAAACCATTGCATAACGCAAATGTAGGTGAAAAAGTGGTTAGAAGGAAAAAAAACATGTTGCTACAGCTGGCCCCCACAAGGATCACCCGTTGGCACATTATACCATCCTTTATGATGACATCTCATCCCATATCTTTGGGCATCTGAGCTTTAAATGCTATGACTCCAGGCGCAATGAAAGGTGATGGCCTAAAGGCCATCATGTACTTGGCATTAAATCTTCGGATTATGGAAATAACCGCGAATGGATTCTAGATCATGTGTCAGAGGGATTTTAATGCGGCACTATGTGAAATTATTTCCATTATACTCTCAGTATCTCGGGAAAAGGAGTAAGGCTCGTCGATCTTCCTGTGTACTTAGTGGGTGTTTACAAGGTGTGGTTCAGCCAGCTGGAAATGGATCCCACAACTCTCTATAGGTCCCTCAAAGCATTGAATTTGGAATTCTCATAGCCTTTGGTTACTCTATCCATGTCTCACCGGCTAAGAGCCAATCCTCGATGTGGGAGAGGGGGAGTGAGAGCCTCAATGAAAGAGAAAGGACTCTCTCTGCAATAGTTAACATAGAGGGATTTGATCACAAAGTCCTTGAGCACCTACGACAACTCATGAATGACTGCGAATATGAGATCTTGGGCTCTCCATCGGCATCCAACCAGACTATTCTTTGTAGAAGGAATTTTTTGGGTGGTGAAAAACTTATTTTCTAAGCTCCTCCTTCATCTCATTGGAATTCAGGATTCTCCTCTTGCTTCCTATCTTTCTCCTCCCAATTCTCCTTCAAGACCAACACAATTTCACTCTCTACCTCTATCCCAAACCATTGTAGCTCACCAGGGAAAGACAACCTCCACTCCTATTTCAGTGTTCAAGAATACTGAGCCACTTCCGGTAAATACTTGCTCCTCCAACTCCACTTCTTCCACCTTCGACAACGATGACGATGCTAGAATCGACACCAAGGGTCCTGGAGTCGAGGGTGGAAAAAGCATTATGTCCCAGCTAGGCCCCCCTATTGACAACAACTAAAATACCCTCTTGAATATTAGCCTTGGCTTTGACATCCCCATAGAGGAGGAGCTTCCCTCCAAGCATTGAGTCTTAGGTTTCTCTGCTTATATGTTTTTTGTAAAAAATGATTTGGTAGTTTTAGATCTAGTTTGCAGCTTCAGGAACTATTCAATTTTGCTTAAACTGTCTGTCAATTGTATGATATGGTTTCCCTCTCCAAGGGAAGATATTTTAGATGTTTTGAGCCTGATTTCCCAACAAGGGTAGGCGCCTTACTTCACTTTGACACTGTCAGTACCTAGAATGGCTACTCTGTTATGTATCTCTGCTTGTATTTTTACGGTATATCAATATAATAGATTTTGAGCTGCCAAAAACAATATAAACCATTGCATAAATCTTAGAATAGAAAATAAAATACATAATTTTAGGCATGGTAGGAATAATATGGATCTCATTATCCCCGATGGAAATATAGATATCAACTTATCTTGGCTGATTGGAATTGTCTCAAACAATCAAGTAGAACTGTACACCTTGTGTCATGAAACAACTTTATTGCATGAACTCTAGATCAAGGAAGTCATCTTTTTGCACGATCTTTATTTGTTATCCCGAAAATGAAAATAAAGGTGACCTCTAATGGCACTCTTTCCCATAGAACTGTGCACATACTCCATAAAAACTTGGATGGGATTGAAGATCTCAAGTTTCTCCATGTAAAGTGAAGTAATAACTGAAGCATCATTGACAAGGGAAATTTCCAATAGTGTTTTGGAAAAAGATATCCTGGTAAAAGTTGGGGACTTCCTTGCAGTGCAATGGATCCCTTGGCCCTTATGATCTACAAAATTATTGTTAAAAGTATTTTATTTCATCATCATGAAATTATGCATGGATTCACCACTTGGAGTGTTAAAGGAAAATCCATGATTGAGGGTCATATCAATATTTATGGGTCATGTGTGGGAGGATTTATTCACTTATTGTATTTCTCCTCTTACGATGGATATTTTTATGCACTCCATGCAAGGTATCTCCTAGTAAGGTGGGATACTATGGATTCAATTTGTAAATGACAATGAAGAGAATTGAAGTGTGATTCCTAGTGTTGTATGTAGATAATTTAGAATTGGAGTGGTCTTTTTTCATGCCTTGTCCTTGTCACAACCTCCCTTACACTTTTTGTATCTGCAAAGGTATGTTCATGCCCTACCTTTAGGAGATTCAATTCCTAATCTAGAAAGTTAATGGGTAAAGCTTCCTATCTTTCCCATCTTATATTCCCACCCAAAAACCATATATTTTCTCTAATGTCAGCAAGTTTTTGTTCACAATTTGAATTTCTATTTGTTTTTCATTTTGGTGATAGTAATGGCAATGGAATGAACAAGAAGAGGAGAACTTTTCCTAGGGTAAAATATGTTGTAAAAATATGCATTATAATAATTCGTAGACTCCAAAGGATATGAAAGGATGGTGAAAAATAAAATCAAAGTTACTTTTGACAATAGAAGAGAGGACACTTATTACTGTCAAAGATGTATATTCATCCCATGCTTCCATAACCGCATGCGAATACTTCCACACCAACCTCACACATGCATTTAATGATTGGATTTAATAGTCAAAATGAAGTTATTGGCTCATTTAAGGAACATGGTAGAAAATGGACGAGTTGTGAGGTTCACACTTGGAAATAGAGGATTTAATCTCCCATGTACCTCCTTTCCTCTCCCCTTTAGTGGAATCATAGCCCCTCTAGTGCTATTTACACAACCATATTGAACGAGTTTTTATTAATTTTCCAACATGATATTTACATACCTTTCAAGTTAGCATGACAATCCAACCACATGGTAAATAAATAAACATTTACAAAATGCATACCTACCCATTCACTAGTCAGGTCGTGGCCTTGAGCTTCACACTAGGAACCCATACTAACATATTTACATCATTTACATCATCTAATTTGAAACATTCCAAGTCAAAATTGTGGGTATTACACCAAGTCTATGTATTATTTTGCATTGGGACTCTCCCCTATTTGAGGCATCTTTCTATCTTGTGGTGTAATTATAGACTGCTTCAATTTCCAAAATTTTAAATCTCTTGGTATTTCTATTTGTTTTTGCATTATGGTGCATTCCTATAGCTAAGGGCATGGAAACAATAGTGAGAATAGGGAGATTAAGATAATAGTTCACATAGTGAGAAGCAGTAAAATAGGATAGAAGAGAAAGATTAAAAATATAACAAATTTGCCTTGAATAATATGAGATGCATTTCGATATAATCCTTAGATTTGCTAAAGGGTTACAATCTACCATAGATCACCCAACCTTTTCAACAGGTTCAATCTAATAAAAGGAAGGTTATGATAATATTGTGTAAACTATTATTGTAATGGAAGAACAACCACTTAACTCAGAAGAAGATGGAATTAAACATGATGGCATGCCAATGGAGGAGGCTTTCAAGGTATAACTTTAATTGGTAAGCTTAAATGTTTTTTCCATGCTTATGGTTGCTTAGATAGTTGATTAGGCACTTTAGTTTCATATATAGTATTATAGCCATAGGCTATAAAGGAGTATTTTTTATTTTTATTTTTTTTCTTCTGAAACTTTGTATATATCATTATAACTCATAAGAGAAAATTTTGAATTGGACCTAAGTGCATAGTATGTAATATTGGTTATTTAGTATTGCCCACCACCCATATATTTTTTCATGTCTTTGTTATAAAAAATTACATAATATTACCCAATTTCATAACTTAATTAGTCTTTAGGACCGACTCCCTTCATGTGAAAACTATAATGACTTCAATAGTTTCATTTCCATTATGCTCAAATATAGAAATGCCATCAAAAGAATAGTTGGTTTGATTCTCTTTATTTATTTAATACACCTTGTTAAGCATAAGGAACAATAAACATCATTGTCACATCCATCAACAATTCCAAGACTAAACTAGTATAACTAATACACACTCCCTAATGACACATGACCAAACCAAGGGTTACACACACCGTTTTAAACCTTATAGTAATACCATTTAAAAATAATTTCACAAACATACAAAGTTGACTAACACTAAGACACAAACACTAAGAATGCTCAATGACAACCACCAATCCAAACTCTTTCATATAACCACTTCTTGAAGACATGCCCATATGTGATAAAAAAATAAACCACTTCTTGAAGACATACAAACGAACTTTGATACAATGTTTAAAAAACAAAAAAATCACTAAAAACATTGTAATTAAAACATACATAAATCCATGTAATGCAAGCATGACAATGATCCTTGATATTTGAGTGGAAAAGAAAAAAAAGAACTCCACCATCAAATCTACATCATATTCAAATTCAAAAGAGATATATAGAGTCAAGCTAATATATTTTGACTCGATTGTTGTTTTACAATCTTATATATGACTTTGCTTTCAAATTATATTATTATTTGTATAATTTAATTATCGAGCCCAAAAAAAATAACACCTATAAGTTTGCTTCCAAATTAAATTATTACACTTTGTTTCCAAATCAAGCCCTAAAAATTAACACCTATAAGTTTGCTTCCCAATCAACTTATTACACTTTGTTTCCGAATCAAATTGTTGTTGTTGCATGTGGTGAGTAACAAAAGAGACTCCTAAATGTTTGCTTCCAAATCAAATTATTTTACTTTGTTTCCAAATTAAATTGTTCAATTTATTGTACTTTGTTTCCAAATCAAATTGTTGTTGTTGCATTTGGTAACTAACGAAATAAGCTCCTAAAAGTTTGCTTCCAAATTAAATTGTTCAATTTATTGTACTTTGTTTCCAAATCAAATTGTTGTTGTTGCATTTGGTAACTAACGAAATAAGCTCCTAAAAGTTTGCTTCCAAATCAAATTTGTTGTTCACTTTTAGTAGTTTGCTTCTCAATCAAATTGTAGTTTCCTAAGTTTATTCGTTTAGTCAAAAGTTAGAGAAATAGACTCCTTAAAGGTTGTTTTCAATATATATATAAAAGTGGTTTTCAATTGAAAACAACCTCTATAAATATATAAAGTGATTTTCAATTGAAAACAACCCTTATATATATAATTGTGAGATATTTTTAGTTGTAAGTTTATTAAAACAAAATTTATTTTTATTATAAATTTATTTTTATTGGTTAAAATATAAGTTTTATAAATAATTGTTAAAAACTAGTTTGAATCGATCTTTTATTAAATACTAGCCTAGATTCATTTTAAACTCATATGAAGGATATAATTTCTTGGCGTACAATTTTTTTTGAATTTTAAAATCAAGAAATTTGATCCCTCTCTTGTTTGATAAATTTATGTTTAAGTTTTATTTTTTTTATTTATAGGCTCATATGGATTTTTTAAATTACTTGTTTTTTAATAAATTGACATAAAGTTTTTAATTACTTTTTTTTTAATAAATCGACATAAAGTTTTTAATTACTTTTTATTTTTGGCAATGTAACGTTAAGTTACCTTAAGTGACAACATTTCCCCCATATTGGGTTGTAAAGCACCTAAATGAAGAGATTAAAAAAACAATTTAGATACAAATTTCTACATTATTATAAAATCACAAGTTATGATAAATTTAACTTGATTTCTCTTTCTTTCTTACATACACATATTAATGCTTACAAGGGATTGATAAAAAGTAACCAAGAATATGTTAAATGGATTTGGATCATAGTCTTCTTTCATTTAATAGATTTAGTTTTTATGCTAACCATAAATTTTTTAATATAATTTTTGTTTTACATAACATAATATATATCATCATCATCATTGCCAACATCAGTTTATGGCACCCTCAAAGTTAAACTAAAAATGATTTATATATTTTCAACCCACAAAAGAGACCATCAATGAAGGAGATATTGCATTTTCTAGAAAAAATTCCATCATCCACAACAGATTAACCAATTCTTTTTTCCCATGTACCATCCTTGCTTTTGCCATTAGTTGGACTGAGATGAGGACTTACACCCACATTCCATTCAACAGCTCTACTTAGATATTAATATAACTCATATCGACACCTCCAAGTTTGGCACTCGGCAACAAACAAATTCTGCAAGAAACTCTGTTGCTTATAAATGGCCAGAGACTCAAAGATTTCAATATTTTTATAGTTGAAGTTGATGTTTGTAGCGAAGCTCAGGGAACAAAATTAACTCAATGCTTTTTAGGCATCCACATTCTCATAGTTTTCTTGCAGCTTATTCTCAGTTTTGATGGAAAGGTGATAGATGGTGCATTATAGTTGCACTGGCAGGGAATGGATTTTAATTGTAGGTTGAAGCAAATCAAATTGATGAGAATTATTGTTGGAAATTAAATTTGTTGGTTTAGCTATAGTTTTCATATACATAGTAGAAACTTCTTCTCTTTCTTCAGGTTAGAATATACAATATACATATAAATATTCTTTTCAGGAACAAATGATAACTAATGAAGACCATGAGAATGTTATATGGCTGCCTTCCTATAAAGACCATGAAATAAAGATAGGTGACCCTGTGCTTGTATTTGTATTATATTTTTCCCATCTTCTTACTTAGTTGGAGAGCAATTGGCTGCAGTATTTATATCAGTGTCTATAGAATGTTTCTGCTGCTGTTATTGAACAGGTCCATCATACTGTATTCCTCCCAAGTCATATTTTATTGATGAAAACATTGATTTCTTTTTAATGTTTGAGTTTTGTATACATCATGATGACTACATTGATTACCTTACACTATTTGGATAATATATTACATCATAATATTGTATTGGATTGGTTGGGAACATTATATTGTAATGTGATTGTAATGCTAGTATATGTCATTAATTTCAATCATGAAAAACTTATGCAAACCATTATACATTATTTTAGATGCAAAGTGCTGGTTGTGTTGTCAATTGGTTAAGAGTAAACTAATGTACTCCACATTACACATTATTCTAAATGTAGATTGCTTGGTGTGGTAGTGTCAATTCGTTTTGTGAGATGACTTATGGAAAATGATTAATAATTGTGTGATAAAGTTAGTTTGTTTGATATAATTAACATAAAAGCTTTCATAATCTCTAAATTGACTTTCAAGTGCAAGGTGACTAGATTGATTAGACCATAGATTTGACCACATTACAGATAAGATTCTGAGTACAGAGTCACATGGGTGATGAGTATATGGAAAGTGATTAGCCAAAATATTTATATAATGCATATCATTTCTATAGTAATTGGGTTGGGGTTGATGTGAAAAGTGCATACCAAAAAGAAAATATATAATAGTAGTTATGCCATTTCACAAGGTACTTCACTTTGTAAATTATAAAAAAGGTTGATATAATTATAGTATTTGTAAATAGAATACAGAGAATCCATAAAATATTATAGAATTTAGTATTTGTAAATAGAATACAAGTCATCTTTAGGAGATATGGTTGCCAATGCAGGCCCATAGTATCCTACCTGCTCTTGGCCGAATTCAGTTTTCTATGCGATATTGGCAACATGACAAGTCACATAGCTAGAAAATGGAAGTATCTGATAAGTCAAAGTTTAATTCAGATTAGTCAAATAAAAGATAGAACAAGTGAACTTGTATCAGATTTACTGATCTACATTTTGGAGACGTTTCATTAGAAATTAAATTAATATCTCTGTTGGAATACCTTGCTTATGACTGAATAATAATTACTTAGAGATTTTGCAAATTTCTTGTACTTGAATCTTGTGCAATTTCTGAAATGTGTATATTCTGGAATTTTGTATGCTTTCTATAGCCAAATCTTGTTAAGGTATGTGTTTAACGATAATAGAAATTGTACAATTTGCAGGAAGAACGCTAGCCTTATCAGGAACTATGTTTAACAAGAATATACATTGTAAAATTTGCAGGAAGAATCTCAGGAACTGTCCAATGTTTCATCTTCAGAGGATGATATCTCTCATTATCAGCCCTTGGAACAAATTGAAAACTTGGTGAGACAATCAGGGGGTGTCAAATCTCTCATTCGCAATCTAAGCATTATTGCAAAAATGCCAAAACTGCAACAGGAGGCTCAGAGCAAAGAAATTTACATCATCCATATAGTGGAACTATTTGTATGTTTTAAATTGTGTTCTAGTTTGTCACAGTGTGGTCACCTCCAGCAGGTCATTTGTAATAAACAACAAGCAGGCCTCTACTTTCATTTGATCATGATCTTGGTCCACTTTGTTTCTTTTATATTCCCAAATTCCCAGTCTTGTTTGAGAGGAAGAAACCGGTTGGCTGCAGTTTCCTAAGAGCTTTCACTATTAAGTTTTTATGCTATTTTAAGAATTGTGTATGCGATACAAATTTTCCTATATGTGATGTGTGCTCAACCAAGAATGGAGTAGAGCCTATTTTCTTGCTATTTCATACAACACAACACATTGGCGTCTTTTCTTCATCATATATATTTCTACCATGCAATGGCATGTTCACTGTATAATGTGATGCTATTTGAAAGCCTTTTTTGCTATTCTGTAAAACTGTTAATTCTATGATTTTTTTTATAAATTAAAGTGTTCCATTTTTTTGGTATTAATTGCAATCTTCCACTACCTCATTCTAATGCTACATTTTTTGTCTTCTTTTACCTTCTAACAACTATCTTATAGTCGTATTATTGCACCTCCTTGGGGCAATTGCTAGTTTTATATTTTTCTTTCACTTTTAGTTTTCCCCATTGCAAAATCCCATATTTATTTTATATTTCTATTTCATTTTTAGTAATATTGTTTTTTTATAATTTTATTAAATACATATACTCTTTTTTTTAGGCTATATCTTTCATTTAACTCATAACACAAAAATGTAATTTATTTTCTTCCAACAATTTTTTTGAAATATTGGTTTTAATACACATTTATTTATTGTTAATAATATATATTTTTCTTTCACTTTTTGATTTCCCCCTTCCGCAATGCAAATTGAGGAAATCTCATATTTTATTTATATTTTTTATTCACTTTCCACATTTAACAAGGCAAATTGTGCAACGTGAAAGAAAAATATAAAGCAAATATGGGATTTCAACAATCCTTATTGCCTAATGAGGAAAGCTGAAAGTGAAAGAGAAATATAAATAATATATTATATATTTCTCTTTCACTTTTGCCAAATGCCGAAAGTGAAAGAGAAATATAAATAAAATATTGGATTTCCGCAATCCGAAATCCCATATTTTCTTTATATTTCTCTTTCATTTTCAGCTTTCCTCATTCGGCAATTGCAGAAAGTGAAAGAAAAATATAAAGAAAATATGAGATTTCTGAAATTCTTGAGGATTGCGGATTGTGGAAATCTCATATTTTCTTTATATTTTTCTTTCACTTTCCCCGCATTGAGGATTGAGGATTGTGGAAAGCGGAAATATTTTTATTATATTTTTCTTTCACTTTGGGCATTGCTTTTTTTTAGGTTATATATTTCTTTTAAATCTTTCAAATAATGAAATCTGTAAATTTCATTCGTGTAGTTGTGGGGAATCGGTGATTTATAAATTTGGATAACCATGTCAGAGAATAAATTCCACTTGAAAAAATATTTAGAATTCTAAATTAGTTCACATCACATTTTAATGATGATTTTTTTATCTTTTATTTTTTTAATATTAAGAATCCAAAATTAGATAAAATTTTCTATTAAAATTCTCGAATTCAAAATCAATTCATATCATTATATATTATTTATATATATTTACATGTCGACTATTTTTAATTGGTAATCAAATTTATTAGAATTGGGGTGGGAAAGAAAAAGATAGAGATTGGGGTGGAGAGAGAGGATAGGGTTTAGGGATAATTAGGGCAATTAAAGAGAAGAAGAGGTATAGGATGCCAGGAGAGAGAAAGAGAGAGAAACTCTGAGTGGTAAGTGGTAGGAGAGGGTGATTAGGAAGGAGAGAGAAAGGGAGAGGGAGAGGGAGAAAGAGGGATGGAGAGAGTGTGGGGGAGAGAGGGACACGGGTGGGGTAGAGAGAGAGAGAGAACTAGAGATGGAGGTAGGAAGGGGGGAGGAGATATGGAGGGAGGGAAAGAGTGAGAAAGAGCGAGGGAGGAAGAAAGGGAGGAGGGAGGGATTTAAATTTTTCTGGAATTCAAAATCAATTAATATCATTATATATTATTTATGCATATTTACATGTAGACTATTTTTATTTGTTAATTCAAATTTATTAAAATTGATGTGGGGAAAGAAA
>LPNX010839483.1:0-394400 GCA_001517045.1 Pseudotsuga menziesii
GTTTTATGGGTTTTTGATGGAAATATGGTAGGAAAATGGACAAATGAGCCATGTAATGGGGTAGATGAGGTAGTGAACCTTTTTTGGGTGTTAACACCAACATAAAGAATGTCGACACTCGGACAGAGAAGTGCCATTTGGGTTAATAATAGATGCCCCCTAATGTGTGAGGTCAGAGGGGAGCGATGACTGAAATACATTATAATCATTATCTTGGCGAACTCAAAGGTCCAATGGAGTAGAGGAAGTACCTAAAACAAATACATATTAATGTCATATACAAATTCATATCTGAGGATGCCATGTTCAATATACTGGAACACTAGCTCCTTTACAATATTTGAGTACATCATACGATATGCGTTCAAGACCACATATATTACAAAGGTGGTTCGAAGCCACAATATACAATAACGATGAGTCTTCAAAAATTTGGAAACTGTGTAAGTGAACACAACATAGTCTTACGCAACTTAGGTTATGAACCTAAGATATTCATCAAAAATCCAAAAGAACCAGTACAATCTAGGACATGTGAATATATATGTTGAAGTCGAACATGGATAGGATTCAATAGATTTTCAACCAAATAGGTGATAAGTGACAACTAAAGAAAAGGAATTCACCAATAATGAAAGTTAATCCTAAGGTACTATCATCAAAAACTCTAGGTCTTCATCGTCAGGAAGTGCTGATGAGAAACCATACTATGATGATGAAGGCAATAGATCCTCCAACAGATCACAAGAGTGACTAAGAATTGGATAAAGGAAGGGATACACAAGTAATATAAGGTAGGACAATGATGGGATCAGGATATAGATCAGATGAGGGATAAATCCTTGAACAGGGAGCACGACACAGAGATGACCCAAGGAAGCTTTTAACTTTGCAGATAATACAACTAGACTTATCTGTCATATAGGATACATGATCAAATTCCCCAGGTATAACAGACAAGTGGAGGTGTAAGAAACTCTAAGTGATAAATGAACTGAAAGTGAACACTGAGACATGAGTATCAAAAAGTACAAATAGTGCTATGTTCAAGGATGACATGCTGCCATCGACTAAAAATCAAAAGAAAACTTCTTCCTTATCTTTCCTGTTAAATTTTAATGAGTCCAGGAAAGTCAACTCAAGTCTCTCTTCATTTTTGACAAGCTTGAAGAGAAGAGGGAATAATGCTTGATAATGTCACTGATTCATGGATTTTATGAGCCCGAACTAGTACATGCTCACTTGGTGTTTTCATATTTAGAGAGTCTGAAAACTCCGAAGAAGACTCCAGGGGTGCCCTTTTTCATCCAATTTAGTCTCCTGAGGCCGGAAAAGTATAAAACCTACCACAGAAGAACTCTCTTAACTTCCGTAGAAGAAAAGGTGAACCTTTTCGTACTTAGTCAGGGAGGCCCAAAAAAGGTTAAATTACCACCTACCAAATGCTCCTTTGAGAGCAGCATATAGCTTGAGTTTTATGAGTGTGAAGGAAAGCAAGATCACTCAGAAAGATCCATTTGAGTACGAGAAATGGGGCTTACAACAGTAAACTCAATGCTTTGTTCTTATTGTTTAACGAGCATGACAAAGACATAAAGTACACCCATAATCTTTTTCATATTTAGGTCCAGAGCATGAAAAAGAGAAAACGAAGCTCATACCGGGTGTTCCTTTTCCATAAATTTAGTCCCTTAGGTCCGGAAACATGATAAACCTATACCTGAGAATACTCTTCTCAATTCCATGGAAAAGAGAGCGATCCTTTCTCATATTATTCCACATGGTCCAAGAAAGAGATAATCTACCACCAATGTGGATGCCCATTCACATATTCTTAACGATCCTGAATGGACAAGTTTACTCGGCAGTCAAGTCTATTTTGAGGAGTTAGACCTGGGCCTAAAGAAACTCCATAAGGGCGGGGAGTCTTAAAAAGGGATAGCTTGTAAAAAGAGACCAAAATGAGGCTCAATTTGGTGTAAAAAATAGCTAAGGAGACTCCCCTGAACCTATGACAAATGCAGCATGAGTACCAAAAGACAATAAATGGGTTCTAATCTAGGATACTCATGTGAGGAAATCCCTATCCATGGAAAAACAATGGCATAGACAAGGTACTAATGGTTAAAAACCATAGTCCGTGGTCAAAGTGGTAATTCTAGGGTTAAGATGGATTAGGTGTGAATGCAAAAATGCATGTGAATGACCAAAATACTATCCTACATGAGCGAAAAACAACTTCAAGTGACCTTCGACCTGTTACATTGAAGAAAAACAAACATGGTATTAGTTTGATTTTTATAAAAAATATGAACTATAGGATAAAACCCACTTTTAAAATAATATTTCTATAAATAGTTCAAAATAGAAATCAAAATTCACCATTTGAAATTTTTACCCAGTTTAGAAAAATTTTACCTCTGCCTTCAATTGTTCATTGTGGACAATTCTCAAAACCACAAGTGCCAGGTAAATCTACTCTCCATGCTCTTTCATTTGATCCAAGCAAATTTTAATTTTGGGCAAAAAATTGATGTTTTCAACCATTCTCAAAGCAGCCACGATGTGTACGCGGGTATGGTATATCAACAGTCACGTACACGTGTTTTATACGCGGGTTTCCCGAAAGCAAGTCGCGTACAATATATGACTTGTCCAAAGGACAGTCACGTACACTACGCAAGGTATGAAAAGGTTATGTAGGGCCAAAATCAAAGTTTTTTCTATGAATTTAATGTTTGATCCTTGGCTTATTATCAGATTGAAACATGGTATTGGAGTGGAGGGAGAGGGAGCATGAAGAAATGCACCAAGATGCTCTTCGAAGTGCCCCCATGGTAAATGCTTTGCGACAAAGTTGGGTTGCTCAAATTCTTTTGTACCTCACCTATGCGATCCAATGTTTGCCTAATAGAGTTTATGATAAACTATTGGGATCATGATCTTGGTATGTTTGAAGTACAAGGTGAGTTTCTAGAGATTACCTTAGAAGACATCTACTTTATCTCCAGCATGTCACGACGAGGAGTTTCGGTTAACTTGGAAGGTACCGGTAGAGGCGGTGACCTTCTAAGTGTGCAGAACTACGTTGATGCATACTATGCACCCGGTACTCAAAAGAGGGGTAGTTGCATTGCTATTGTTCATATTCGTAGCTTGCCATTACAGGTGTTGGCAAGTACTATAGTGAGGGTTGCAGGGTCATCATCACTTCACCTTGCAACTCGAAACCAAATGAGACTTACAGTGGAATGTCAACAAGGAGCTCTATATGACTGGTGCTCGGGAGTGATCCCGATAATGAGGAAACAACTCTCTGATTGTAAAAGAGGCCGACAAAAAAACTTCGATTATTATAGCGTATTGGTGGCCTTTTTATTTGAGAGGGTACCTAGTTTGAGTCTTGCAATACCACTACTAGTTCGTTCTCCCTGTCAACCTAGATTGAGTAGGTGGGGAGAAATATTCCTCTACCAGGGAGGCGATGGATCGATTCAGAGTGTATGCGACGATGACTTCTAATTATGGTGGGAGCGACAGCTACCATCACTGGAGCAGTTTCCATATTCTAGGATAGATTTCCGAGGTGACACCAACGTTGTCCTCCCTCCTGGAGGAGCATGGGGAGCATCAGGTATTTTTTGTTTCCAAGTTTTTTAATTTTTATGAATTTTAGTTATAAAATATATATACATATGTATAAGAGCTTTTATTCCTATAAAATGTTAAAATGCAGATATTGGGACTAGTCCTCCCTGCTGGGCATCCACGTAGTATGTGCGTCCTGTGGCGGGAGAAGATCATGGCTTGATTAGGGTTCTTGAGGGGAAGTTGGCCAATCTTACCCAAAGAGTACCTACTTTGCATATTGAGCATATCCATGCCATTATGCAGGAGCTAGTGGTTGGTATACCATGTGTCTAAATACACCTTATGAGGTGGGTAGCTAGAGCAATACTTGTGCACATCGACGTTGTTGAGGCTGTTGCAGCTGAGGAAGCTGAAGAAGCCCGAGAGTAGGGTGATTAGGATGATCAGGGGGACCAGGGTGGTCAAGATGACTAGGGTGGACATGATGACCAAGGTGGTCAAGCTTAGACCTAGGAGCATTTTATGGACTTCAATCCATTTTTTTGTATATTATATAGTTATTATTGGATCTAAGAATCAGAAACTTGACCTATCTATATGGACAGATATTCAAATATATATATATATTGTCGGTTTTATTTACATGTGTTTTGTAATGTATCTATTGCATATTTTTATGAAAAATGTGTCAAGTTCCAATCCAAGATATAATTAGCATATGCATCAGTTAATGAATTTTGATTTCTTGGAATATGATTGAATGTAATAAACTCAAACATTCTTTCCAATAACCTGACTTGCATAAACTGACGTAGTAAAATAGGGTTGCGCACCTGATAAGCTCGATTGAGCTGGGAAACCACCAGTTGAGAGTCAAGTCTGACTTCCAGGTGGGTGATGCCATGTGACAAAGAATCCCATAAAAGCTCAATGACAGCCCTGTATTCGGCCACATTATTAGTAGCAAGACCTAGGCAAGCTCCTCCAGAGGCGACTAGCTGTCCTGAGGGTGAGTAAATGACCCATGCGGCTGAAGTAGGTTACAAATGTGGCGACTAGCGCCATATGCAAAACCTATGAACCACTCGGAAGACATCTGTAACAACCAACATATGGTATAAGAACACAAACCGATGAACTATTGTACATAAAATATATACAATAAAAATATAGGAAAAAGCACTAAGCCTAAGCATAGTACTTTTTCAAGTAGAGCCCATTTCTAGGCTCGGGCAGCTTATTCCTCTCGAAATCTGTTAATTCATATGCACCTTTCTTTAAAAATTTTGACATGACATAAGGTCCTAACCACATAGACCTAAATTTCCCTGCCCCCAGGGGTTCTTTGTCTTGATCCCAGAGAAAGACCAGCTCCCCTTCAGAAAAAAATCCGAGGTTTGACCGATTTATCGTATTGATTTTTAACCCTATTTTTATGAGCCTTGTTTGCTATCAGTGCATCTCTACGCTGCTCATCTAGATATTCTAAGTGTAACAAACGTTCTTTCAGCTCAGTCGTATCAGGTAACACATGAATAGCAATCTTTAAGGACGATATTTCACATTCAACCGGGGTTACCGCTTCCTCTCCATGAACGAGTTGGAAAGGAGAGAACCCTATAGCAGTTTTTACATTGGTCCGATAATCCCAAAGTGCAGGATATAACATGATGTGCCAATTGGAATGGGCTGCATTAATTGTGCGCTTGAGAATAGTCTTCAAGGTTTTATTTACAGCTTCAACTTGATCGTTCGCTTGAGGGTAGAAAGAAGACAAATGTTCTTGTCTAAACGCTAGCATAGTGGTCAATTCAGTCATCATACTATTTTGGAAGTGACTGCCATGGTCAGTGACAATCTCTTTAGGGATACCGAACCGTGCAATAATTTGGTTGAAAACAAAAAAAATTGCAGTTTCCCCGTCAGCTTTATAGGTGGGCATTTCCTCTACCCACTTCATGAAATAATCTACAGCAACAATGATATGTTTGTGCCCCTAGCTGAGACTAGGTTACACATCACGTAATATATCCCCCACTTCGTGAAGGGGCCCACTAAGATGACAGGAAACAACAGAGCAGGATGCGACCGCATCTTTCTAGTGTAAAGCTAGCAAGGATGATAGCACTTTATAGCTTCCACACAATATTTAAAGATTGTGGGCCAGAAATAACTGGCACATAAGATCTTCTGGGTCATTGCTAACCCAGATAAATGACCCCCACATGCTCCACTATGGGCATCATTTAGGACAGTCTCTGCTTCTTCGTGAGTAAGACATCGACGCAAAACAGAATCTACCCCCCTACGATATAAAGTATCTCCAGTAATGAGGTAGTTTTTGGCATGTAATAGTAGTTTGCGTTGTTCTTCCTGCGAGAAGGTTGCAGGGTACTTCAAAGTCTGGAGATATACAAGTATATCTCCGTACCAAGGGTCAGAGGTGGAAATCAACAAGATATGCTCATCTAGGAATGAGTCTTCTTCAATGGCTGCATCCTCCTCAACCGGAAATTCTGCGATGAGCTCAGCAAAAACTAAGGATTTTTTGAATTTGTCAGATTGGAAATCTAATTCAAACTCTTGAAGGATGAATATCCATTTGTTGAATTTGCCTCCAACTATCTGTCGGGACAAAACATATTGGAAGGGATTAACATTCACCACTACCGTCGTGGTCCTCAGTAAGATGTAGTAACGCAACCTCTTAACATCATACACAGCTGCCAAGGCCAACTTCTCGACGTGGGAAGACCTAAGTTTAGGGCCAGTTAAAGCATGGCATGCTCTTGGAGCTTATCGTCCTCTTGGACTAATACTACCCCTATGGTCGACTTAGATGCAACCAGATACAATATAAAATCATGAGAGTAATCTGGAGGGCATAATAACGGTGCCGACAACAAAGCTTTCTTTAATGCCTCGAATGCAAGTTGTGTGATTTCATCCCATACAAATGGGGTGTCCTGCTTCAATTAGCGCATGAAACCTTTAATGATCTTAGAATAATTTACGATAAAATGTCGAAGGAAGCTAGACTTCCCTCGCAGGATTTGAAGCTGCCTGATGGAATGAGGAGGAGGCAAATTTACTATGGCCTCAACTTTCAAAGGATCCACCTGAATACCTTTGTTGGAAATAATGAATCCGAGTAGTCTCCTTGACTCGACACAAAAAACGCACTTGTGGGGATTCAAGCGAATCTTGTAATATCTGCATCGTTTAAAGATTAAATGCAAGTGATCTGGGTTATCGATCCTCTTACGAGAATGTGTTGGCAGATCATCAAGGCAGGTTTCGACAATGGCTTTAATGTCATGAAAGGAAAAATTCATTGCTCGCTAAAAGGTAGCCCCTGCATTTTTCAATCCAAAGGGAATTTTGTTGTATGAAAATGTACCCCAAGGACAAATGAAAGTTGTTTTATGTTGGTCTTCCAGTTTAATTTGGATTTGATTATACCCAAAGAAACCATCCATAAATGAAAAGACTTCACTCCCTGCACAGGCATCAATGATTTGATCTATGAATGGTGTGGGGCAGTTAACCTTAGGACAGCCTTTGTTTAGATCGTGAAAGTCAGTACAAACCTGTATGGTCCCTTGTTTTTTGTCTACAGTAACGGGGTTGGATACCCATTCTGTCAAAGCTATCGGGTAAATGAAACCGGATTTCAACAATTTTTCAACTTCAGCCTTAACAGGTGCCACTTTACGCGGTTTGACAGGTCTCAACTTTTGTCGAATGAGTCTGGCATCAGGGTATGTTCGGATATCTTGCTCAACTATTGATGGATCTATGCCTGGTATCTCCTCATATGACCAGGAAAACACATCGCAGAATTCCTTAAACAAGGCCATATAGATCGCAATCTCCTCCAGAGAGCAGTTTGCACCGATGTGTACATTTTCCACAACGTTTGGGTTTGTAGAGATGTTGATGGGAATAGTAGGGGAAATGTTTTCCATATTCCCCTTAGAAAATATTCCTTCCCTTGGTAAGGGATTAATAGGTGTATCAACATCCCCTGCCAGTCTCATATGGAACTCCTGGTTCTCAATCCTGCTTAACTCTGGAAGAAAATAGGATCGATGGTGAAGATCTTCCCAGATCTTACCTCGTCCGCNGCAAATCTTATCTCATCTGCACATAGCTTCCAGAATGGCTTCATCAAAAGGAAAAACCATATCTAAGTAGTCTCTAGAATGCAAAGAGTTCTCCACCCAAGCAGGTAGATAGGCTTCTTTCGGCTCCTCTGAAACTGTGAGAGGGACCGGAATGGGATCAACAGCGGTATGAATGATATCTTGATAAGCTACTCCTGTTACCGATAAGGGAACTTCAGGTTCATGGCGGGAAGGAAGAATCCAAGGATATGTTCTATCAACAACCATAGCAATAGACTTCCCTACACTAGTAGAACCTAGATAATCAATCGGTCCTGGAAAATCGAATGTGCCCATCATTGATGCATACATTATATCCCCTAAGCTCTCTGAAGCAGGTTTAACCTAATCAACCAATGGCACGGTGGACTCGTTAGTTTCCGTGCGGCCATTTTGAGTAAAAATTAGTTGGTCTACAGTAACCAACTTCCCTTCGTGTGGAAACACTACTACCTGAAGTACGGTCGATGCAATAGCGGACATGGCATAAGTCCAACTTCTCCCCAAGAGAAAGTTATAATCCAAAGGTGCATTGATCACCTCTACCTCAATAGATACTGCCTTCCCTGCCAACTTTATTTCAAAAGCCGGTAGGATACCATGTGGACGAAATGACCTTCCGTCTTAAGCGGCAAGTAGGGTGTTCTATGGGACTAGCTCTAGAGATCCAAGGGATTTCCAGCAAGACAAGGACATGACACATGTAGAAGCACCCTTATCGATAACTTCCCTTCCAATAGTTTTTCCGCCATGGATGACATCTATCGATAAGGCTACATGATAAGGTAGGCGAATTTTGACATCAGACAAATTAAATTTTGCCATGAGGCTTGATGAATCCATGCTGCCTAAGGCTTCTAAGAGTGCATCTCGCTGGGCGGGACAACTCTGTAACACCTCTAAAGACGACATTGCACAAGTGTCTAGGATAAATATTCAACTACATAGTAGTTGGCTGCAGCCCTAGCATTGGGATTGTGCAAGGTTTTCTTAAAGACACCTTTCGGTATCTTGGGCATAGATTTGGTAGGTTTTTCAATCGTGAGAGGGTTGGAAGTTTCACCTATCAACTTACCCTTCTCTAAATCCTCTATCTCATAGTTCTTGTTCCTATTCTAGACTAAATTCTGGGATCAAACCATGTTGATATAATTAGGGTCAGGAGCATTTGGGGTGCCCCTGCTACATTTGAAACTGAAACTGAATTCTGTCCTTGGGGAAAAAGATCGTTCAGGATAGCCGGTTGTTGGCCTTTTAGCAGCTTCTAAGCTTGTTCCATAAGGGGACATTGATGGGTTAGGTGATATTCATGGCACAACTTACATGGGAATTTCACCTTCTTCTTTTCTTTTTTCCCCCATCAGCATTGTTTGTGGGCTTTTGCTTGTTTTGGTTTCCCTCACGTTTCTTCCCTTTCTTCTTTTTCCCACCGGGCTACTGATTGCCCTTTTGAGAGGATTGTGCAAAAACATTTGCATTCTGGGGTGAGGGGGAAGCCTTGCTGCCTCCGCCATAGAATTTTTGACAGAAAAATCATGGAGCTGTTTAGCCAAAGACTCTACAGTGGGAGATTTCACAGAACCAACCACACCATCAGCATGGGGTCCAGGCTTAGGTTTCTCTACATTATGCGTTGGCCTCAGTGCATCAGGGATGATCTCATATAAAATCCCAGATTGAGAATATATCAAATCTAGCTGTTGGGCCCTGAGGATAGCCTCTTCCTCATTGGTCACTCCTGAAGTAGATACATCTTTAGATATATATGGCAATAGGGATTTAAGGAAGCATTCTAGTAAAAACTCGGGAGGAATATTGGCTTTGATAAGGCTCTTCCATCTTCTCCACTCTTGGATTTGATCTGAAATATGAGTGGCCTTGTCCTGCCAAAAGGTAGACAACAAGTCTGTCATGAAATCATATCAGACAGGAAGTTGGAAGTGATTAAGGAATACATTACCCAAGTCCCAAAAACTATCAAACGCAGCAGAAGGTAGTTCAATGTACCATTTTGCTGCAATATTGGTCAGAGTTCTTTGGAACAATCTCAACCAAACTATATTGTCATTTAGTGAGTTGGAAGAGCACCACAAGTGGAAAGTGGTGACATGAGCTCCTGGATCATCACCAACTTTTCCTTCAAATTTTGGGATATCCGAGGGCAGCTTGGTAGGAACGGGTGGCCAAGAGGAGTTATGTCTCACCGGGTCATTTATTAGTTTCGACAAGTCTGGAAAGATAAAGTTTCCAGGAAAGGGATCTTGGGTCTAACCGAAGCATTAAAAGTACCATCTTGGGGATTAGAGGGGCTTGCCCCCATGTTCCCGGATGTGAAGGCAGGGTTGCCCCTTGCTGCCAGTTGCAAAGTGGTCGGGCTGCTTTAGAAAGGATTCCACAAATAAGCCAATGGATTGTTAATGTGTGGTGCAGTGTATGAGGTTCGTGCTGCCCTAGTTGAAGCTAGGGTTTGGAACACATGTGCGGGTATACCTCCGCTAAAAAGTGAGAAAGGAGAGCCTATGAAAGGAGCTGAAACCGGAGTTTGAAAACCTTGACCATAAGGATTAGGGTTTTCGAACTGCACCTTTACATATGCGGGTGTTGGAGCTACATATGGAGTGGATGGGGGAATGTGCCCCCCATTCCAAGGAAAACCCTAGACAAATGATGAGGATCCTATAGGACCACTCTAAGCAATGTTTGTGAAGGAAGTATGAATAGAAGGTACACTAGGAATCACAGTGACCACTCCACCAGAAGTACCTGCTAAATTTGTGGGAGCCGGTGGTTGAACCACCCGGCTAGCTGGAGTTAAAGGTGTAGTAGGTATACTTGTTCTAGGGGCACCAACCAAGGGAGGTGGCACCCCTTCAGCCGGAGCGGCTGAGGTGTATGTAGAAGAACTTTCTCCTGTAGTAGACATTAGTCTGCCCAGAGGGACACCAATCACGGGTGAATTGAAAGGACAAACCTAAACGATCACAGGATCATTTAGGTCAGTTAGAGGTGAATTAAAATTCCTTGCAAACTCATCAGCCTACAAGTCTTCTATCTCAACTGTAGTTAATTCAACCTGGTTTTCCCTAAGTTTTGGTTCACCCGAAACTTCACTAACTCCTATCGGTTCGAAAGAACCGTCCGTGTCTAATCTCCGCCTTTGAGGCAGAGGTGGAGGTTCCAATGTAATAAGTAGAGGAAGGTTTTGCAACCTTCATGACCTTCTAACATATTAGTCCTCCATGATTGCAAATTTGACTCTTCACACCCTAAGGTTGGCTAAACACAGACAAACCACAAAGTAATCACTACAAAATTTCCTAAAGTCTCAACAATCACAAGGGGTATAAGATATGCTTTCCCGAAGAAAGCTGAGAGACAGTTTTTTAGCGTCCTTGAAGAGGTTCTTAGGCACAAGTGGAGGAATCACCCACTGCCCTCCTACACTTTCAACAAGGGTTACCTTCCAAGCCCGTCTAAGGTGAACCAGAAATAGCCTTCCAGTTTACCTGTGTATAAACCCTAGATGTTAAAGAGACTAAAGGCTACCTTAACTGTATCAATAGTCTAGGGGGACAATCGCAAGCCTGGTTTGTATCCATGGGCAGGGTAGAAAATACTAAAACTATGTCTAGGACAGAGTCCCCAGATGTGCAAAAACCTTGGTCTATGTTTTGACAAGGAATCGGAGGGTTATCTCCTCAGTCCAAGCCTCCGCACGGCCTCATGCTTAACTCTTGTTTAAGAGGAGCTTCCCAGATACAGCCAACATAGAGAAGGATTTACCTATCGATTGGCCAACTACATCTGAATTTAAACACTTGTGGGGAGTTTACACTTCCTATCCCACAAGTCTATCCTAAGCTAGTAGGTGTATGACCCTATAAAACAAAGCTTACTAATAAATTTTAAATTATAGCATTCATTTTAAGGGCTGTTCTTAGTCAGAGGGTAAGTGGCGTGAATTACCATGATATTATAGACTCGATAAGAAAAGTAAGAAGGTGTATAAAATGAATTCCAAAACAAATTAAAACTACTTAAAAAAAGCTTCTTTTCTTTTTGTAAATATGAGCTAATGAAATTACAACTAAGTATGAGAAGACTAAGACTTTTTTTTGTAATTTTTGAAATTTTATTCGAAAATACTGAAAATAAAACTACAATATGCAATTAAAATGCAAATGTTTCAAATGTTTTTCTTCACTTTTGAAATTCTTCAAAAATTATCATGCACCTAAATGCAAAACTTCTTGAGTATGTTTGAATAATCAGACCATAAAGCAAGAAATATGAAGTATAGCGGACTTGCAAGAACCAAATTCAACCACTTAAGGAGGAGACTTGGCAAACACCTAATAAGGGAAGAATCAATGAATAAAATCCACTGAAATCACTAGAGGACAAGTGACAAACTGACACTACTCGAAAGCAGTACAGAGTACAAGGTATCTAAAATCCTGATCACTGACTGAGATTCTCAGCACTGAACCTATCACCCAAACAAGAGAACCTACCTCAAATTGCTAAGTCAAAGAAGACTCAAACAATAAAAATCAAAGGCTTACTGAATAGCACAAAGCATGGTGTACAGGACTTTCAGACTTACAGGAAGGTGCCAGCAATAGAAGACCTTAAAGCAGAGCAAAATCCAAACAAGACAGGGACAAGCAACCCTACTTAAAATTTTGTGCTGCTACAAGACGTACGCAACTATTTTATAGAGAAACCCACGTACTATACGTGACTGTCTTATAGAGAAACCCGTGTATACAAGTTGTTGTACACAACTGTATAGCACACCAACCCGCATACACAAAAAAAAAAATTCAAAAAGAAAAAAATAACAAAGGTATCTGGACACACTACTGAAAATCAAAGTCAAGATAGACAACCACACACTAAATCAAAGAAAATACTGGGAAAGTATCTACAGGACTAACCCACAGCAGGCTGGACTCCCCAGCAGAATCGCCAGTTCTGTTGTTCAGGATTAAGCACCCTTGTAACCTAGGGTCTTGGGTTACCAACTTACTACTAACTTGCAGACAATAAGCTTTACCAGAGAATGGAAAGGGAATAGGAAGAAAGTCTTGACTTACCCGATTACCAATGGTTGATCCAAGATTGATCTTCTCCCGCTCCTCTTGTCTCCAAAGCTTCCAAGGATGCACCTCTTTCACTTGCAAAGAGAAAATCCCTCAAGCAATATCGCATGCTTGTATATATCATAACTTAGATGAACAATATATCAAACATATAATCAAATACATTCATTAAACACAATACATGAAATAGAATCAACACAAGGTTGGAAGAAGAATTCTCTTTATTAGCAATCAGTGAATGAGATAGAGTACAACCCAGCTTCTGAGACAAGGACTCCTCTGCAACCAAAGGACTCTGAGTTCTGCTACTCCAAGATTTCTGAAGATATACCACTAGCATAACTTTGCTCTCCAATATTGATTCCTTAGTACCCACCCCAAGGCCTCTATTTATACTTTGGGAAATTGAGTGGTTTCGAAGGCTGGGGTGGTTGAAATAGTTGGGATATTTATGGATTAGGTCCCAACTAATCTCATATAATCACATTTTATATTTTTTAAGTCCAAACTAATATGTATGCGACTATTAATACAGGCAACCCGCGTATGACACACGAGTTGCTTGAAGGATGTTGATGTAATTGTAACTTCAGAATGTATTCACTTGTATTTATTATGTATTGTACCCCGATGTTTATTCTGAGATGTGTCTGTAATGTAATTGATTCATGGCATGCCTCGATGTTCCGATCGGGAGTTTCTATAATGTAAACAAGTCATGTCAAGTCATTGTGGGTAACCCTCCTATTGGTCAAAGGTTAAAGTCCCCGCAGTTGTGGGGCCCTAGGGTTATTAGACTATCTTAGAGAAGTCAACCCTAGGTGATTTATTGTAAGTTAGGGTAATAGTCTCCACCATCTAAGTCAAGGTTAACCCTCCTTGTTGAGCAGAGGGTAAATTCCCCACAAGTTGTGGGGCATTAGGGTTATTAGACACTCCTAGAGATGTCGGCTCTAGTAAGTAATTGTTAAGTGAGGCCGACATGTTGAAGTGGGTTTCAAGTGAATGAAAGAATATAAATAGAGAGTGAGCCTCTCTATTTATCACATACACACTCACTCATTTGGGTGCATGAGTGAGAGAGGAGAAGTTGTCTCCAGTGTGAGAGAGAGAACAAGCTGTGGAGATCATCTTTTCTATTTTCGGGTTTTACTGCTGCCATTGGTGCTCATTCTATCTCTGAGGAAGTTGTGGGATTTTCTCATTTATGGTTTCCCCGAGGAAAATTCTTTGTGTCTCTTGTCTCTTTTTTTTATTATTGTGCATGTTATTCTCTCAGTTAAATATCCTAAGATAAAGCTATCTTGAATGATAAAAATATAACATGGTATCAGAGCTAACCTGAGAAGAAGACAATGTGCAGCTGTAGAAACTAGGGATTCTTACTTTTTGGGTCTCTCTAAACAATCCATCAGCAAAAGTATGCTAGGATGACTCTCCATTGAAGGGTGCATCTTTCTGTTGAAGCAGAATTCGATTCCGGGCATCTTTCAGTTTTTGATGTGGGAAATTAGGGGTTTCTACAAAAGAATAATTTTTTAGTGATCCCAGCAGAGGATTTCTCTCCTCATAAAAATCAAATTTTAGAGACCTGGGTCAATATTTTTGGTTGGGTGAAACTCTGGGAAATTCAAACCCTAGTTTGACCCCAAAGCTGGAAAAACAATAATACTAAAACTGATACGTTTTAGTACATTCGCTATAGCTCGGGATTGGAGAAGGCTCAGGAGCTGAAACTTTCACAGGATGAAGATGCAATCCTGATTTACACTGTTCCAAACTTCAGCCTCAAATTCACTATATTATAGGAGATATGATCCCTCCAAGTTAGGGTTCCAACCTCTTCCAGGATTCATCCCTAAACAAGACACCTGGGGAGAATTGCTATATCTCAGGCTACAAAGGTCCAAATGAAATTTCTAAAGATGTTCCAGAAAGGGCATGGACTGTAATTTCTTTGGTATGAGGCTTAGACCCATAATATGAAACAGTGACATGTGGAAGTCCATACAACTTCATTGTTCTGAACAGTCCTGTAACAGGTCACCTTGGGAAAATGATCATAAGTCCCAATTGGTGAAACCAATTATTATGAAACCTGTGGTGGTGGAACAGGGACATGTGAGGATACCGTTGTAAAAAGTTTTAGACATAGAGGAGTAGTAATTTCAGATATACCGCAGAAACAGTATCAGGAATTTATTCAGAAGAAATTGGAAAACTAGGGCTTCATGTTCCGGGAGCTTCCCTCCACTGTTTTCAGAAAAGGAGTACATTGGACAGCTCACCTTGAAGAGATTTATCTCTCTATACAATCAGATCTGAAATATTCCAAGTTGACAACTTCCAATAATGGAAGTATATGATCTCTATGAAGATAATGAATTGGACACCTACATGAGTAGAGAGGTTCCAGTTCCAGAGGGAGATGAGGCTCAAAGCCTTACACAAGAAAAACTTGGTCAAGGCCAAGAAGATCATTGTTGATTCAATCACGGATCAACTTGTACCACAAGTGTCTTCCCTAAAGACACCGAAGATGTTTGATTCCTTGACCAAGCTATTTGAAGGGAAGAACATAAATCAAAATATGCCCTTAAGAAACCAGTTGAAGAATGTGAAGATCCAGAATGCAGAGACCATACAGTCATACTTTACAAGGGTCTCTCAAATCAAAGAACAACTTGAAGCAGTAGAAGAAGTGCAGAATGCAGAAGTTCTGATAGCCACCTTGAATGGCCTCCAAGTATCATGGGATTCATTCATTCAAGGAATGTGTGCCAGAAGGAAGTGATTACTTTCAACAGACTCTGGGAAGAAGAATAAGCTCAAGAGAAGATGGGAACAACTGAAGATCAAGCTTTCACCATCAAAAGAAGATCCCTCAAGCGATAAGGAATATGAAGGACTCAATTCTTGAAGAACCTCTTATCCATCTTGATCATTTGGATAATAAATGATGAAGTCATGAATGAAGAAGATGATGAAGCGGAAAGACCAAGGAGTCTACCCATGAAACAAATAAAGATAAGTACTCAATTGTCATTTCATGATATTGTTTTGTTATGCATTTGTTTAGATTCAGTTGATGTATTATGCATGATAGAATGTTTGCATTAATGACAATATACTACTAATATCCATGTAATGGGTAAGTAGCTCATGGTGCTATACAACTCTCCATTGCTACTTATCTAGAATGAAACCTCTTTGCTAACATATTGGATTAGTGCACAATCTCAATGTTGTCCTGGTAGAGATGGAAGACATCTAGAAATTTTTCATGAGATATGGATGAATGTTGTATTGGCTAAAGTAGTTGCATGATCATATATTTATGCATAGGATTTTTTCATAATGAATATACTTTATGAAATGTTTCTAACCAGACAACTAATGCATTTGACTTGTAGGAAAGATCGCATACATAATCGCCTACAAGCAAAGAAGGATGAGACTTGTTCCAAAGAACAAGTGACGACAATTCAAGAGGAAGAATAATATGATGACTGCAGTGACATCATTGATGGAGAACCTTCCAGTCATGAAGAAGTAACCAAGAAGAAAGGTTCAAGAAGAATGATGTCTAGGATGCAGTATCGATACATGAAGAGAAGTTCGTAGTTCCATCATGCAGTAGATGGAAACATCATGGGATACAAGGAAAGATTTGTAGCACGAGGCATAGACTACGAAGAGACATTTGCATCCACTAGAAATACACATGATAGGAAGAATCGTGTGTGCAAATGAAATAAGGCCTTGTACGAGCTCAGAACACACCCATGGGATAACACATACATGAGGAGCTTGATGAAAGACCTAAACCTTTGCTACAAGGTTGAAGATGAAAGTCTATAGAGGATGACAAGCTCACAGATGGGTGTGAGAAGAACTTTTGAAAAAGTTCAAAATAGAGGATTTTGGTATCCAATGATCCTAGATGGATACATAGAATATTAGTAGCAGAGGAAGCTACTTGTCACTCCAGTACAAAATGTTTCAATGCATAGAGTATGAAAGACAGAGGGAGAATGATGCTCCACTTCAGAGGGAGTGACTGTAGAAGATCCTGAGGTTCGAAATGGTACGACATGATTGATATATTACTGATGACTCTAGGCTTTATTGAGAGTACAACGGATTCCAACCTTTGCTTCAAGGTTGAAAGTGGAATACCAGTGATGCTCCTATTATGTGTCGATGCACTATTTTCTAGGCATGGAGGTGTGGACAAGGGAAGCATGCAGTAGAGATCCTGAAGAGGTTGGACTACATGACCACACCTATGGCATCGAACCTGAAGCTATTGAGTGTTGCTTCATCAGAGTCAGTTGATGCCATGATGTATCATTGGATGATTTATTCCTTGATGTACCTGACAAATACGAGACCAGATATTTGCTTTGTTGTGAAAACATTGAGACATGTTCACCTGATGGTTGCAAAGCATGCAGTGAGGTACCTGAAGGGTATAGTTGAATATGGGCTCAAGTATGAGGCGAATCAGAAGATTAACCTGGAGGGTTGTGTGGATTCGTACTGGGAAGGTAGTGCCATTGATAGGAAGAGCACTTTGAGGTGCTACTTTAGTATGGGATCAAGTGTGATCTCGTGGTTTGGAAGGATGGAGTCCTGCATGGCGCTGAGTACAGCTGAGGCAAAAGATGTTGCCACTTTCTATTTGGGAGGTAGTATGTTTCTTTTGAAAACTACTATTTGATTTGGTTGATCTAACTTGCATTTTTGTATGATGCAAAGAGGAGCAGTGATCTAGATCGAGATCTCTCGAAAAAGGGATTTCTAGCATAGCTGATGAGATAGGTTGTCTGAGCATAAATGTTGGCAAAGCTCATAGATTGCTAAGACGTAAATGGTCCTGTAGGTTTCCCTCGGATGTAATCGGTCCCAGTGAAGCTCACAGGTTATCCTTGGACGTAATCAGCCCCGATGTGATTCTATGCTAGAAATGGCCAAAGTGAAGTTTGAGTACTTCAGGGAGAAGCTTGGTGTTCTCTAGATCAAGGTTCCCTCCAAGGGGAAATGATGAGACCTAGAGCCATTCTGACATGGTGAGAGGATTAGGTTCCTTCCATAGTCAAATGTAAGGGCTGAGCCATTCTATCATGGGGAGAGGATTTGGTTCCTTCCATGTCAGATGTGAGTGCTGAGCCATTCTGATGTGACTGTAGGATTGGTTCCTACATGATCAAATGTAAGGGCTGAATTCCATTCTTGGAATGGAGGCACCTGGTCAGTTACCATGAATACTCAGTCTGGGACTGAGGGCTTTTCTGATATGATTAGGATGTAGTCTTACATTATTAGATGTGAGCGCATGGCCGTTCTAATGTGATTGAGGGATGTGTTCCCACTTAATCAGATATAAGGGTTGATGCCATTCTCTGGGAGAATGGAGGCACCTGATCAGTTACCAGGAATCCTCAATCTGGGACTGAGAGCCCTTTTGATGCGATGTGTTTACACATGGTTGAATGTAAGTGCAGAGCCTTTTTTACAAGATGACGTCGGATGTAAGTGTTGAGCCATGCTGACGCGATGTGTTTACACATGGTGATATGTGAGTGTTGTGCCTTTCTGTCAAGATGAGGTCGGATGTAAGTGCAAAGCCTTTTCGACAAGATGAGGTCGGATGTAAGTGCTGAGCCATTCTGGTGCGATGTGTTTACACATGGTCAGATGTGAGTGCTAGTCCTTTCTGACAAGATGAGGTTAGATGTGAGTGTTAGGCATGCCTTTCTGACAAGATGAGGTCAGATGTAAGAGCTGGGCGGGCCATTCTAACTTAGGGTCAGATATAAGCGCTAATGAATACCTACATGAAGGGTAGGACTACAACCAGAATGAAAAAGGGTTGGCTCTGTAGAACTTCCTGTGACGAGAAGAATGAAGAGATAGCACCATTTGATTGAGATAGCAAAAGCAGTAATGATGATGATGATTCAGTGATGATCCAGCTTTGATGATGATCCAAATCAAGTGATGATCCAGACTTGATGATGATCTAGCAGTGACGATCCAGATCAAGTGATGATCCAAATCCAGTTATGATGATCCAGATCGAGTGATGATCCATATCCAGTGATGATGATCCAGATCCAGTGATGATCTAGATCCAATGATGATGATCCAGATCCAGATGAAGATGATGAGAAGTTGACGATGATTCAAATGATACAGAGAAGAAGACTTGTGCTAATAAATTGTCGAGAGAATACCTTCCTAGTTAAGAGGGAGTGTTGATGTAATTGTAACTTTCGAATGTATTCACTTGTATTTCTTATGTATTGTACCCCGATGTTTATTTCGGGATGTGTCTGTAATGTAATTGAGTCATGTCATTCCCTAATGTTCTGATTGGGAGTTTATATAATGTAAACAAGTCATGTCAAGTCATTGTGGGTAACCCTCCTATTGGTCAAGGGTTAAAGTCCCCGCAGTTGTGGGGCCCTAAGGTTATTAGACTATCTTAGAGAAGTAGACCCTAGGTGAGTTATTGTAAGTCAAGGCAATATTCCCCACCATCTAAGTCAAGGTTAACCCTCCTTGTTGAGCAGAGGGAAAAGTCCCCACAAGTTGTGGGGAACTAGGGTTATTAGACACTCCTAGAGATGTCATCTCTAGTAAGTAATTGTTAAGTGAGGCTGACATGTTGGAGTGGGTTTCAAGTGAACGAAAGAATATAAATAGAGAGTGAGCCTCTCTATTTATCACACACACACTCACTCATTGGGGCACATGAGTGAGAGAGGAGAAGCTCTCTCCAGTGTGAGAGAGAGAACAAGATGTGGAGATCATCTTTTCTGTTTTCGGGTTTTACTGCTGCCATTGGTGCTCATTCTATCTCTGAGGAAGTTGCGGGGTCTTCTCCTTTATAGTTTCCCCAAGGAAAATTCTTTGTGTCTCATGTCTCTTGTGTTTATTGATGTGCATGTTATTCTCTCAGTTAAATATCCTAAGATAATGCTAGCTTGAATGATAAAAATCTAACAAAGGAAACCCACGTACGCTGGTGTACATGGGTTGCAATGCAAATAGTCGCGTATAGTACATGAATTGCAATGAAGATAGTCACGTACACAACTCAACACTTAGAAAAAATATATAGCAGGTTGGTTTAAGGGTAAATGCATCCCAAGTAATTCCCATCTATAGTGCTTTGGCAAACTTCAATCCTAATTTGTCCTTTTGTGTACCAACATAAATAATGTCGGCACTCGGACGGAGAAGTGCCATTTGGGTTAACAACAGATGTCATGTTTATGGACATGTGATATATGGTTGTTCTCTTTCTTTTAGTCGTCTGCATAATAATTCTTTTGTTTCTAAGTCCAAATTTTATTGGCGGGTTAAGAATCATGGATTGTCTGTGGGGGATAATTCCTTTGTGATGGACACACCGGAGACTCCTTCTATTTCGCCTCAGGATGTATTGGGGGTTGATTTGGGGTTGGGTTATGGAGATGAGGATTTTGCTTTGGAGTGCCTTAAACCTTTGTGTTTATCTGAGATTTGTGAAGAAGCCCCTTAGTCTTTGATTAACAAACTGCTAGGTTCTGGAAACATTGTAGTTCCTTCTGGTAATTTTAAGGCGACAGATTCATTTTTGGGGCATTTAGGGTTTCTATCACCCATAAAAGATAAACCTGTTTTGGGTGTTGGTTATTATCTTCGGTTGGGTTCTAAGCCTTTTAAGGAACATGTGCATGTGATTGATAGTGATAGATTTTCTTCTGGGTTTTCTTGTCCGGATTTGGTGGTCTAGTCTCTGATATTGAACTTGTTGGATGTGAGGTTTCTGGGGCACTTAGAGCAGTGCATGCCCTTTCAGAAGTTCCCTTATGATCATGATGACTCTAAACTGTAGGGGTTTAGCTAGTATCCCTAAAAAGATATCGGTCTGTAGACTATTTGAGGATCAGTTTATTGATATTCTATTTCTACAAGAAACTATGGGATATGGGGCTTTGCTTGTGGGTGAGTTGGAGTCTATGATTAAAGGATGGAAGTTTGCTTTTGTGGATGTGATAGGGAATTATGGAGGTCTTCTTTTGGGTTGGAGAATTCATAATTTTCAATTTCTAAATGCCTGGGCTGTAGGTTTAGGGCTTTGTGTTTCATTATACTTTATTGAACTTAAAATGGATTTATGTTTTGTTCATTTGTATGGACCCTATGTGGATAGGGAAAGGTTCTGGAAAAACGTTTTTACTCTAGATGGTCTGATGTGTGATAAGATGATTTTTTGGTGGGGATTTAAATTTTTCTTTGGGTTTATGAGAAATCTGGGGTGTTAAAGCCAGAATGGATAATCTTACTGATTTTCTCACTAGATTGTTGGATGTGCGTGGTCTTGTGGATATCACTCCATCTATTTTACTCCCTACTTGGACCAATAGGTGAGTAGGAGTTGAGAATATCTGCAAGCGATTAGATAGGCTTCTTATTTCGACTGATCTCCTGGAATGTGATCTTCAGTTTCATCAATGGGTCGGGGGTGGGGGGGATTCGGATCACCAGCCTGTGTTTTTACAGTTATCTTACAATGATGCTAAACCTTGCAGTCCTTTTAAATTCAATGCTGATAGGTTGGTGAATGATGACTTTGTCTCTTTACTTAAAGCATCTTGGAAGGTATATGCTGAGAATCCAGTTATATCTCCTGCTGCTAACCTGAAACATATTAAATAAGTATCTATCTTATGGTCAGTCAAGAAGAAGGCTCGGGAGGTTAAGGATTTAGTGGATATTGAAAGATTAATTGTTGAGTCTTTTAACAATATAGGATTTGGTTTTTCCTTTGTGGAGGATTTGTCCTCTTTGGTTGAGTTGGAGGCTCCGAAGAGGAAAATTCTTCTTGATCGGGAAAATGAAGCATGTCAGAAAAGCAGGGCATTATGGATTTTATGTGGCGATGTGTTGAGGCCCGGAAATTCACAGGCAACAACTACAAGGGATTCTCCCCAGTCAACGTTCCCAATTAGCCCGTGACTGTTTGGTGTAGGGAATCTGTCCGGTTTGTGGTCCGGCTACCGTAGGTCAAGTAACAAAAATAAAGGTTTTACCGGTTGCGGCCCGGTCCACCGTATGTAATTTTGTATTTTTTGACTAAAGTATGATACGCAAGTGCCTACCTAGATGCAGATTTGATAAAGAATGCCAGGAGTATTCACAAAGTGATGCACAGGTTCTTACCTCTCGTCTTATAACTCACAGGCATCTAAATCACATACATTTCAGAAGATAAATTACTAACTAAGCTATCTCTAGAGAGCTAGGTATTAATTCATGAGTAATGCATTACTGTCCATGTCTTATGGAAAATCACAGGTAGTTGTTCTTATAACTAAACATATAAACATGAATGAAAGTATACATGATAATATAGCTCATCACTAGTTAAAAGGTCCCATTACTCATAGTGGAAAAGCATCACAGAATGTACTGGAAAAAATTCAGACAAGAACATAGGTTCAGAAATTTAGAACATCCTCACAGTTAATGAAACACAGTCAAAAATGAAATAGTTCCCATTCAACATCGTTCATTTAATCACATTGAGATATTCCACATAGCACTTTCTCCAATAGGTAAAATTTGCAATTTCTGGTTGTAAAACGAAATAGTTCCTCTTACAAGCGATAGTTTACAAGTTTTCTCTAGGGGGGGAAATTCACTGTCAGTTCTCACTTCCAAATATTTAAACTAAAACAGTTGACTGCTTGGGTTTCCCCCAAACGTGTGACCCTTTGGTCCCTCACAGCGTTTCATATCCCTATTTTTTATCTTTTCTGTGCGCACTCATGATTCGCTGAGTAACTGACAGACCTTTCAGGTCTGTGCCTTTGTTGCTATTGATTTTGTCTTATACTTTGCTTTCCCTCCTTGCAATCCTGTCGGTTTCGGTTTGACCTTTGCCAAAACTGCACAGCTCCCTTCGTGCCGCGACAATCTGACTAGTCTCTTGAGTCCACCTGCAATTAAACGACATGCATCATTCGTTGGGACTGCATTCTAAATAACGTCAAATTATATCAACTAAAATGGCTAAGCATTAAGAGAGGCCATGTACTGCATTACTGCTATGATGACCTTGACAAGTGCCGACACCACTATCTCGTTCATACATGGGCTTGAAAGACTTACTAACGATGGAGGACGAAAAACTCATCGGCGGATTAGAATGCTAACATTGGCAGGATAGACTCACTCACAGCCACATAAGCGGGTCTTAACAGGCGACGGGCATTGCGAAAACACTTAGGCCAATCGGAGTCGGAAGAGTTATGACCTAAGTTGCGGGCGGAAAAACTTCCAGTCGGAAATCGGAAAGACATCGACATCGGGAGCCAAGGGCTTTGCACGACCGCAACGGCGGAAAATAAAAGGCTACAGACACGTGACCAAAATCCGACATGCCTCGACGGGCGAAGCACTTACATTTCGAGCACTTAGCTGCTTTGGGAGCCGCAATGGCGGAATACGTACAGACGACAGCCTCTAATCAATAAGAATGCTAAATATTTGAAAACTTAAAAATTAGCAACGGTTAAAACTGTTTTACCTCCGAAACCCCGGTTTTACAAAGAACAAATGGGCCGATTCGTCTTCGAGCAGCAAATAAAACAGAAACCAAAATCCGTGACCCACAGTCATTATAAACATAAGACACCTCTGAAAACAAGACGAGAGTTAAACTTCAAGATGATCCGAAATTAAAGCATGGCCCAAAATTCATGGATCCAAATGATTCAAAGCAACATTAAAATCATGAGGGGGGCCAAAATTTGAGAAAAAAGAAAAAATTTGGGGAAAACAGTTGCAGCTGCAACAATTGGCGATTACCTGGTGAACCCAGTTCTCTGGACAAATATTCTTTGAGTGATAGACTGTTTTAACAACAAACGAACTTATTGAATTCTTCCAGATATCTGGATTTCTCAACTGGCAAATATAGGTACTTTTAATCATTGATGACAGTCCGATTTGGGAGAGTGGAAACCAGAGCTTTTCAAGTCAAGATAACTCTTTTGAGGCCTAGATATGAGTTTCATTGTTACCTCTATGTTCGGTTAGCTGCCAGCTTGGACACCACAGGATTGTAGCATATGGTAAACAGAAATATTCGTTTGTTCCTCATTCCCATGCCGCTTTAGCACTTTTCATGCTTTTGGACTTTTGTCCTTTTCGTATGAGTCCTCCTTCATGCCTTTCTTTCTGAATTTTAATTCAGGCTCCTCTATCCCAAGTGTCCTTTTGTGTGAGAGGTGTATTCACGTTTTAGCTCACGGACGGAGAGGAACTTTTGGCGATTTAGTACTTGTATGGTTCCGCATTCGTTTTGATATATACTGCTTTCATAGGAGTTTTTTTTTTTTACTCTTATTTTCCTTTTGGCATTCATTTCTTGGCATGGGATCATTTGTATCTATTATACTGTTTACCATGCTTCTTTCCAAGGGCCCTTTGCTGTCACTCCCTAGGACATTTTAAATGTGAAATGGATGGAGCCTCAAAATAGTATTCCAGACCCTTTGATTATGTTTTATTTCACAAGGGTTAAGCAGGACTTCAATGCGTACACAGCTATTTGAGAAAACTGCTAAAATGGAAGAAGTTCTTTTAGATAAATGGCAATATACAGTCTTACACCTAAGAACTTTGATTAGTCCAAATTCTGATGTTCCCCATGCAACCATGGGTTTTATTGAAATCGGTAGAAATTTAAACTAAAACAAAACTGAAAAATCATGATTCAAATACGAAGGTCAGGCCAGATTATTTATATACACAATAGAAGGACACAAACCAAATCAAGAAAAATAAGGTTTGAGAACTAATCCATTTACTGGCAAGTTCTCTTTCCACCCTTGTAAATCTTGCAACCTATAAGTTGAAGGGCCAAGCTTTGCCGCAATCTGGAAAGGACCTACCCACAACTGCTGGAATTTCGTGTGTTTTCCTTTCTCATCATGGGGGTGGTCCCACTTGAGAACCAAATCTCCCACTTCAAAATCTTTTGTTCCTGCCTTGTGTTTGTTTAACCATCTCTTTATTACCTCTTGTTGTTGCTTAAAGCGCTCTCTGGCTTTAGATCGAGCCTCTTCTGCTTTCAAGCGATTATATATCCTCATTTGCAAGACTTCATTATCTGACCCTCTAGACTCTTGAGCTATTATGGAAGAGGGTAGCATCATATTGGGGGGAAGAATGGCTTCTTTTCAATGCACGAGGGTATACGGAGACACTCCTATTGAAGACTTGGGGGTGACTCTATCAGCCCAAAGGGCGTTTGGTAGCGCTGAGTGGAAACTCCTCTGGTTTTCTATCACAATCTTCTTTAAAATTCTAATCAGATTTTTGTTAGTAGATTTAGCTAAGCCATTTCCTTGTGGATAGTAATTAGCATAATAATGCAACTTTATTCCTTTTTCATGAGCAAAAGCGGTTAATTTAATCGATGAAAAGTAAGTAGCATTATCAAAGACTAAAGAAACTGGAACTCCAAACCTGGTCATAATATGGTCCTGAAGGAAGTTGATGACCGCGTCCTCATTTATTTTGCGCAGCGGGATGGCTTCGACCCAGCGAGTGAAGTAATTGGTTGCGGTCAGAATATACTTGTGTTGTAAGGAAGAGTTCAGTTTTATCTCCCCAATAATATCCAACCCCCATTGCTCGAACGGCTCCGTGATCATCATAGGCTTCAGTGGTCCAGCTGCTCTAGATTGTCTTCCACTACAGCTTTGACAAATGTCACACTTCCTGACATGGGCGTGTGCATCTCTAAAAAGCATGGGCCAATAGTAACCGGCTCTGAGAATTTTGTGACCTGTAGTATCTCCTGAAAAATGTCCCCCCGCAGGCCCGTCATGCAAATCTGTCATTACCTTCTTCGCGTCTTCATTCTCTAAGCATCTAAGAAGGACTCCGTCATAATTTTTTCTGAATAATATTCCTTCAACAATTTGATAGGAGGCTGATTTAAGACACAGTGCTCTTCTTTGCTTAGAATTCCAATGTTCTGGCAACAATCCTGTCTGAAGGTAACGCACAAGGCCTCTATACCAAGATTCAGGGGCTGTGAACAAAGGACATACATCCATCAAATGTAATTCAGCCTCATCTTCCCAGGCATGTTCTTCATTGTTTCCATTTTCAGTCATTAGTTTGCACAACCCTTTCCCTTTCACTATAGAAGCTGGATTGAACTTGAGTTCATACTCATGAAGATTTGTTACCCAATTACCCCTTCTTTCTCCTAACTCCTTCTGTACAAAAAGGGACCTCACAGCTGGGTGTGGGATGATCACCTTGGTTCGATTTTTCAATATGTAGGGACTGAATTGTTTCACTGCTTTGAATACTGCATAAGCTTGTTTATCAATAGCCGGGTAATTTAATTCAACCCCTTGTAGACCAGTGCTCATGAAAGATATTGGGAATTCATCCCCCCCATTTTCTTTCTGAGTAAGCGCAGCTGCTAGCGAATCATCAGATGCAAAAGTATACAGAATAAAATCTTTATCGAAATCCGGGCTTTTTAGGGAGGGTGTGTGTGAAATAGCAGTTTTAATCTTGCTGAATGCGTTCTTCTCAATCTTAGTCCACTTGAATTGTACACTTTGCTTCACCATTTGCTGTAGAGGTTTGACAATCTGAGCAAAATCTGGCACAAATCTTAGCACGAAGTTTATTGTTCCCATAAATGATTGCATCCCATTTTTACTATGGGGCAAGGGGATCTATTCAATGGCCTTGATCCTTTTCGGATCTATAGAGATTCCCTTCTTTGAAACTACATGACCCAGCAACCTACCTTCCATAACAGCGAACACACACTTCTTGGGATTGAGTGATATACCATATTTTCGACAGCGTTCAAAAATATGCTTTAGATGAAACGCATGTTCTTCTCTCTTCTTTGAGAATATCGTAATGTCGTCGAGGTATACTACCATACTACGGCCAATCAAACCATGGAAAGCTATGTCCATATCCCTTTGGAGCGTAGCTCCAGCGTTTATAAGCCCAAAAGGCATTCTTCGGTAATTGAAAGTTCCCCATCTGGTCCTGAATGTTGTCTTCAATCTGTCTTCTTCGGCTACTAATACTTGATTGTAGCCCGACAATCCGTCTAATAAATAAAATAGTTCAGAACCTGAGACCATTTGTAGTAGTTTCTCCATGGGTGGGACAGGATAATTATCTTTATCTGAAGCGTGGTTTAAATTTCTGAAATCTACGCATAACCTGATTTCTCCATATTTTTTCCTCACTGGTACCAAATTTGAGACCCATTCAGAATGTCTGACCTTAAAAATGATTCTAGCATCCAATAATTTATTCACTTCACTCTGGATTGGAGGCTCCAGTTTTGGGTGCATTTTCCTTAATGGTTGCTGATAAGGTTTGACTCTAGATTTGATAGGGATAACATGCTGGATAATACTGGTGTCATATGTCTTATGATATTCGTATGTCCAGGAGAAAACATCTTTATATTGATTAAAAATACTGATGAACTTATCTCTTTCTACTGGTGAACAACATTTCCCAAGATTCACATATCTAGGCTTTGTCTCAGTCCCTAAATTTATCAATTCGAACTGTAGAGATGAGCTGTGAGTCTTTACATTTGTTGGCCTTCTAAATTTTTCATTTAAATCAAACATCTGTTCCAAGGTTCTGACTCCTTTAGGGATGAAATTATCAAATTTCAGCTCTGCCTGATGTTCTTCATCATCGATAATTGCCCCTTTAAATACCTCATCATTTGTTAAGCATTCTATAATATGTTGATCGTCGTTGAACACTCGTAAGTTGGTAATCATGTCTAGAACCGAGGGCCTGAAAAGCAATTCAACAGAGCACCAATTATTAGTAGGCACAAGCCTAGCAGCTGATGTGGCCAACAAGTCAGTAGCTGCATTCTTAAGTCTTGGAATTGATATAATGTTGAATGCACTAAAACATTTGAGTAAATCCCATACCTCATTTTGATAAGATTTTAAGTGAGGAGAAATACAATGTATTTGATTCCGAATCTGTTTTACAATTATTTCAGAATCTCCAAAAACTTTCAGATTACTTACCTTTAATTCGATTGCTTTCCTTAAACCTTGCACCAACGCTTCATACTCAACTGTGTTATTTGTACATTCAAACTCTAATCTGCATGAAAGAAAATGTTTATTCTTCTTGGGGTTGATCAGGACACAATCGGCCCTTGACCCTTCTAATGTCTTAGAACCATCAAAAAACAATGTCCAGAAATCGCTAACTACTACATGAGAATCTACTCCTACCGCTAAGTTAACTATTTTACAGTCGATTTCATCATCCTGTGAAAACCGAAGGAGATCTAGCTGAGCGTCTGACGAGTTGTTGGCTTCTTCTGCTTGGTAATTTCCTGGTTCCAACTCAATAAAGTAATTCCCCAACACAGAATCTACTGGTTCATTTTTTTCCTCAAGTTGAGTAACGTTGTATTTCATGTGAGGCTCCCTCAAGATTTTAATTTGATTCGGGCTTCCTTTATACGGTAGCCACAGATGCGACCAATCCGAGGAAAAATAGTCGTTTAGTTTTGCCGACCAGTCTCTGCTTAGAACAAGCCCATAAGCGTCTGGTATGTCGGCCACCACGATATCAATAACTTGGCACACTTTATCATTTGAAGACAGGCGAACTAGGACATCCTCCATTTCCCCAATTACTTTCACATTTGTCCTATCCAACAGAACAACCCTCCAAGTGGATGGCTTAGGCTGCCCGTTTATCCTTTTACAGACTGATATTGGCATGACGTTAACTGACGCCCCTGAGTCTACCAGGAAATTATGTACATTGTGATTAAAAATTTCAAAAGTGAGGAGGAAAGGTGGATTCTTGTTCTTATACTTACCCCCAATGCTCATTTCCTTGATTTCTTCTTCTTCCTTGGGTTGATTGTCAGTGGGCAGCCTCTCCTCTGATGCTTCAAGTGCTTTCAAAAGTTTTTCTTTCTGCTGCGGCACCTTACACATTTCAAACAATGAGATATTCGCCGTTGTCTTCTTTATATCTTCCACAATATCATAATCCATCTATGTTTCGGTGGGATGTGGCTTATCAGCATTCATTTTTTCTTCCTGGGGCTTGGCATATGTATCATTCTGCCTAGGATCTTGGCTGGTAATGGTGAATTCGGGAATCTTATCAGCTGAGGAATTATTTTGAAATTTCTTAACATTTTTTTGCAGCCTTTTAATCTTTGGGAGCATGAGACTATCTTCCTTCTCCAACCCTTGGCTTCTTGTTGTTACATTCGCTTCCATGACGTCCTTGTACTCCCAATTTCTTTCCTCCACGGCATCGAATAACGAGACAGAGTTCCACAAAACCATGGTCTCATCCTCTTGTTCTTTCGCTGACGTATTACTGTCTTTTCTTTCCTCGTCTCCATCTTCTGTTAATTTAGAGTCCAACAGTTGGTTCATCACTAACGTCATCGAGTTTATCCATTGAGGACAATTCTTTTCGGACTGAGGTTGTTGGTGGAAAGTGCAAAAATTTTCCATTCCTACCTCTGTTAAATTCATAGATGCTGAATTGTGTGGAGGAGGTTGGGATTGATTGTTGTCCTCCCGTTTCTTGTAATAGGGCTTGTAGAATTTTTGGGCTTCCTTTTCTTTCTCCAAGTCTATGATTCTGTTAGAAATTTTATGCATCATTTTTTCCATACTTTCAAAATCTGGTGATTGCTCTTCCTTAGGCTTGGTAAACAAGAAGGCTTTCCTTCCCACATTTTTCTCTCCTGATCGTTCTGGATAATCTTCAATACTTTCCCTTTCAGCCTCTACTTTCTCTGCCTCCTCATAGGTCTCTGCTAAAGTGGGCTTGGCCTTAATTTTGGCAAACATGGCCAACTCGGGTCCCAAAGCTGAGGTATAATACTCAATCAGGACTTTATCTGTAGGCCTGTCAGCTTCAGAAAAATTCTTGAGATATGCTGCAAACCTTTGAGTGAAACTGTGCACCTTTTCCTTTCTCTCTTTCTTCAAGGCGCATAGTCCTTTCATAAGAGCTGCATGAGTCTTCTGGGTTGCATACTTACTTCTAAAAATCCTTACGAAGGTATCCCAATCAGGGAAAGAGTTCGCAGGCAAACCAAAGTACCATGATGCAGCAGCTCCTTTAAGGGTGTGCGGGAAGAGTCTGCAAACTACATCTTCATATTCCCCAGCCCTTAACCCTTCTATTGCCAAATAGAAACTTTGCAAGTGGTCTTCTACTAGTATCTTTTCACTTGGGTCGAACTTGGGCAACATCTTTTCAAAGGTTTGAGGTAAATCATGTAATGGAGGTGTTAGGTTTAAAGGTGATCTGGCTCTCCAGGAAGGTGGTGGATTCGATGGGTTGGGTGGTTGATTTGCGTTTATGCCTGCCATGAGTCTGGGTGGAGAGTGAGGAGGTGAGCAAACAGGAGTGTGAGTAGGAGAACTGTGAGGAGTATCCGGGCCCTCTTGATTCAAAGGTAGTATGACTTCCTGTAAGGCTGTTTCTACAAGTTCTTCCCAATCCTCAACCAGCACTGAGTCTTCCAATATAGGACAATCCTTCCTTTTATATTCTCTTCTGGGCAATTCAGGGATGATTGGAAATCCTCCAATCTTCTTCACATATGCCCTAGTGTGTGTTCTCAGATTATTAACAACTTCGTTGTCGACAGAATACAAATTTTCTCTACCATCTTCTTCCGGAATTGGATTAGGAAACACACTGGCTTCAGAACTGTTACCAGTGGAATAGTTTCGGGAAAACGGGTTTCCTCGGCCAGCCATGCACTGGAAACCCTCCTTCTAGCGCCAAAAACTGTTGAGGCCCAGAAATTCGCAGGCAACAACAGCAAGGGATTCTCCCCAGTCAACGTTCCCAATTAGCCCATGACTGTTTGGTGTAGGGAATCCGTCCAGTTTGCGGTCCGGCTACCGTAGGTCAAGTAACAAAAATAAAGGTTTTACCGGTTGCGACTCAGTCCACCGTATGTATTTTTGTATTTTTTGACTAAAGTATGATATGCAAGTGCCTACCTAGATGCATATTTTATAAAGAATGCCAGGAGTATTCACAAAGTGATGCGCAGGTTCTTACCTCTCGTCTTAGAACTCACAGGCATCTAAATCACATACATTTCAGAAGATAAATTACTAACTAAGCTATCTCTAGAGAGCTGGGTATTAATTCATGAGTAATGCATTACTGTCCATGTGTTATGGCAAATCACAGGTAGTTGTTCTTATAACCAAACATATAAACATGAATGAAAGTATACATGATAAGATAGCTCATCACCAGTTAAAAGGTCCCATTACTCATAGTGGAAAAGCATCATAGAATGTACTGGAAAACATTCAGACAAGAACATAGGTTCAGAAAGTTAGAACATCCTCACAGTTAATGAAACACAGTAGAAAATAAAATAGTTCCCATTCAACATCGTTCATTTAATCACATTGAGATATTCCACATAGCACTTTCTCCAACAGGTAAAATTTGCAATTTCTGGTTGTAAAACGAAATAGTTCCTCTTACAAGTGATAGTTTACAAGTTTTCTCTAGGGGGGAAAAGTCACTGTCAGTTCTCACTTCCAAATATTTAAACTAAAACAGTTGACTGCTTGGGCTGCCCCCAAACGTGTGACCCTTCGGTCCCTCACAGCATTTTGTATCCCTATTTTTTATCTTTTCTGTGCGCACTCATGATTCGCTGAGTAACTAACAGACCTTTCAGGTCTGTGCCTTTGTTGCTATTGATTTTGTCTTATACTTTGCTTGCCCTCCTTGCAATCCTGTCGGTTTCGGTTCGACCTTTGCCAAAACTGCCCAGCTCCCTTCGCGATGTGACATTCTGACCAGTCTCTTGAGTCCACCTGCAATTAAACGACGTGCATCATTCGTTGGGACTGCATTCTAAATAATGTCAAATTATATCAACTAAAACGGCTAAGCATTAAGAGAGGCCATGTACTGCATTACTACTATGAGGACCTTGACAAGTGACAGCACCACTATCTCGTTCATACACGGGCTTGAAAGACTTACTAACGACGGAGGACGAAAAACTCATCGGTGGCTTAGAATGCTAACATCGGCAGGATAGACTCACTCACAGCCACATAAGCGGGTCTTAACAGGCGACGGGCACTGCGAAAACACTTAGTCCAATCGGAGTCGAAAGAGTTATGACCTAAGTTGCGGGCGGGAAAACTTCCAGTCGGAAATCAGAAAGACATCGACATCGGGAGCCAAGGGCTTTGCGCAGCCGCAATGGTGGAAAAGAAAAGGCTATAGACACATGACCAAAAGCCGACATGCCTCGGCAGGCGGAGCACTTACATTTCGGGCGCTTAGCTGCTTTGGGAGCTGCAACGGCGGAAGACGGACAGACAACAGCCTCCGATCAATAAGAATGCTAAATATTTGAAAACTTAAAACTTAGCAATGGTTAAAATTGTTTTACCTCCGAAACCATGGTTTTACGAAGAACAAATGGGCCGATTCGTCTTCGAGCAGCAAATAAAACAGAAACCAAAATATGTGACCCACAGTCATTATAAACATAAGACACCTCTGAAAACAAGACGAGAGTTAAACTTCAAGATGATCCGAAATTAAAGCATGGCCCAAAATTCATGGATCCAAACGATTCAAGGCAACATTAAAATCATGAGGGGGACCAAAATTTGAGAAAAAAGAAAAAATTTGGGGAAAACAGTTGCAGCTGCAACACGATGATAATACACCGTTTTTTCATAAGTATGCTAATCACCAGAAAAATACTAACTCAATATGGAATATAGCCGATAGTAATGGTAATATTGTTGAAGGTTTTGAATCTATTGCTAGGGTGGGGGTTCTTCATTTTGAGTCCTTGTTTCAAGAAGATAAAGATCTGTGTCTTCCCAAAATTGTGAAGATTGCTGGGAATTTACCTACTTCTATTACAGAAGGGGAAAATGAGGAGCTTATGAACCCTGTTACTTTGACTGAGATTCAGTCTGTTCTCTCCTTGAGCAAGAATGATAAGAGTTTTGGACCGGATGGGTTACCAGTAGAGGTATATAGGGCATTATTTGATGTCTTGGGTCTGGATTTACTGCGAGTAGTGGAAGATTCTCGTAAAACTAGCAAAATTCCTGGATTTTTTAATACCACCTTTATTGCATTAATCCCTAAGATAGATCAGCCGAAATATTTTGAAGATTTTCGGCCAATATCTTTATGCAATTTTATTTACAAAATTCTTGGAAAGATCATCTCTATTCATATCAGGAAGGTTTTGGGGAGTTATATCTCTTGTGAATAGTTTGGATTTCTTCCTAGAAGACAGATACATGAAGTTGTGGGGTGATTCAAGAAGGACTGCATACTATTCATAGTAAGCATTTTAATTTGGTGGTCTTAAAAATAGACTTGTCTAAAGCCTATGATCGTGTTAGTTGGACATATATTCGAGTGCTGCTATCCAAAATGGGGTTTTCAAGGGCCTTTTATCTTGGGTTATGAGTAGTCTTACCTATGTTTCTTTTGCCTTACTTATAAATGGTGCTGCGTACATTTTTTTAGATCTAGTAGGGGACTTAGGCAAGGTTGCCCTCTAGCTCCTCTGCTTTTTCTTATAGTTGTTGAAGGTTTGGGAAGGGCTATTCTGTCAGCAAAATCCTGTGGGGATTTACATAGTATTTCTTTTGGAAATAATATATCCTTATCACATGTTCTTTTTGTGGATGATATTGTAATGGTAACTGATGGATCTGAACAGTCTCTATCATCTTTATATGAAATATTATTGGTATTTTACAAGGAATCCGGGATGAAGATTAATGGAGATAAATCTTATTTTTATTACTCTGGTCTGGATGAGTCTGAGTTAATTACTCTACAGAATATCTTTTCCTATGATGTTTTTAAAATTGAGATTGGTTTGAAGTACCTAGGTTTCTTTCTTAAACCTTGCATATATCTCATAAAGGATTGGGATTGGTTGATAGCCAAAGTGGAGAAAAGGATTATGAATTGGAGCTTCAGATGGTTAACCAAGGGAGGTAAGCTTACTTTAAGTAAGTTTGTTCTTGAAGTTATACCGGTATTTTGGATGCATTTCTAGATACCTGTGGGGATTATTGAAAATATTAGGAAGTTCTGTTTCAAGTTCCTTTGGTCTGGAAATCAGGATTCTTCTGGTTTACCTTGGACTTCCTGGAAAAAGTTGGCATGTCCTAAGTTTATGGGGGGATGGGGGTTAAAAATTCCAGCTGTTTTTGCTAAGGCACTTGCTGCAAAGAGTGTGTGGAACTTGATCCATGGTTCGAATTTATGGGTTAAAATTGATTTGCATAAATATGTCCATCCTAGTTCCTTATTGGATTGGATCATATCTTCTATTAAATAGAAGAGGAATATCTCCATTTGCTGGAAAGCAGTGTTATGGTCCTTTTATATTATTGGTAATTACCTTGTTTGGATGGTTGGGAATGGGGCTGATGTTCGCCTTGGTATGGATCCATGGATTGGATGTAAATGGAGACACTTATTACCTCATTCAATTACTGATAAATTACATTCTGCTGGGATTTTTTTCGTTAAAGATATTGCATGTCCTGGAACATCTTTCTTGATGGATCAACGGTGGCTTTCTGTGGAAGATCTTGGGATAATGGACCAACCTAATGTTTCTCTTTGGAATGGTTATCTTGCTACTCTCAAAACTAGTCATGTTAGATTAAGAAATGAAGCTGATGTTTTGGTATGGAATCAATCTAAATCGGGTAGATATACTCCAAAAGATGGATATTTGCAAATGATTTTGGACAGAAATGATTTGAAATTTTCTTGGTGGTGGAAAGTGTTGTGGAAGTTTAAATGTCCACTTAAATCAAAAATCTTCTGTTGGTTTTTATTTTCTGGTAGAGCTCTTACATGGGATGTTCTAGTTCGGAAAGGGCAGGAAGGCCCTGGTAGATGTTATCTTTGTAAGAAGGAACTTGAATCTAACTACCATTTAGGTGTTGAATGTGTTTTCACTCAAATTGTTTGGCTTAATATTGAGATCAAGTTAAATCTGTTGCATTTATGGACTGGGGATTCAGTGATTTCTTGTATGAAGTCTTGGTGTCTTAATGAGGATGTTAAACATATAAGGTCTTTACCTGTTATTGTTTTATGGTTTATCTGGAAGGCCAAGAATCAAAGTTGTTTTGAAGATATCAATTTTGTACCATCACAGGTTACTTCTTTTAGTTTGGGACTGTTGCAATCTTATCCTCGGGATCAAATTGCTTTGAACATCAGAAATGTTGTTGAAGAAAGTATTGATAAAGCTTATGCATGGGGGTATTTTGATGGGTCGGCTGCAGGTGATCCTAAAATTTGTGGAGCTGGTGGTAAGCTTTTCATTACTGATGATCATTATTTCTCCTTCAAAGCTGGATTAGGAGTTGGCACTAATAATTTTTCTGAATTATGTGCTCTAAAGCTTCTTCTATCTTTGGCTCGGGTCATTCATATTTTTGGAGACTCTCAGCTGGTCATCAATTGGGCCAAAGGTAAGTTCAGAATCCAAAATCTTATACTTTCTTAGGTTCTTCTAGAAGTCAATTGTATATCTAATATGTTTGAGATGGTTGAGCTAAAGCACATTTTCCGTGAAAGAAATACTTCTACAGATGATTTAGCAAAATCTAGAGCGTCTGTTATGGAAGGATTCTAGTATATTAAAGAGTTTACAGATTCTGGTAGCTTTGAGACTTAACATATTTTTGAGTTTTCTTCTGCGGGTGATGTTCAGTGGTTGTTGGTTCTTAGACAGTTAGTTGGAGATGATGCTGGATGTTGTTGCATTTTATCTAGATGTTGTTAGTTGGATGTTGTTGGGAGGTTTCTGATGTTTATACTATCTGGAGATGATATTAGTGATACTTTTTTTTATATATATGATGTGTTTTTGGGCATTATATTAGTCTTTGTTATTACGATCTGATATATGATCTTATGTTGTGATTTCATGGTTGTATTCTGTTGGAAATTTAGGGATGATGATCATCCTTGATCTTATGTAAGAAGTCTTGTTGAGAATTTTTGAACACTTTTTGTAATGGACAAGTTTTGTTCCATCTGAAGAATGTCAATATAAATACGTCTTTTTATATGGAAAAAAATGTATCTTTTAATTCTTGCAATGAAAACCAACAATAATTTTTTTTCTTTATAATGCATGGAAATATGGATGTTAAATATATTATACATGATTCCTGAAGAGAGGTTGGTCATGATTGCTAATGTCGAACCTTGAATTTAAAGATGAAATTTCATAGCAAGGATGGAGTTGCCCCACAAAGTGCATACCATATGCTCCTCTTAAGCTCATTGTGATTCCTTCACTTCATTTCCATTGTTTATTGTTATGCTACGCATTTCTTTTGCCTCTAGTTTTGTCTTATATAGGAAAAGGGAAACTAGTTTTTCCATTTAAATTAAATATTTAAGAATTATCTCTTTATATTTGCTACCCATTCCTTGACAATTTAGGAGAATATAAAATCATTATTTAGATATTATGGGTTTGGATCCTCCACTTTGTGAAAGGACAATGGTTCTTGGGTTTTTAATAATGCAACTATTAGGTCAGTCCACCTTTGATTTATCTATGGTTGTTTAAATGCCCAGTATTTTTTCATTGTTGGTTGCCTCATCCCTAGTTTATCTTTATGGTTTTCTTCCTTCTTCAACTTCCTCATCTTTTTATTCATCTTCACTTTGTTGTTGTTTTTTTTTCATGATCAGAATTCCAGGAATCTGAGGGGATTATCCTGCACTGAATTGATTTTCTGCGGGCGATCAAAGTTCATATTATCACCCAATAAGGACACAAAATTGGATCGAGGATATTGTGAGGTCAATTGACAAATCGATGTAGATGTTATGGATTCGTTGCTCCTTGAAGCTATGGTTTCTTCAAATCAAAAGGGTTCACTTTGACAAAGGATCTCAAAGCAATTTGATTCAAATTAGATTTGGACAATATTTGGTGAAGAAAAGCTAGACATCACCATTACATAAGAGACCAGATCTAAAGGACTAATAGATGATGGTTTCACTCCCCCTTGGGGAGGCTAAGAAGAGGTGGAAGGGGCCGATTGTACTACCCTAGAGTTTGCAGACATTGCTTCATGCTTATTTATGTCTCAACCACTTGTCATTGCTCCTCTTTGTCAAGGGTAACTTGGTATGAACTTTAATTTTGCTTGTAGTGTTTCTCTTAGTGTCCATACTCATGACATGATTTACACTTGAAGGGAAGTTGCTCATAGTCTAAGTTTTGGACATGTTTCTAGTTGTCTAAAGTAGGGAGGATTACTTCCATTGAGCCTTTCCCTATATCCACCTTGACATAGATTGTGGTGCATGAAAACATTATGCCTTTTGGCTCATATTTATCTATGCAGTTACCCAAGTTGCTGCCAATACTTCTTAATGCATCCTCTCCCCATCAATGAAGAGGAAAATAGGGAAAACAGATCCAAACTAGGACTACAAAGGGACCATTTAGCTTGGGGTTGAAATCGGGGTCCAACAATTAAAGTACATTCTTGTCCTATTGAAGAAGAATCGTTCCTAAAGATCATATCCCTATCCTACATAGATTCAAAAAGGAAAGCATAAAACCCTCTTCCACATAAAAATTTAGAGAGGTTCCCCTTAATCAAAACCTACTAGTCCTTGTAAACCCAAATTGTCGTGGATCTTGATGAGGGCTAAATCCCTTTAAATTGGCCTATCAACTCTTGCTATGCCAGCACAAGGGCCATATTCTAAGAGGAGGAGGCTAAAAAAAGGAACTCCTATAATATAAATAAGCTTCTTCACAAATCAAATAGGCTAATATTTTTGGACAAACCTTTGAATTGAAGAAGTGAGGGATTGGAAGGCAAAGACCTTGGCATTTGGACAGGGTAGCATGATCCCCTCTAAGATTTGGATCCATGGAGTGAATAAAGGAGGAATGTAGGTGGAGGACAATGTGCGCAAGCTTGGAGATTTTGTTTCCCTTATACAAATCCATAATAATAATTGTCACACAATTTATAATAATAAGAAATAGGAGTAAGGTTTTTAAAAATAAAAATACTTGAATCTTAATTTTTACTACAAATCATACTTTTTGGCACTTATGAAAATGTTGTTGGAGGGAATGAGATTATAAAGATCACCAATTGAAACCATACATATTGAAGGCAACTCACAGGACATGACTCAACACTGCAAGTGGATGATGCTTAGTGGCCCATCGATACTAATTCTACAAGTTCTAAATCCAAAATTACCAGTTGTACATGAGATGTCAAATGGCTTTACTACAATTTAGTTCACAACATAGTAAAATGTTACAAGTCATGAGTAGCATAAATAAGGGCTTCTTATATAATTAGACGTTTTATTTCATGGTGTGGATGAGAAAATAAAATTAAAAAAATGTTATTAGGTTTTTAACACATAATTAATTGTGATTGACACTTTTGGAAACAACGTGAATCTTTTTTAATGGTTGAGAAGGACTCAAATTTGATCAATAATTATCATGGCCTTACACCCATCACACATCCGTCACGCATTCCTCTATGACCTTAAATGTTGAAAGTGCTTCTCCATAACAACATATCTCACCAAGGGGACCTCCTTCTTCTTTACATCTTCATTGTTTTCCATTTTATGGAGTTTGTAATTCCCATTTTTTTCCTTCTAATGGGTGTTTTATTTCGATATCTATTTTTATCTTCCCCATGGTCTCTTACATATCGTATTCCTTTCGATATGTATGTTTATCTTCCCCTTGTTATCTTACATATCATATTCCTTTCAATGTGTATTCTTATCTTCCCCTTGTTGCACCGAAGAGTTGCATTTTACAGTCCGATAAGGGAGAGATGTGTAACTCCTTTTGTGCTCATCCTAGAGTTGACACACGTCCTTTATAAAAAATAATAAAATGTTATTAAAAATAACATGTAGCCTTAAATTAAATTTAAACTATTTAGAATTGCGCATATATATATATATATATATATATATATATATATATAACAACATAAAATAAACTAAAATCATAAACATTGGGTTACACATTTCCTCAACATTTCCACTCTAAAAAAAGGTTTACACCTTGAGAGATTTGATATATATATATAACAACATAAAATAAACTAAAATCATAAACATTGGGTTACACATTTCCTCAACATTTCCACTCTAAAAAAAGGTTTACACCTTGAGAGATTTGATTCCTCTCAGTGCTTGGTAGATCCTTTTTAGATGGATCTATGCTAGTTATCTTACTTATCGTATTTCTCATTCGTAATCCTAAGCTTTGACTTTTTATGCAAATTAATATCTAAATTAATTTTTTTAATAAAAATTAAAATTAAACTAAACTTTATGAAATAATTTTTAATAGAACGGATAATGCACAATCTTACGTCTAGTTTCCTTTATATAAAAAAATAAAATAAATTATATTTAATAAACATTTATTTTATGACATAAGAAGCTTCGTTTGAAAAAATATATTTTAAATAGGTACAAGATTGCTAAGACCTCCCCGTGATATAATATAACATTCATTGGATTGGACATCCTTTCAAGATCCGCATGGGCATCTTTTTTTACCATTGGATTTAGCATCTCTTGGCAAGGGCATCTCTACTAGATTGGCCAGGACAAGTTTCAGGATTCAGAATAACGACCTTTCAAATAAAATTCCATTGTTAGCACATACATGAATTTGTTTTTAATTAGGTGAACATTTTTTCAGCACTTGACAAAGAAACTATTATAAAGTTGCTAGAGCATCCTTTTCAACATTGCCATCCGCATCTTTTCAAGATTGGTACGGAAAACTATTTAGCATTACAATATTTGAGATAATAATCATTTTTAAAAGGGGAATCCGGTTTGCTATCATCATAGGAGTACGGTTGTCACGAATGTGTAGGCATAATTAATAGTATTTAACACTTAGTCAATACTAATAATTAATCAATATAAGCATTCCAAGAAATAGAACAATATTTATTCTAATAAACAAGCACAATACACATACACATGTATATGCGACATTAAAGGCATATGCCTTAAATCTTATTTATGAGAATATTGTTTACATTATACGAGGGAGGGAAACCACTTGCGTATCACTCTTTTACATAAAGTACAATGACTCTATGACAAATAAGCATTTTTCCAACGCCCAATCGTCTTGTACAAACCAACCCTAAAGATATAGCAAGCCTGCCTCTTACATGTCATGTTCACCTCTTTGTTTTTCACCTACCTAGTCCAATTCGCCCTACTGTGTAAACCCCATACCTTAAGACAATCTTAGTGCTCACTTTGGACTTGTGTGAATCACTTCACTTGCCAAGCTTGATTCTACTTGAATTTGCATGATGCCTTAGTCACATGTAAGTCACTTAGTCCTTCTTGCCACTTCGTTCGTTGTGCATAGTACATGCCTACGGACAAGGATAATTGAGGCAACCTTCTCTACTTGACAAGTTCCCTCTAAGTTTCTCTTGGATTGTCCAATTAGTGTGAGCTACTACTATCTATGGTGCACCTTGCCTTCGTGCAAGGGCGATTGGCATGTCCATGGTGTGCCTTGCCAATGGGCCAAGGCACCCAAAACCAATTCATGTAACCATCAACATCTTATCATATTTGTCTATGTTAGCTAACAACAACCAATGTGCTCGTGTAATGGAGGTACCAGAATCCTCTCAAGGCTAGGGCCTTACTTCCTTCCCCCCTAAAAGTTGTTTCCATCATCAACAACATTTACAAGAACCTGTTATCCTCCAAGTCTACTATCTAGACTCACACATCCATCTATGGTTGGCTTCTCTAATCATTGTGCATTATCTCTATCAAAATGCTCGTCCAATTGCTTATAGCCCAATACTTCCTTTCAACAAAACAACTTTTCCCAAATATATCCATAATGTCTCTTGGATTCAACTATCATAGTTGTTGCTATTGCAACCAATCGCTACAATGGCAACCCGACCTCCAGTAGGAAAGTTCTGCAACTGTCCAAGCATTACGCACTTCAAACTTACTATTGCTTCTATACTTAAGCAATTATACTATGCATCTACACATTTGGCCCCTCGTGCCTTGAACTAATTGGGTAACTAATCCATCCATCATGTTCTCCTCGTGAGAATGCACATACCCATGCTCAAAATAGCCACTTCCTTCTACATTTCAGTCTTCTCTACACAACTTTTCTAGACTAATCCAAATCCACCACTCTTGCCTTGGAACCGCTACAAAGCTACTACAGTCACACTTTCCATCTATTGTCTCTTATTGACTTGCTTCTATGTTGATTTACCCAACCTATTGGTCGGTGGATGAGTATCTATGTCCTCTTCCATTCTCTACAATCCTTTGAAGCCAACATATGTGTCACCCTCAACTTGGCCCCAAGGTGTTAGGAATGCGCCCAAGGAATCTTCTATTCCCAACCATAGTCAAGCACCATCCAAGTAGACTTTATATGCTTTCCAATTTCATCCATCTAGGTAGAATGCATACCTTTTCTTGGTCAACTTCTTTGTTTCCTTTATCTTTTCACTCATAACTCGACAATCTTCCTCCCTATAAGCAAGCATCTCACTACTTTGATATTGTCATCATTGCTTCCCAAGGAAAGGTATTCACCTCTTCCTCAAGTCTGTCAAGTCACATATCGTAACATAACAATTTTTTCCAAAGAAATCATGGACTAGTGCCTCTTTTGCTCGCTACCTTGCTTCTAGGACAATAAACTGTTTTAACCATCATTAATGTGGAGAAGAGAATGGACTCCCGCCATTGCACCTTTAATCCTTATGACAAAATGAATCATCCTTGTCCAACGCTTCATAAAACTATGCACCTATGTTGGTGCGCTAGGATCCATTGCTTGCTCCCAAGCAACAAGCCATCTGTAGATTTTAGCAATCAGAGGAGGATGGTAGGTGACTACAAGGCCAGCTCCATCAATTGCAACAATACTCTACCCAAGATCCACTACAAGATTCATCGTCACAAATTGTTTCCCTTAACCTGTCACGTCCCTGTCCCTCAACCGGCGAAGAGGACGCGATGAACACATCAACACAGCCGGGCAAATTGCCCCATGAACATAAACAAATGAAATCAATGCTGGAATTAAGCATACACAGATGCATTTATCTTCGATCATACAACGGAAGCACACATATTCATAAACCAGCATTTAACATCATTATAAATTACAGAGATGCAATAAACAGCAGCACTTATCTTTTGATGAGGAATTCACCCGCAACCAGCTACGTCGCTGCAACGTTCCACCCAACCATAGGCCAGCATGCTCATCAATCTCTCAGCAACGCTGCCACCCTCGAGCTGGGCATGATTCCTCCAGAATAAGGGTCAATTGCAGGCTTATACATAGCCAAGGGGACAAACAACAAACTAACAGCTGGGTTTCACAGGCTTTCAACAGACAAGCCAAGCCAGCACAGTCCGAAGACTAACCATTACACTCAGGCAATTACTTAGTTGTCATAGCTTAAACAGGGAAAACGAATTCTGAGTCATTCTTGGCCCTATCGTGGCCAAAATGACTCTCACTCAAATTTACAACAGCCCCAAACGTAACAGTAATGACATTCACAACATGGGGAAAACTACAGCCCCGAATCTATCAGTGAGCACAACTTACAGCTGAGAAAAATGACCCAAATAGCCTGTGAGACAGCCAAAAACGTGAATGGCCCTTCACAGTCAGTCGTGGATGCAAGAGCACGGCTCTCAGTTCTCCATGTGCGCCCCAAACAGCAGAACACCTGTGCGTGGTTAATCAATCCGACCCAGCAAGGAAAGGAACAGACAATGGAGGCCCTGCGTGAGGAAAAACGGCTCCGTTTTTGTCTGTGGATGCACACACAACAGGGAGGACGCGAATTTGCAGGTCGTGGGTGCTCAGCAACTCATGGGGGAGAGGAAGAAAACCTGTGTGAGACCAAAAACGCCCCCAAAACCTGTGCGTGAGGAGCCAACAGACCCAAATTTGTGGTGAGAATCAACTGACCAGGGAAGAGTGTGTGAGGGAAAAGAATGGGCAGACATGGGTGGAGTGGGCAATTGGGTAAGGCTGACAGCCTCCCACAACCACCACCACTTCAGCAATAAATTCCCTTAGCCATAACTCCTCAACCACCAGCTGAGCATTAAAGAGGTTGACAAGGTTGGGTGAGACAAAAAGGTGGCAAATCAACAAGGTGACAAAACATGGGTTTTTCCCATAACCAAGGGTTGACATCCCCCACCCCTTATCCTTTGGAACCATGCCCTTTTCATTCAACGTTGCACTGTCGTAGCTGGTTGTGGTTTATTTTAATTGATGTGCATGTTTACATGATGCCGAATTAAAATGTGCCGGATAGCACAACATACCATCGGCAATTATCCCTATTGCCGAACATACACAACCAAATCGATGGTGGGGCTTTTTCCTTGAGCTCCTCACCACGATTAATTACAATATATACATCATGCAAACGGGGTCGAAACCGGGGACATTACATAACCAACTGCCATGAACATACCAAGATTTGTCGTCAAACCATCCCAAACCTCTAATGTTTCGTTTGAAATCCACTCTTGGGATGCTCCCAAAATATTTAGTTTTGCAGACAATGTTGGTTACACTTAGACTTCCTCCAAGTCTACCAACTCTTCCTTCAAAGGACAAACAATGGTAGCATGATCCTGGCCACAAAGAAAACAAGAAACATGCTTACCTTTGCACATACAGAACTTTAGTTGCACCCATTTTATGAAGTTTCCCTCCTTCCTTCTGAACAATTCCAGTTGGTGAGTCAAAACTTGCAATTTTTTAGTCCAAGCTTTAGCATGTGCACTAGTCTACTCTATCCTTGTCACTTATGCATATCCCATCTCATAAATCTCCTAATCCAGATGTTCCCATTCCATGGTCATGGATTTCCTCTTAGTCTCCCATGACTCTTCATCTACGTAACAAACCAAAAGTGGTTCACGCCTTCTCAACACCTCTAAAAAGTATGCCCAAGCCTCAAGACTTGATTCACTTGTTTCCTTGAGACTTCTCTTATACACCTATATAACATTTCAATGAAGTGTTATATGATCATGGATTTCCTCTTGGTCTCCCATGCTTCTTCACCTATGTCGCAAACCAAAACTGGTTCACCCCTTCTCAACACCTCTGAAAAGTATGCCCAAGCCTCAAGACTTGATTCACTTGTTGCCTCAAGCCTTCTCTTATACACCTATATAACTTGTAATGCCCCATATTTTGACATTTGGCATTTAAACTCTAATATGAATTAACTCAACATTTTAATTGCTTATTATTTATTTGTCTCAGTTACATTCATTAAGCATATTGTTATATGAGCATATGGATGAACATATGGACTCTCTAGATATGTGGATAGTAATTGAAACTTATCATTTTGTTTTATCAATGTTGAAGAATATGTTAAGTCATTTGAACATGCAATTGAATATGGGACATTGATATGTGAATGTCAGTTGAGGTGTACTCTGAGATAGAACAAGTACATCATTTGAAAATGCAATTGAATATGGGACATTGTTATGTGAATGTTAGTTGAGGTGTACTCTGAGATAGAACAAGTACAATATATGTTTCAAAGATACTTACATGATTATATTAAATGTTGTTTTAGTGACATGGATTAACGCTTGAAAGAGTTGAGTATGTTTATACATGATTTTTATGTGAGTGGTGAACTAACCCACATGTTGATTGGCTACGAAATAGCTAGATTCTTATAGTGCCATGGGCACGAGATGTCTTGGACATCAGGAGGATAATGATATTATATCAATTTTCATGTTGTTTAATTTTGAATATCAATATATCTATGACTTGTGGGTGAGTGTGAGTTTTGACATGAACTACGACTTGCCCAAAGTGTTTATTCAATGACGAGACCCCTTAGAATAGTGATGGCAAAGTAGAGTTGATGTAGGGTGTTGACCCTAGTACTATTACGGGGGGTGGAGGAATTTCCCACTATTTATCCCCTGAAACCCGGAGTCGTGGGAGGGTTGTGTTGAGCACGCTACCCTAGACGTGTGATGATGACTAGTGGGTGCATGTTGGGGAAGCTTGGTCAATTTGTAGGACTCGACACTTTCGCTTACGGTTTTTATATGTCGTTAGGCCGGTGTAGTCGACGCCACAATATATTCCAGCAGAGGACAAGATTGTGAGGTCAGGAGATGGAAGCAGTGGTGATTAGGCAGTTTGAGTATTGATGGGGATGGATGGGACCAATGATGTATTGGATGGTGTTCTTCATTAATAAAAACCATTATGATTATATACTTGATGCTTCATTATGCTTATGTAATTCAGTTTTGTTACTTTTGTATGAATGATTATGAATGAGAAATGATGCATTAATTATGCTAGTCTTTTGTATGTTGTTTGCAATCGTATAATGATGATGCATTAAGCAATTAAAAGTAATTATTAGTACACACGCTTAAGATGTGTGCGCTGGCAACGTATACGTCAATTCATGAGTACATTATTATGATTGGTTGATTGATGAATTATTAGAGTATTACTTATGTATTGAAAGTCTCTCTCTCTCTCTCTCTCTCTCTCTCTCTCTCTCTCTATATATATATATATATATATATATGGTAGTATGAGTTTGTTGACTTGTTTATTATAGTTTATATTTAAATAAACTAATTGGGTTATTTAATAATATACATAACTATATACATATAATATGACATATATCATAATATAATATAATATATGAAAATATCTTATTGGACTTATGTACAAGAGGATAATGCAAATAAATGAATAGATATGGTTGCATAAATTTTAGAAATGAGTTATCATACTTGCATTTAAGATAGTAGCATGACAAATGATACTTTGCAACCATGTTTATTAATATTTTATTTATTTAAATCAAATTATTATTTATTTGAGAAAATAAACTTATTAAGTGTGAATATTATTATATTGGAATTTATTGATGGATAAGGAGGAGGATGACTTTTGGGTTCTAAATAGTAGGCTTGAGGTTGGAAGAGGAGGTTCTTTTCTTGAGATATTTTGTGATATTTTTGGAAGGGATTGGGTAATTTGGGATATTGTAAGGATGAAAAGTCTGGAAGTGTTAGAAGATTTTGAGAACTCTTGGAAGAACATACATAGCTTACTCATGCATCATTGTTTTGATCTATGGGGGTCTTGGACACGAAGGTCCAAGAGGCCAGGGGGATGGCTCTTGGGGCTAGGGAATCGGCTAGACCCCTAGTTGGCTAGGAGGAAAAACCGTGGTCCCGCTTTGAGTAATGAAGATGGGAGCAACTTAAGGAGAAGATGGAATCTTGCTTCAGTTTGGGCTTCTTCACAATTTTAATATTGAGGTATTTCTCTTGTTATTTTAAATTACTTATAAATTTGTTGCAAATCTGTTATATGTTATTCTATAATTTGCTATATGTTGTTACCAAATGCTTGCATGATGTTAATATTATAGTGATTACATGATTTCGTGATATTCATGCTTTGTGAATAAGTAATGGAATATTAGTATTTATGAAAGCATTTGTTAATGAAGTAAACACCCGTGTTGGGTCTTACACATGGTATCAGAGCTTAGACTCAAATACTAGAACCTTTAGGGCCAAAAAAAAAATCTAGAGATTTTGAGTTCCTCTTTTAGAGCAAGAACCAAAACTTGGCAGAAAGAAAACATAGATAAAACACAATGGTAAATATGCAAACTAGGAAACTTGTAAACTTAAAGGTCTACATAAAATTATGAACTAATAGACACTAAGTTTGATATCTCTTGAATATTTTGACCTCAAATCCCTGTTTTTTAAGTTATTCAAACATTTATCATTTGGCTATAGACATCAAAATTGTACAAGTGTTGGTATCCATTGTAAATTCTCAAATCTAAGTTAGTATGATTTGGTATATGGATTAAAACACCTGTAACTAATTATGGTGACAGTGTAACTTTCATATGGGCTAGTTTAGTTACTGTGTTTTCATCAATTGGTTTAACAATTCTATCGTGTGCAAAATCCCCAAATGGGACCGTTATCACTTTGAAGCACAACAGTGTTGCTACTGCAACAACTCCCCAAATATATATATATATATATATATTAGAACCCCCCCTTTTTAAATTTTTAGTTTGCTTTTATGCATTTTTTGATGACTAAAACCCAACAAGTTTGGTTTATTTATCACATGGAAAGTCTCAAGACCTTTGAGTTTTTATCAAGGCAAAAGTTTTGTTTGGATCCGCCGCGGCGGGTGGGTTTCCCATTTATGAGACGCTACAGTGGTATTTCTTCATCTGCAAGCCGCTACGACAGAAATATTTGTATTTTCAAGCTGCTAAGGCGGGTGCGTTTCTTATTTGCAAGCCGATACACCGGTAGACTCTTTTGTTTCGAGCCAAAATGGTGGATGATTTTTTATTTGTATATTGAAAAACTTCTTGGTATTGTGCCCGCTACGATGGAGGTGTTTCTCATATCACACCCACTACGGCGGCTGACTTCTTGACTTGTATTTGATATGATGCCCGGGAGTCATGCTGGCGGATGAATTCTTATATTGGTTTGCCGCTATGGTGGATAGTTTCTGAACTTTGTGCCGCATTAACGGAAGAAGTTTCAAGTTGAGTATCAGATAGACTTCTGGTTTGCGTTTCGCACTTACGAATGCATTTTGATGTTGGTATACCACTACGAATAGAGTATTCTTCGTTCTCGAGTCACCACGACGTTTGGTCTTTCTTCAACAGAAAGTTTTAAAGTTGGTCTGTCGCTACAGTGGAAGTGTTCTCAGGTTCAAAGCAACTACGACAACTAGCATCCTGCCTTCTTTGCCGAGACGTTTTCGAGTGTCAAGCCACAAGAGATTTTTGGGCACAGTATTGAGTTGGGAGCCGGCTGTTGCGGATTTTTTGAGATGAATTGAGCCGCCATGGGAGGGGCCATTCCAAACTTGACTTTTTTTTGTCGACACGACGCTACGCTTTTGGCACCAATGGCGTTTTCTCGCACATGGGAATTTAAACGCTACTTATTAGGATTGTTAACCAATCAAGGCCTATTTATACACCAAGTTAAAAGGTTTTTTTTATCATTGTTGTTTAATGGACAGAGGTAAGAAACTGCTTTGTGTTTTTCCATTTGAGCTTCGCATACGATTAGTGGCGATACACTGCGGAGCTCACGTGGCGTAGTATTTCCAAGTGCCTTCGACTGCGCATAGCCTTGGGCTTGCCAGGTGGGTTTTCTTTTTCTTTTTCTTTCAATTGGTTAGTGATTGGAATATGGATCTGTCCACTGTTGATAGGTTGAGCAGGGGTAGTTAGGTTTTTTCACAGCTTAGTTAAAAAGGAGGTATTTTCCCGTTAACATTTAGGTTTCACCATTGTTGACATTTTTAGGTTTGCCCTAGTCACCTACCCGCTCACAGATCCCCAGTCAGTTAGGTGAGTGATGGATATTTAGGGGGCCAAGTTTTTGGCTGACTAAAGGCCAGTTTGCACCTCACCTGTGGGCATTACTGAAAGCCACAGTTTCCTGTGCATTAGGTTAGGTTTCTTTTCTAATGCTTTGAGTCTTCCCTCATCGCGCCAATCCCTTTGGGGAATTCTTCTGCCCTCAACCTGCCGAATCATTTCGCTTCTCCAGAGGCTCGAGTTTTCACTAGCATGGAGCAGTCCTGATGCTTGCCTTCGGGCATTAGCACGAACCCTAGTTTCATCATCTCAAGGAAACCCAGGGGGTTTCAGTTTTTTATCCTTCGACCGCAGGAGTTTGAGCCCAGAGATTCAAACTTGGGGCATAGCGCTCGGTTTGGCCGGAGCGTTGTTTTCGAATCACGAACCCTATAGGATCTGAACAGCTTTTCAGTAGCGTGCTTTTTCTAAAAATGTAGAAACCGACACTATTTTCCGACCATAAGCTTTATTTCTGAAGATTTGACCTTTTTTACTGCAGTGTGTTGTGCCTGTCTTTATGGAAGAAAATAACAGAGTTAGAAGAAAGGATGTTTTGAAACTATTTTCTCAATATCTATTATTACTTTTGTTTCTTATTTGAATGCGTTAGTTTTTGTAAATTGAATGCTTAGACATGTTTTGTATTTTCACAGGTACCACTCACTGCAGAAATATTGATGAAGAAGGGGAGGAAGAAGCCTAAAATTGTCTAGTATGATTCTGACACGGAAGTTGCAGAGGTCTTGCCAGCAGTGAGAACTGAAATAGTGTATGAAGACACTAAGGCAATCATAGGAGCAGAGCTTGAGTTCAAATGGGGCCAGATCTTACCCCATGCTGGTTGAAAGAAAAGTGCAAGAAGCTAGTTTGGAAGACCTAGATTTGTATGGGAACATATTGAGGTTCGGGATAACTAAAATAGCAACTAGAACAGAGATTTTTCCGTGTGCGGAGGTCATTGGATGGATGTTTCCCAAAATAGAAAAAGTAGGAATTATGATAAATGATGAGGAGGGAAAGCTTGTTCCATATTTCGCACCTACATTCATTTCAGAATCCTACAGTATACCGAAAAGGAAATAAGTGTAACAACATAGTGGGTTAGAAGTCTGAATTTTGATTATACAGCCACAGCAGAGATGATGGTGGCTAAGGGAAAGACCTTTTGACACAAACAGTTGGGAGAATATGAGCCTTCCCATCTTCGAACTCCTTTCAGGATAATAGCATTGATGATGAGAAAGTTGTATGGTAGAGTTGATGGGAAGATGTATAATTTTGGTTGGATTCCCCTCATGTACTATGTATCCATGGAATGAACGATTTTTAATTGGGCAGATATAGCTACCAGGAACTTGGCCAAATGTGTCAAAACAACTCAGGAAGGTTTGAAACAGAGAAAATCATAATTTTTTATGTCTTCTTTTTTGATAGATTACGTACTCTACCGTCACAGGTTCGAGAATATTAACTGTGTGTGGAAAGGGGGGAACGCCCCTATATACACAACATATCAGATTCTGGGAGCCCATAGATATCAAAACCATTACTAGTTGATATGTGAGGAATTCATAAGGCCCCTGTATAAGTTGATCTTTCTAGAGGAGTGTCCATGTTTGTTAGAGGGAGTTGTAGAATCCATCAAGGAATATGGAGATTATTTTTTCTCCAAAGAAGGCACGTATCTAAGGATGTATGGAGGCACCAAATCACCCTCACTACTGCTCAAATATGAAACTGATTACATAGTACACAAGGAAGCAATTAGATAAGTATTTCTGGATGGTTTTGGAAATTATTTGTTTGATGTAAAGAAAGTTGTTTTCCCACGAGTACCTTTCTATGTAGGGAGCTACAAGTTCAACAGGGTCAAGAGTGATCCAGAGTTCGTTAAAGAACTGGAGATTTTCCATTTTGGAGAGAAAAGCTTTCACCGAAATGATTCACAAGGAAAGGTGGCAGCTTACAAGGCATCTCACAAGGTGAACTTTGAATATGCAAACTATGTAGATAAAGAGGAGCAAGTGTTCAAGAATGTTTACAACATGGCAGCTTTGAGCAAGTGTTTGAAGGGAAAGACATCTAGGGTCAAGGGAAGTAGCAGCAGCAATCCAAAACCAAATGAAGGAGGAGAAGAAGCTGCAAAGAAGGCCCAAGAAGAAAGTGCTCGCAGGCTTACAGCAGGAGCAAAGAAATTGTTGACAGAGGAGGCACAAGGGGATAAAGCAGAAGCTTCCAAGCAAAAGAATGCAGAAACTGCCAAGCAAAAGAATACATCAATTGTTTTGGAGAAAATTGCAGAGTTAAAAAAAGGCATTGCTCAAGAAGCTGCAAACCCTGAGCAAAGAATACAAGATACAGAAGGGCCTACAAAGAGCAAAGCCATGAAAATGAATAAGTTTTAGGTGGTGGAGGACAGGAGCAAAGCCCTATTTAGGATAATCCAGAGAAGCCTCCATCCACATATAGTAGCATCTTTACCAGGGGTCATGTCCCCATAGTTGAAATGGGGCTAATACCATTTACCCCATCTAAACAATACGATGTGGCATGCTTGGAAGATATTCGTTTTGATCCTAAAATGAAATCCATTACATGGAGGACAGAGAAAACATTGCGAGTAGGGAATCAGCCACCAGTGACCACGGTGACAGAGAGGATGGTCATGAGTAATGTAGAAAAACACCCAAAGCAATTGGCTTCTATGTACATTGCAAATTCCTATGCCACAATAAGCTTACATAAACCATTGAGCAGTATAAGAGGAAGATGGCCGAAATGAAGGAAGTTTTGAGAAAGGAAGAAAGGGTAGGCCAAGAATCAAAAAGAAAATATGAAGCTACCTTATCAGACTTTGAGAGGCTTCAACAAGGACACCAAATTTTAGAAGAAGAGCGGGACAGTTTGAAATTATCCAATGAATATTTAAGTAAAGAGAAAGGAGATTTGGAAAACAAGGTTGCGGAATTGGAATTAAAGAAGGCTACTGTTAAACAGAAGGCAGAACAGTATGAAACCCATGTGCTAGCATTAGAGCCACAGAAGAGTTCATTGGAGGTGTTGTTAAAGGTGGAAATTGAGCAAAGAACAGATATAGCACCTTTGACAAAGCATGCCCTCATGATCAGAAATAAAATATATCAGATGCAGGTCTAGATAGCGGATGAGGTGTTGAAAGTCCGGCAACTGGAAGCTAGGTTGGAAGAAATTTCAGGCATAGCTTCTCAATTTAAAGACAAGACCGAGGATGTCATAGAAATCCTTCAAGGGCATTTGACTTGGTTGGAAACAACCAAGGAACCTCCAGCAAATGCACCGATCAAAGACTCAGAGAGAGTGAAGTTGGAACATGAGCTGATAGGATTTGGGAATAAAGCTGTTGAGGAGTTGACAAAGGCAGCCCATAGAACTAAAGGAGTTTGCATAGAGTTCTGTAGAAAGGTGCTTACAACTCACAACCGTTGCCAAACATCTTCCAAGAAGAGCTTAGATGAATTACCAGAGCATGAAGAGCACTTGAAACAATTGTGTGCTAAATGGCAGGAGGATGAGCTGGGCATTCAACTGATCAAAAGTCTGGATGAAAGAATGCTCAAGAATGTAATTGCCCAGGCAGCAGTAAGAAACCATCTATTAGAATATCAACTTCGATTGCTTCCAGCGAGGATGGATAATATAAAAGCTCAAGTTGCCAAGCATGAGGTCACTGTTAGATTTCTAAAGCCATCAGAGTTTGAGACAATAGTGACAGAGGCCAATACATGGAAGCAGTTTATTAATGAGGTGGCCATGCCCACTTAGAATGTTTGTTTTATTGACACATATTTTGTAATATTTATATTTTTCCTAAATTAGCGAGCTCACTAGGAGACAAAGTCATTTTATAACCGATTTGTAAAGGAAGCCCAAAGGGCAGCAAAACCAAAAGACGTTTCAAATTGTATACGTATCGATAGAGTTGATGAAGCAAAGGACTTTTCCATGCTATCTTTTGTGAAGTTTATTGTAAGAAGAACTATTTCCTTTTATAATAAAGAAAAGCCATATTTTGTGCTGGAGAAGGAGATGTAAAGTTTCAAATGCATGTTGTAGATTGGTTGAATGTCGAATTATTTCTATTTCAGCTTATTCTACGAACTGTGAGATCATTCTAACTTATGAATTACTTCCATGTTATGAATGATTTTCTATTATTTTTATGAAACTTATGCAATATATTGAGTAATGAATGTTTTAACCAACAATGAGCTATATCTATGTTTATCTTTCTACATGTATTCATGTATTTAGAATTATGAACAGCTATTTGTAATATTCTTTATGCATGTTTTACAGTACATTACTCACCATTAAATATAATCTTGCTCCCTAGGGATAGGTTAGATAGAATTAGTTAGCTTAGCATAGTTGTTATTTGTTTGTGATTTAGAAGCAAAAGGGGAAATAAGACGAGAGGTAAGAACCTGCGCATCACATTGTGAACTCTTTGTTGTCTCTATCAATTGCACTTAGATTAGGCCCTTTCACATCATACATAAAATAAAACTTAAAAAATACGCTTAAATGGTGGACCGTGCTGCAACTGGTAAAAAAAAACTTAAACCGTTACTTGACCTACGGTAGTCGGACCGTAAACCGGACGGATTCCCCATATCAAACAATAACGAGCTAATTGGGAACGTTTATTGGGGAGAATCCCTATTGTTGTTACCTAGGATTTTCCAGGATTTAACATTTTTGGTGTGCTAGATGGAGGGCCTCCAGTGCATGGCTGGCTGAGAAAATTCATTTTCTCAAAAACACTCCACCGGTGATAGTTTTGAAACCAGTTTCCCTAAGAGAGCTAGTCCCAAAGAAAAAGTCATGGAGTATCTCTATTTCGTTGATAACGAGGTGGTCGATGATTTAAGGAGCATCACGAGGGCGTACGCAAAGAAGATTGGGGGATTTCCCATTATTCATGTCATTCCTAGAAGAGAAGTTTGTAAGAAAGACCATCCTTACCGTGAGGATCCAGTGTTAGTAGAAGACTTTGAAGAACTGGTAGAAACAACCTTGCAAGAGATTGTGCAACCCCTAAATCAGTGAGGACTAGAGTCTCCTCATTGCTCACCTTTTCGAACCCCTGTCCAATCTCCACCTAGAATCATGGCAAATGTGAATGCCAATCAGCCTCCTCCACCACCTACTTAGAGAGCTAGATCCCCTCTAAATCTCACTCCTCCATTACATGCCATGCCTCAGAATTTTGATAAGTCATTGCCCAAGTTTGAACCAAATGAAGGAATTTTGTGGATGATCATTTGCAAAGTTTTTACCTAGCTTTTAGAAGGTTTACAAGCCGCAGAGCATAAAGATGTAGTATGCAGATTGTTCCCACATACTCTCAAGGGTAAAGCAGCCTCATGGTATTTTTCCCTGCAGGAAAACTCAATCCCAAACCGGAACACCTTTGAGAGATTATTTAGAAACAAGTATGGAACCCCGAAAACTACCGCTGCTTTAATGAAAGAGTTGCTTTCCCTCAGAAAGGAAAAGAAAGAGAGGGTGCATAATTTCAATCGAAGGTTTGCTTCCCATCTGAATAATTTTGATGCAACTGTAAAACCTATTGAGAACACCTTAATTAAGTATTACACTTCATCTCTTTGTCTCGAGATAGCTATGTTTGTCAAAAGATCAATTAAGCCCACCTTAGTGGAAACATATGAGGAATATGAGAAAGTGGAAGCCGAAATGGAAAGTATAGACAAATATCCTGCACAATCAGAGGAAAAAACTTTTGGAAACAGAAAGCCTTTGTTGTTAACTAAGCCTAAAGATGAGCTGTCACAGGAATTAGATAGTGTGGTAAAAATGGTGCAGAAACTCTCAAATAAAATAATTGAAATGGAAAAAGAGAAAGAGGCCAAGAAGCAATTCAAACCTTATTACAAAAAGAGAGATGACAATGGTCCATCCAAATCTCCCTCTCATAGTCCCTCTGCTATGAACTTAATTAAAGTGGGAATGGAAAATTTATGTACATTCCATCAGTAGCCTCACTCTAAAAGAGACTCCCCACAATGGATAAATTCAATGAATTTAGTGATGAATCAGTTACTAGATTCCAAGTTAATAGAAACTATGGATGAAGGAGAGAAAGTTCATGAACCAACAGAGACACAAGAAGAAGATACTATGGTTTTATGAGATCGTGCATCCATGTTTAGTATCGAGGATGCAGGACTCACTAAGGAAGAAAAAATATCAGAAACAAATGTTACAAGGAGTCAGGGCCCATCGAAAGAGGATAACACGATAATGCCCAAAATAAAGAAACTTTAGTAAAACATGAAAAAGATCAAAAATAATACTCAGGCTGTTAATATACCAGAGTTTGTCATCACAAGTCAGAATCCCAAGATAGTCAGTATGCATGTGAAGTCTGAAGAAAACAAAGTTGAAAATGTCAAGAAAAATTCCACTAAGCATGAAATGGGATATGACATAATAGAAGATATTAAAAAGACTAAAGAAAACATATCTTTGTTTGAAATGTGTAACTTACCCCAACAAAAGGAAAAGATGTCGAAAGCGCTTGAGACACCTATAACGAAACCCCTGAATGATAACAAGTCTGAGGAAGAGATTGGTGAAGCAAGTATAGGGGGGAAGTTTAAATATAGAACACTAGCATTACTACTTACTTTTGAGATTTTCAATTTCAACGTCCATAACTGTTTGGTAGACTCTCGAGCATCAGTGAATGTAATGCCACTTTCAATCTGCAAGCAGATAAACGGTCAACCTAAGCTGACTATAGGTCAATTTTTCCAATTAGATAGGACTGCAGTTAAAGTGGTAGGAGAAATGGAGGATGTCCTGATACGTTTATCAGCAAATGAGAGGGTTTTACAGTATATAGACATTGTGGTAGCAAAAATCCCAGACGCATATGGGCTGGTTTTGATCCGGGACAGATCGACGAAATTATATGGTTATTTTTCCTCTGACTGGTCACATTTGTGGTTGCCCTACAAAGGTTTCCAGAATTAGATAAAGGTGTTGAGGGAACCTCGGATGAAACTCAACGTAGCAAAGTTGGAAGGGAAGAATGAACCAATTAACTCTGTTTTGGGGAACTATTTCCTTGAGCTTGAACTAGGAAATTATCAAGTTGAAGAAGCCAGTGACACATCAGATACCCAGGCCGATCTCCTTCAATTTTCACAGGCTAATAAGATTGATTGTAATATAGTAGAGTTAGTCTCAGATGTAGATAGTAGTTCTAATTCAATAGGGGTAGAGAAAAAATATTGGATTCTTTATTTTGATGGTTCCAAAACCCTGGAAGGATTAGGAGCTAGCTATGTCCTGATGGATCCCGAAAAAAAAAAATTTCCTTTCCTATAGATTAGAATTTGAGTGCACTAATAATACAGTCGAGTACGAAGCATTAGTCTAGGGACTAAAAAAGGCAATGGAATTGAAAGTAAAAAATCTAAAAGTGTATGGAGATTATGAAATCATTGTTAAACAAGTCCGAAACACAATTCATTGCATATCACCACATCTGAAGGCTTATCAAAATGAAGCATGGGATTTATTAGCAAACTTTGGTGCATTCAATATTATTTCAATTCCTAGGTTAAAGAATGCAGTAGCTGACCTGTTAGCTACTTCAGCTGCAAGGCTGGTACCCACAAATAACAGATGATCAATTGAATTTCTTTCCAGGTCTTCTGTTCCAGACAATATCACCAATCTGAGGGTGTTTGATGATGATCAGTAAATCTTGGAATGTCTAATGAATGATGAAACCTTCAAAGGAGCGATAATAGATGATGAAGAACATCAAGCAAACCTCCAGAAGGGAAATTTCATTCCTAAAGGAGTCGGAACCTTGGAACAAATGTTCGATCTAGACAACAAGTTTAGAAAACCAGCAAATGTTAAGACACACAGTTCGTCTTTGCAATTCGAGCTAATAAATCTGGGATTAGAGGCTGAACCCAAATATGTGAACCTCGGGAAGTGTTGTTCACCCGGGGAAAGGAGCAAATTCATCAGCTTGTTCAAATAATACAAAGATGTCTTTGCTTGGACATATGAAGACCTCAAAACCTATGACACCAAAATTATACAACATGTTGTTCCAATCAAAGGTGGAGTCAAGCCTTTCCAACATCCTCTGAGGAAGATGCACCCAACACTAGAACCTCTAAGTCAAAGAGAGGTGAAAAATCTTCTTAATGATAAGATCATATTCAAGGTTAGACATTCAGAATGGGTTTCAAATTTGGTGCCAACATGAAATAAGTCTGGAGAGATCAAACTCTGTGTTGATTTCAAAAATTTAAATCGTGCATCTGATAAAGACAATTACCCTGACCCCCCCATGGAGCAGATATTACAGATGGTCTCATTCTCTGAGCTGTTTTCTTTGTTAGATGGATTCTTAGGCTACAACCAAGTGTTAGTAGCAGAAGAAGACAGACTAAAGACCACTTTCAAAACCAACTGGGGGACTTTTACATACATAAGAATGCCCTTTGGACTCATTAACGTTGGAGCAACTTTCCAAAGGGATATGGATATATCTTTTCACGGTCTGAATGGCCGAAGTGTAGTGGTTTACTTGGATGATGTCATGATCTTCTCCAAGAAAAGAGAAGAACATGTGTTCCATTTAAAATAGATTTTCGAACACCGTCGAAAGTATGGCATTTCTTTAAATCCTAAGAAATGTGTGTTCGTTGTTACATAAGGAAAGCTATTGGGTCACATAATTTCAAAGAAAGGGATCTCAATAGACCCAGAGAGGATTAAAACAATAGAACAGATCCCTTGGCCCCATAATAAAAAAGGCATGCAATCTTTTATAGGGACATTAAATTTTGTGCAAAGGTTTGTGCCATATTTTGCTCAAATAGTCAAACCTTTGCAACAGATGGTCAAGCAAAGTGTCCAATTCAAGAGGACTGATTCAAAGAAGGGTGCATTTAACAAAATCAAAACATCAATAGCTCATGCACCATCCCTTAAAAGTCCCAACTTTGAAAAAGACTTCATCTTGTACACTTTTGCTTCAGACAATTCATTAGCAGCAGTGCTTATGCAAAAAGAAGAAGGGGGAGATGAGAACCCCATATCGTTTATGAGCACTAGCCTACAAGGGGGTGAATTGAATTACCCCACAGTTGATAAGAAAGCTTATGGAGTTTTTAAGGTGGTGAAGCAATTCAGACCATATATACTGAAGAATAGTACCAAAGTGATAGTTCCACACCCAGCAGTCCGATCTCTTTTCATACAGAAAGAGTTAGGAGAAAGAAGAGGTAACTGGGTAACAACCTTACAAGAATATGACTTAGAATTAAAACCAGCAACCATAGTCAAAGGGAAAGAGATCTGTAAATCGATGACTGAGATTCAGGACAATGAAGATAACGATTGGAAAAATGAAGCTGAGCTACACATGGTTGATGTATGTCCTTTATTTACAACTCTAGAATCCTGGTACAGAGACCTAGTTCATTATCTTCAACAAGGATACTTGCATGAACATTGGAATTCCAAGCAGAGGAGAGAGTTGTGCTTAAATTCAACCTCATATCATATTATTGATGGAGTTCTATTTAGAAAAAAGTATGATAGAGTTTTCCTCAGATGCTTGGAACACAAAGATGTAGCTAAGGTTGTTATAGAGCTACATGATGGCCCTGCTGGAGGTCATTTCTCAGGAGATACTATAGCACATAAGATTTTGAGAGCTGGGTATTACTAGCCAACTCTGTTCAAGGATGCTCATGCTTATGTTAGGAAATGTGATACTTGTCAAAGAAGCGGCAGAAGACAAGCAAAGGCCACAGGACCATTAAATCCAGTTATTATTTTCGAACCATTCGAGCAATGGGGGATTGATATTGTCGAAGAGATCAATCCAAATTTATCATTGCAGCACAAGTACATCCTGACAGCAACAGACTACTTCACCAGGTGGGTAGAGGCCATCCCGTTGCAAAAATTGAATGAAGATGCAGTTATGGACTTCTTGCAAGATCATATTATGACCAAGTTTGGGGTTCCAATTTCCCTGGTTTTTTACAATGCTTCTTTTTTCATCTATTAGACTGACTACAATTGCAAATGAGAAAGGGATTAAGTTACATTATTCTGCTAACTACTATCCACAAGGTAATGGTCTAGTAGAATCTACAAATAAAAATCTCATTAGGATTTTAAAGAATACAGTCATAGAAAATCAAATAAGTTGGCACATAGCTCTTCCTAATGCACTCTAGGTTGATCGAGTCACACCTAAGAACTCCTTAGGTGTGTCACCCTATACTCTAGTCTACAAGAAAAAGCCATCTTGCCTCCCAATATCTTGTTTCCTTCTTCTCAACTAGCTCAAGCCTCTAGAGGAACTGGCAATGAGGTCCTGCAAATCTGAATTAATACTCTGCTAAAGTTGGAAGAGTCTAGATCCAAGTCGAAAGAGAGGTTTAAGAACCAGCAGGAAATAGTGAAAAGATGGTTCGATACGTACAAAACCAGAAAGAAGGAATTTGAGGTAGGTGTTTTGGTTCTTAAATGGGATCACCCGCATGATGAAAAGGGAAAATACACTTAATTTCAGCAGTTATGGATAGGCCCTTTTCAGATTGTAGAGAAGTTAGGCTCCTCAACCTATAAATTACAATATTTACAGGGGTGGAGAGAGAACTTGCCAGTCAATGGTTTAGTTCTCAAACCATATTTTTCTTAATGTTGTTTGGTTTTCTCTGTACATAAATAAACATTTTTTTGTTTCAGTCTTGTTTTCCTTAGATTAGTTCTGCTTTAGTTTCACTTTGATTTCTTGCAGTTTGTGTGCTTCACTTTATGTTTTCAACAAACTAGCAGAACCTTTGGCGTTGGAGTTCATTAGAGTTCTGGATAGACTGAAAATATTTTGACTGAAGGACTGCTTGCTATTTGCACATATGTCATGATTAAATATCCTTTAAGATTGGTAGACTATCTGGATAGATTTTGAGCACATTGAAGTCCTGTTTAATCCCTGTAAAATAACTAAGGTCAGAAAATTCCATAATACTATTTTGAGGCTCCATTCACTTCACACTAAAGTCTGTCCTAGGAAGCTAACAGCAAAAGACCCATGGAAAGGAAGCAGGGTGAACAGTTGTATGGTATTTAAAATAATCTCATGCCACAAAGGAAAGCCAAAAGGCCAAAAGAGTCAAATCTCCTAGAAAGAAAGAATACATCAAAAAACATACTGAATAAAATCAGTTTGGATAAGATTGTTGAAAGGTTCTTCTCCATCCGTGAGCTGAAAGAAAAATATCTCTCACAGAAAAGGACACTATGGATGGAAGAACCTAAACAAAATTTCAAATGAAGAAAGAAATCCGGGAAGACTCAAAAGGACAGAAGTCCAAAAGAATCAAAAGAATGCAAAAGGCATGGGAATGAGCAACAAACGAATATATTTGTTCACACTTTGTTACAATCATGTGGTGTCTTGAGTTGGAAGTAGTGTGAAAGCAGAAGTAAAATGAACTTCATATCTTGGCCTCAGAAGAGTTATTGAGACTTTGAAATCCTGGGAACTTCCCCTTTCCTATGGGACCATAATCAATGTTAAAGTTTATAAATCTTGCATTCTAGAAAAATCTGGGCATCTTAAAGAAATATGGTAAAGTTTGTTTTAATAGGATACTTTAGAGCAGTTTAGGTTTTTAAAACGCTACTTTTCTAGGGATCTATGTTTGCCAGCAGTTACCAATTGTTGCTACTGCAACAACTCCCAAAATATATATATATATTTTAGGACCCCCCTTTTTAAAAAATTTAGTTTTCTTTTATGCTTTTTATTATTATTGAAACCCAGCAAGTTTGGTTTGTTTATCACATGGAAAGTCTCAAGACCTTTGAGTTTTTATCAAGGCAAAATTTGTGTTTGGATCCGCCGCGGTGGGCGGGTTTCCCATTTATGAGCCGCTATGGCGGTTGTTCTTCTTCTGCGAACCCCTACGGTGGACAACTTTATATTTTCAAGCCACTACGGCGGACAGCTTTGTATTTTCAAGCCTCTACAGCGGTAGACTCTTTTGTTTCAATCCAAAATGGCGGATGACTTTTGATTTGTATATCAGAAAACTTTCAGGTATTGTGCCCGCTACGACGGAGGGGTTTCTCAAATCATACCCGCTACGACAGCTGACTTCTTGACTTGTATTTGATCTGATAACTGGGATCCGCGGCAACGGATGAATTCTTATATTGGTTTGTCGGTACGAAGGATAGTTTTCGAACTTTGTGCCGCATTAACGGAAGAAGTTTCAAGTTGAGTATCGGATAGACTTTCAGTTTGCGTTCTGCCCTTGCGGATGGATTTTGATGTTGGTATGCAGCTACGACTGAAGTATTCTTTGTTCTTGAGCCGCCACGGCAATTGGTCTTTCTTCAACGAAAATTTTTAACATTGGTCTGCCACTACGGCAGAAGTGTTCTCAGGTTCAAAGCCACTATGGCGGCTAGCATCCTCCCTTCTTCGCTGATGTGTTTTTGAGTGCCGAGTCGCAAGATATTTTTAGGCGAAGTATTGAGTTTGGATTCGGCTGTTGCGGCTATTTTGAGATGAATTTAGTCGCCGTGGGTGGGGCCATTCCAAAGTTGACTTTTTTGACCTGACACTACGTTTTTGGCACCAACGGTGTTTTCTTGTACATGGGAATTTAAATACTGCTTATTATGATTTTTAACCCATCGAGGCCTATTTATACACCAAGTTAAAAGGTTTTTTTATCATTATTGTTTAACAGAGAAAGGTAAGAAACTGCTTAGTCTTTTTCTATTTGAGCTTCGCGTACGGTTAGTGGCGATACACCATGGAGCTCACATGGCATAGCGTTTCCAAGTTCCTTCGACTGCGCATAGCCTCCGGCCTACCAGGCAAGTTTTCTTTTTCTTTTTCCTTCAATTGGTTGGTGATTGGAACACGGAGCTATCCATTGTAGATAAGTTGAGCAGGGGTAGTTAGGTTTTGTCACGGCTTAGTTAAAAAGGAGCTCTTTTCCCGTTAACGTTTAGGTTTCACCATTGTCGAAATTTTTAGGTTTTCCCTAGTCACTTAGCCGCTCATAGATCCTCGGTCAGTTAGGTGAGTGATGGATATTTAGGGGGCCGAGTTTTTGGCCGACTAAAGTCCAGTTTGTGCCTCGCCTATGGGCATTACTGAAAGCTGAAGTTTCCTGTGTGTTAGGTTAGGTTTCTTTTCTGATGCTTTAAGTCTACCCTTGCCGCGCCAGTCCCCATGGGGTGTTTTTCTGCCCTCAACCTGCTGAATCATTTCGCTTCTCCAGAGGCCCAATTTTTCACTGGCATGAAGCAGTCCCAGTGTTTGCCTTTGGGCGTTAGCACAAATCCTAGTTTCATCGTCTCGAGGAGACACAAGGGGTTTCAGTTTTTTATCCTTTTGTCATGAGAGTTTGATCCCTGAGATTCGAACTTGGGGCATAGCGCTCAGTTTGGTCGGAGCGTTGTTTTCGAATCACGAACCCTGTAGGATCTGAATAGCTTTTCGGTAGCGTGGTTTTTCTAAAAATGTAGAAACCAAGACTATTTTCCGACCAAAAGCTTTATTGCCAAAGATTTGACCTTTTTTACTGCAATGTGTTGTGCCTGTCTTGATGGAAGAAAATAGCAGAGTAAGAAGAAAGGATGTTTTGAAACTATTTGCTCAATATCTATTATTAATTTCAGTTCTTATTTGAATGCGTTAGTTTTTGTAAATTGAATGCTTAGACATGTTTTGTATTTTCACAAGTACCACTCACTATAGAAATCATGACAAAGAATGGAGGAAGAAGCCTAAGATTTTCGAGTACGATTCTGACATGGGAGTTGTAGAGGTCTCTCCAGTAGTGAAAACTAAAATAGTGTATGAAGACATGAAGGCAATCACATGAGCAGAGCTTGAGTTCAAATGGGTCCAGATCTACCCCATGCTGGTTGAAAGAAAAGTGCCAAAAGCTGGTTTGGAAGACCTAGCTTTGTACAGGAACATATTGAGGTCCGGGATAACTAAAGTAGCAACTAGGCCAGAGATTTTTCCTTGTGCGGAGGTCATTGGATGGATGTTTCCCAAAATAGACATAGTAGGAATGATATAAATGATGAGGAGGGAAAGCATGTTGCATCTTTCACACCTGCATTCATTTCAACAGCCTACAGTCTACCGGGAAAGGAAATAAGTGTAACAATAGAGTGGGTTAGAAGTCTGAATTTTGATTATACATCAACAGCAAAGATGATGGTGGCTGAGGGAAAGACCTTCCAACACAAACAGTCGGGAAAATATGAGACTTCCCCTCTTCAAAACCCTTTCAGGATGATAGCATCGATGATGACAAAGATGTATGGTAGGGATTATGGGAAGATGTATAATTTTGGTTGGATTCCCCTCATGTACTATGTAGCCATGGCAGGAACAATTTTTAATTGGGTAGATATAGCTACCAAGAACTTGGCCAAATGTGTCAAAACGGCTCAGGAAGGTTTGAAATAGAGCAAATCATAATTTCATATGTCTTCTTTTTAGATAGATTGCATACTCTACCGTCACAGGTTTGAGAAACTTAACTGTGTGTGGAAAGGGGGGAATGCCCCTATATACACATAATATCATATTCTGGGAGCCCATAGATATCACAACCATTACCAGTTGATACGTGAGGAATTCATAAGGCCCCTATATAAGTTGATCTTTCTAGAGGAGTGTCCATGTTTGTCAGAGGGAGCAGTAGAATCCATCAAGGAATATGGATATTATTTTTTCTCTAAAGAAGGCACGTATCTAAGGATGTATGGAGGCACCAAAGCACCCTCACTGTTGCCCAAATATGCAATTGATCATAATTAGACAAGTATTTCTGGATGGTTTTGGAAATTATTTGTTCGATGTAAAGAAAGTTGTGTTCCCACCAGTACCTTTCTCTATAGGGAGCTACAAGTTCAACAGGGTCAAGAGTGCTCCAGAGTTTGTTAAAGAATTGGAGATTTTCCATTTTGGAGAGAAAATATTTCACAAGGTAGCTCACAGGGTGAATTTCGAATATGCAGACTATGTAGATAAAGAGGAGCAAGTGTTCAGGAATGTTTACAGCATGGAAGCTTTGAGAAATTGTTTGAAGGGAAAGACATCTGGGGTCAAGGGAAGTAGCAGCAGTAATCCAAAACCAAATGAAGGAGAAGAAGAAGCTGCAAAGAAGGCCCAAGAAGAAAGTGCTCGCAGGCTTGCAGCAAGAGCAAAGAAATTGTTGAAAGAGGAGGAACAGAGGGATAAAGCATAAGCTTCCAAGCAAAAGAATGCAGAAGCTGCCAAGCAAAAGAATACATAAGTTGTTTTTGAGAAAATTGCAGAGTTAGAAAAATCCATTGCTCAAGAAGTTGCAAACCTTGAGCAAAGAATGCAAGATACAGAAGGTCCTACAAAGGGGCAAAGCTAGGAAAATGAATAACTTTTAGGTGGTGGAGGTCGGGAGTAAAGCCCTATTCGAGATAATCCAGAGAACCCTCCATCCACATATAGCAACATCCTTACTGGGGGTACATGTCCCCATAATTGAAATGGGGCTAATAACATTTACCCCATCTAAACAATACGATGTGGCATTCTTGGAAGATATTCGTTTTGATCCTAAAACAAATTCCATTACATGAAGGACAGAGAAAACATTGAGGGTAGGGACTTAGCCACCAGTGACCAAGTGATATAGAGGACGGTCATGAGTAATGTAGAAGAACAACCAAATCAATTGGCGTCTATGGGCATTGCAAATGCCTATGCCAATGCTCAAAATATCGGCAAGCTTACAGAAACCATTGAGCAGTATAAGGGGAAGATGGCCGAAATGAAGGAAGTTTTGAGAAATGAAGAAAGGGTAGGCCAAGAATCTAAAAGAAAATATGAAGCTACCTTATCAGACTTTGAGAGGCTTCAATGGGGACACCAAATTTTAGATGAAGAGCGGGACAGTTTGAAATTATCCAATGAAGATTTAAGTAAAGAGAAAGGAGATTTGGAAAACAAGGTTACAGAATTGGAATTACAGAAAGCTATTGCTGAGCAGAAGGAAGAACAATATGAAACCCTGGTGGCAACATTGGAGGCACAAAAGATTTCATTGGAGGTGTTGTTAAAGGTGGAAAGTGAGGAAAGAATAGATATAGCACCTTTGACAAATCATGCCCTCATGATCAGAAATAAAATATATCAGATGCAAGTCCAGATAGCAGATGAGGTGTTGAAAGTCCAGGAAGTGGAAGCTAGGTTGGAATAAATTTGAGGCGTAGCTTCTTAATTTAAAGACAAGACCCAAGATGTCATGGAAATCCTTCAAGGGCATTTGACTTTGTTGGAAACAACCAAGGAACCTCCAGCAAATGCACCAATCAAAGACTCCGAAAGAGTGAAGCTGGAATATGAGCTTATAGGATTTGGGAATAAAGTTGTTGAGGAATTGATAAAGGCAGCCCAAAGAACTAAAGGATTTTGCACAAAGTTCTGTAGAAAGGTGCTTACAACTCACAACTGCTTCCAAAAATCTTCCAAGAAGAGGTTAGATGAATTACTAGAGCATGAAGAGCACTTGAAACAATTGCATGCTAGATGGTAGGAGGATGAGCTAGGCATTCAGCTAATCAAAATTCTAGATGAAAGAGTGCTCAAGAATGTAATTGCCCAAGTAGCAGTAAGCAACCATCTATTAGAAGATCAACTTCGATTGCTTCCAACAAGGATGGCTAATATAAAATCTCAGGTTGCCAAGCATGAGGTCACTGTTAGATTTCTACAGCCATAAGAGTTTGAGACAATAGAAACAGAGGCCAATACATGGAAGAAGTTTATTAATGAGGTGGTTGGGCCCACTTAGAATGTTTGTTTTATTGACACATATTTTGTAATATTTATATTTTGCCTAAATTAGCAATCTTACTAGGAGACAAAGTCTTTTTGTAACTGATTTGTAAAGGAAGCCCAAAGGGCAGGAAGACCAAAATACATTTCAAATTGTATAAGTATAGATAGAGTCGATGAAGTAAAGGACTTTTCCATGCTATCTTTTGTAAAGTTTATTGTAAGAAGAACTATTTCCTTTTATAATAAAGAAAAGCCATATTTTCTGCTGGAGAAGGAGCTGTGAAGTTTCAATTGCATGTTGTAGATTGGTTGATGTCGAATGATTTCTGTTTCAGCTTATTCTACGAACTGTGAAATCATTCTGACTTATGAATTACTTCCATGTTATGAATGATTTTATGTTATTTTTATGAAACTTATGCAGTATATTGAGTAATGAATGTTTTAACCAACAATGAGCTATCTCTATGTTTATCTTTCTACATGTATTCATGTATTCAGAATTATGAACAACTGTCTGTAATATTATTTATGCATGTTTTACAATACATTACTCACCATTAAATATAATATTTCTCCCTAGGGATAGGTTAGATAGAATTAGTTAGCTTAGCATAGTTTTTATTTGTTTGTGATTTAGAAGCAAAAGGGGAAATAAGATGAGAGGTAAGAACATGCACATCACATTGTGAACTCTTTGTTGTCTCTATCAATTGCACTTATATTAGGCCCTTGCATATCATATATAAAATAAAACTTAAAAAATACACTTCAACAGTGGACCGGGCCGCAACCGGTAAAACAAACTTAAACTATTACTTGACCTACGGTAGTCGGACCGTAAACCAAGCGGATTCCCCATATCAAACAATAATGAGCTAATTGGGAACGTTTATTGGGGAGAATCCCTATTGTTGTTACCTGGGATTTTCCAGGCTTCAACGAGTAGAAGACACGACCTTCTTACTCTACCAGTGCAAATAAACCGATCTCCAGCTATTGAATCCCAAGACCTTGAATAGAATTTTCTTCCACCGCTATACATGATGTTGTATGGCTATTTCATTTTATTTTAATCAAATAAGCCAATTTTGACCAAGAATAAGTCGGTAGAGATCACATAACAAACAACCTGTATCTATCATTATTAGCCTCTTGCATCGACCTTTGTTTCCTTATGCCAGAATGAACCATCCATGACCCAGTTTAGCTCCACTTGCTACAGATATCATTTTCAATGCAAGCATTTCTTCTTACACTAACTTGTTTCTCTTAGAAAACAAAGGTGGAGGTAGGTGCCTCCATTGAGGCTATTATTATCATTTTAGTGTCAATTGATGGGGTTATGGATATAACAATCAAAATAAAGGTATCATCATGTTCAAGTAGTAGCGTTAGCAGGTCAAGCTATCGATGGGACTATTGTTGTTCCAAACGTTATTTCGATCGATGGTCAATATTAATCCATGATTAGTCATACTGTTATTATTTACCATTGAGAGTGAGTGGTGGGAACTATATGTTAAGCATGCATATACAATCAAGAGTGTCTAGGCAATTTCGATTTCATTCATTGTGGGTTCAAGTGATGCTTGTTCAAGGCATTCCTTATTTACAGGGTGAGAAGTGTTGAGCAATCTATATGATCAGGCATTAAACAACTTGAGGAACTTTAACCATCAAGTGTGGCAAGAACAGTGCTGTGAATATGGTGAAAATAAATAAATAAATAAAATAAAATTCCCTCTTCAACTAATAAAAGATATCAATGTTTCCATAGTTTACGGCTCTTTTAACAGCTTTGCACAACAGATCCACGCCCACGAACCAAATATATGTGTGTGTGTGTGTGTGTAAGAGATCAATCAAATACTGTGTGTTGAAATAAATCAATCAATCATGCCTATCTGTTGTATAAAACCTGTTAATTTTAGTAGGACAGGTCATGGTGGGTGAGTTAGCGTTTATCTAATTTGGGCCACCCATTTGTGCATGACCGAACCTAAACGATCAATTTCTAGATCACGTTGATTAAACGACTACTTCCCTCGCCTCCCTGAATGTCACTCCCTTCTTATTGTGAAAGAAAGTACCCATTTATGTGTTTGGAGAGGGCAATCAATACTCTACATGCAGTAGAGTATTTAATGCGACGGCGGTCGCACTGTCCGCCGTCAGATCGCTCTTTGGAACGGATCCAACTGCGGACAGTGCGACCGCCGTTGCATTAAATACTCTACTGCATGTAGAGTATTGTTCACCGTTTGGAGAGTATCCTGAGGTGCATGTTAAGTAAATCATATTCATTCCTCACATGCTTCCATACTGTGGTGAATGTAACATTGCATGGTTCCAAACCGTTAAGCCAAGACAAATGGTTACGTTTTAAACAAAATAACATTAAAAATAAACTCTAAACATGAGCCAAATAGTTATGCATGATTAAGAGGGGATACAAATAGTTTTAGAACCTCCCAAAAAAACATGATATACACGTTAACTGACTTGAAACTTCGTAAAAACTTGAAATGCATGTAGCCATAAAATTTATTGCAATTAATACAGTTTAACGTAAAAGAAAAATAAAGAAAGAAAATCGATAAGTGTTCCAAGTGAATTTGTTTTAAAGAAAAATAAAGAAAGGAAATCGATAAGTGTTCCAAGTGAATTTGTTTTCCATATTAATGAGTTGTTGTGCAAAGATTTAAACTAATTTTATGAAAGGTTATATCTTGATAAATATAAATAAATAAACAAATTTACTAATTATTAAGAGTGAATAATTATATATTAATTCTTGATGTGGATAATATATATTTTTTCAATTAATAATATTTAATACTATAAAATATTATAAAGTTATGTGAAGAAATGTGAATTATAGGATGAGCATAATTGTAGAAAATTGACACATAAGTTTTTGGGCATGTTGTACATTGTGCAATTTGTGTAGATTTAAAATTTGCACTTGTACAAATTTAATTTTTTTTATTAAGATTTGACAACACTAACAACTTCAAGGAATGGAGGTCTAGGCTTACTTTTCTTTAGAATTAAACAAATTGTTAGTCGGGCTACATTAAATTTAAAGTGAACAAATTGTTAAAAGATAAGTCAATGTATTTTAAAATAAAATATTATCACATTTTGGTAGATTTTTTTTTTGTAAATAAGAAAGTTCCTTCTATTGCCTTCAATAAGATTTACAAAAAAGAGATAGTAACGAAGCCCTCCCTACATAGGGAAAACTGGGTTTGAAGTATCAAATATTACAAAAATTACATTTTGCTACGAAATGAAACCGGGCTATACCATCTAGATTGAGAATTCTTTACTATAAATCGTTTGCAAATATTCATAGAAAATAAAAGTAAACTAAACTAACTAGATATTTAGCCAATATCTGGCTTGATATCAGTATCCAAAGGGATGGAGTTGTCCATTTTAATGTCAAGGTGATTGGAAATTTGTTGCATGTTATTGGATAATTCAACCAGCTTCAAAAGAATGGCTTCATGCGTCTCTCCTCTGTCTACCAGTGCTCTTCCCAGAACATACTTTTGTTGCCAGAGATAGTCCATGGTCTTCATATGAAGAGATGTTCTTCCTCTAGAATAACCAGGGTCAGGTATGAGAGCTTTGAATTCCTCTTTCACCTCATGGTCCAAAATGCAATTTCTAGTGAGTTTGGCATCATTTTCAGAGTCTTCGATTTCCTATTTCACCGAGTTCGGAATCAAATTCTTGTGCAGGCGGGCAGAATGGAAAATGCTTCCCATAGCTCTGTTGGGAGGTCTAGAGGAGCCAGGATAGGAAGTGCAGTAGCATCTATGCAGCGGCATGGTGAGAAGATCAGAGTGGAACCTAAGCCGGGGAAAAGGGGCTCTAAGCTGAGGCGGTGAACCGACAGGAGTACTTAGAGAAAAATCCGCCAAAATTCATAGAGAATACACCACCAAAAATGAATGGCAATAAGGCTTAGGGGAAAGGGGCCACAGAAGGTGGACAAGAATAGGAGTCGGAAAAGGGATTAAAACTGAGAGACAAGAAACCAACAGAGTAGAGATTGCATGTGAGCGTCCCAGAATCCATAGATTGCACGAAGTCGTCTTTGAGTAGGAGGCTCCCCCAAGTGCACTGCGCGCTATCTGCAACCCACAAAAACGAGACACTTTTCTTGGACTCGCAAACCACCTTCCCGAGAAGACGTTGTTGCCTTCAAACAAACAGAGAATGACAGAGGTGAAGAGAGAGTTTCCTTGTGTCTGTCATGCTGACCTCCATCCTATTTATCCTTTGAAACCCCATGCTCACCACCATCGATCTCAATGACCCACCTACTACAGCATACCAACTGATGATGTCTCTATCCAGAGGCTTGATGATAATACTGAAACCCTCATAGGCCATCTCCCAAGCTATCACCTCATATATATGCATCGTCCCAGAAATAGTACAAGAAGCCACCACCAATATCATCATGGGAAAGGGTTAATCAATTATATTCGGGTTGATGGAGGGTTGGCACAGGGGACATGCAAGTCCGCCACGTGCCTCCCTTCATCGTTCTCGATGTTTGTCTCACTCATCACCTAACTTGGGGGAGGAAAGTCTTTATTCCTTATGTGAATGAGTTTCTCCTTGAGAGTGTCATCTTCAAGTCGCAACCAATCATGATCTAGCATGTCTTTAGACATGTCAACATCATAGTTTTCCAGATCGTCAGTCATATTGTTACCTGATATTCTGATGTGGCTAGGTTGTAACACCTCGAAATTAGTGATAATATATCTTAGTTGTTCCTTCATCCTGTCCAGCCTCCATTGTTTCGAAATATTGTCTAGAGGAGTGCCATTAGAGAGAAATTGAATTGTGTTAATAATGATCTGTAAGTCCCCTTCTAAAACCAGAGCCTTCCAGCCTTGTCTTCTTGCTATGGTTAAACAAGTAATTTAAATCCAAGAGTTCCTCCATGTTGTTGGTGGATGTGCCTATGTTCTCTGAGTATATGTGAATAATTTCTCCTCTTTCATTCCTAAATAACCCCCCAATCCCTATCGAACCTGGGTTTCCTTTGGAATACCCATCAAAATTGAGCTTTAAGCATAAAGGGGGAGGGGGGACCAGGCTTAGGGGATAGTTTTTTTAGGAGGACCCGATTGCACCTAATATTTCAACCTAGGTGTCTGAAGATCCCATTTTTTTATAATAATCTACTCCTATGGAGAGTAGGTTAACTCCATATTCAATTGGAGAGAAAGATTCATTGTTTCCTAAAGGTTGGCTTCAATGAGGAGATGAACTTTCTGTAAGTGAAGAGTTTCATCTTTGAAAATGTGTATGTTTCACTCTTTCTAGAGGTTCCAAAGGGAAAATACCGAGAAGAGGATCCACAATCTATTCAGGTAGGGGCTAGTGAAGGGATTATTAATTATAAATATGGTAGTATGAGTTTGTTGACTTCTTTATTATAGTTTATATTTAAATAAACTAATTGGATTAGATACATAATTATATACATATAATATGACATATATCATAATATAATATAGCATATGAAAATATCTTATTTGACTTATGTACAAGAGGATAATGCAAATAAATGAATAGATAAGGTTGCATAAATTTTAGAAAGGAGTTGTCGTAGTTGCATTTAAGATAGTAGCATGACAAATGAGACTTTGCAACCATGTTTATTAATATTTTATTTATTTAAATCAAATTGTTATTTATTTGAGAAAATAAACTTATTAAGTGTGAATATTATTATATTGGAATTTATTGATGGATAAGCTTGAGGGTGATGATTTTTGGGTTATAAACAGGAGGCTTGAGGTTGGAATGGGAGGTTCTTTTCTTGAGATATTTTGTGAGAGTTTTGGAAAGGATTGGGGAATTTGGGATATTGTGAGGATGAGAAGTTGGAAGTGTTGGAAGAGTTTGAGAACTCTTGGAAGAATATACATAGCTTACTCGTGCGTTCTGCAACTGGCTCTCCGCAACACTATTTCCGCGACAGAGTTTCCGCAACAGCGGTTCTGCAACTTGCTTTTTGCAAGCAAGTTGTGTGATGCGGGATGCGAGATACTTGACCAACCTTCCAAATTTTCTCCCCCACAACTTTTCTCCCACAATTATTCCTCCGCAATTCTTTTAGTCGTCAGATCTTTGTGGCCTTCTCCACGACCATTGATCTACTCCTTGATACATATCTCACATATCTTTGTAAATCTGTTATCGCCCTCGCAACTTTTGATGTGGATCTCTCCTGGACCATCAGATCTTTGTCTGTGGACTCAATCTCCGCCATTCATTTTCTACAAAAAATGGTTAAGGCAGAAAATCTGCACGCTACACCGATTGATCATGGAATCGATCAATCCAGCCTGCAATCTCTAAGATTAATTAGCCTAATTCTTATATGCATGCATTTACAAACTATTCCAACTATTTGAGCAACAATTTCATGAGTGAATCAACGATTTTACAGAAATACACATATTTTCAGGAAACCGCCGAAGTCGTCCCTTCACGGATTCACAGTTCAAAATAGTAAATGCAACTAGGCTAATAATACTGCAAACACACAGCTAATCCTTCTATTAAGCAAACACACAAACATGCATTCGACTCTCTTCTTCAATCTATTAAAATATTTACAAGCGGAATTAGACGCAGGTATGTCTGTCTCTCTGCAAACTTGAAATTCTAATGCTGAAGAGCAAAACCCTTCTCCCTTCTCTAAGTTGTCTATTTAACCTAAACTGTAACCTCCTACAACCTGAGTGGTCCTGCAACCAAAAAACAAACAAAAAAAGATCTTGATGAAAATGTCTCTATCACAATAAACAAACTGCGGCATGATATCCACTCATGGATTCATGATACACAATCACTCCTATTGGTGCTAACAAACTATGACTCAGGAAAACAACAAAAATATGCCACATCATGTGACCAAAAATCATCACATTTATAGCATGTCATGATGTTCCTGCATCAGACTCGTAAGGGTGAAAAATTATGAACCCCTGTTCATTAGATCAACTACAGTGAAACCCTTGGCTTCCAATTCTGCAGCGCTCATCCAAGTAGAATCCTCTATTGGTCGCTTCTTCCATTTGACCAAATACTCCAGATAGTCCTTCTTCCTTGTACTCTTTACCACTTTAGTGTCTAGAATGGCCTCAAATTCCAATGGATGTGCCACAGGAATCTGCCCGACCCATTGTAAGTCTTCAGCAGGATCTTCACCTTCTGCAAAGGTTCCAGTGTCGCCTGCTACATAAGGATATATATATGCAACATTAAAGATTGGTGAAATACCCACTCTAGTAGGCATCTCTAACTCGTAAGCATTTACTGAGAATTTTTTGAGTATTCGACAGGGTCCAATCTTCTTCATCTTCAACTTGTTATACTCTCCCTTTTGAAATTTGTCTAGCTTTAGGTATGCTAAGACCAAATCCCCTACTTCATAGTTCTTCTCTCTCATTTTGGAATCTTCTCTGGCCTTGTAACTGGTGTTACTCTGTTGTAACCTTGCTTTCACTTGCTCCTACAATTCACTGATCCTCGTCGCAAACTCTTCTCCATCAGTGTTTCTCTTCTCCAATTGACCTAAGTTACGAATTTCACACACTCCTCTTCGATGCATTCCATACATAATTTGAAATGGACTCATCCCTGTGCTTATGTTTGGTGAATTATTATAAGAAAACTCAGGTTGGGATAATACTTTGTCCCACTACTTCAGACTCTCTCCAATCAAACTTCTCAATAGGTTCCCCAGACTCCTATTTACTACCTCTGTCTGTCCATCAGACTGTGGGTGATATGTTGAAATGAAGTTTAGTCTGGTACCCAACTTCTTCCACAGGGTCCTCCAGAAATGACCTGTGAACTTCACATATTTGTCTGATATAATGCTTCTAGGTAAACCATGTAGCTTCACAACTTCATTGGAAAACAAGTTAGCAATATGTGTAGCATCACTAGTCTTGTAGCATGGAATGAAATGTGCCATATTAGTGAATCTATCAAAAAATATGAAAGATAGAATCATGTCCCTTCTAAGTTCTTGCCAAACCCAAAATGAAATCCATACTCACAGAATCCCAAGGCCTAGTTTGAATAGGCAATGGTGTATACAACCTTGTGTTATGGCTTCTTCCCTTAGCATTTTGGCATACCCTGCATCTGCTTACAAACTCCCAAATTCAAACCTCATCATTCACCAAAAATAGAAATGACCTAACTGTCCAAAGGTTTTATCACTTCCAAAGTGACCTTCCATACCTCCATTGTGTTTTTCCTATATCAAGTTCTCTCTCATGGAACACTTTGGTATACACAGTTTACTATTTCTAAAGAGTAAGCCATCTTGTAGCACATACTCCATCCATGGCTCTCTGTCCACCTCCACTGGATTCTTACAAGCCCTATAAGCCTCTTGGAAATCAAGTTCGGTCTCATACAAATCCCTTAAATGCTTAAATCCCAAGACTTGGATCTGATTCTCTTGCACAATCAACAGTCTTCTACTTAAGGTATTTTCTACTCTTTTTTACTGTCCACTTATGTGTTTCAACACAAAGGTAAAGCTCTATAAGAACTCAACCCACTTGACATGCTTCAAGTTCAACTTAGTTTGTTGCATAATGTACTACAATGCATGGTTATCAAAATATAACACAAATTCTCTAGGCATCAAATAATGTCTCCAATGCTTCATTGCTTGAACAATAGCATAAAACTCATTGCCATAAGATGAATACTTCTGCTTTGCATCATTCAGCTTCTCATTGAAATACGCTATAGGATTGTTCTCCTAACTGAGCACAGCTCTGATTTCTACTCCACTAGCATCACACTTTACTTGGAAAGGGTGTTTTAAGTATGGAAACTTCAATACCAGTTGTTCAATGATCTTCTTCTTCAAGAACTGAAAACTCCTTTCAGCCTCTGCTGTCCATTGAAATGGTTGTCTATCCTTCGTAAATGTCTCAACAATAGATTCACAAATACCACTGTAATTCTTTATAAATTTCCTATAAAACTTACCAATCCATGGAAGCTTCTTACCTCAAATATGTTCCTAGGTGAAGACCAATCAATGATTGCTCGCACATTTTCTGGATCCATTTTCAACCCTTCTCCTCAGATAACAAAACCTAAATATACTAGCTCTGGCTTCATAAATGTACACTTCTTCACATTTACCATCAACCTTTCTTGTTTTTGCCTCTCTAAAACATATCTCAGATGCTTCAGATGCTCTTCTTCTGTTTGGCTGAAACCAAAATTTCATCAAGGTAAACTATCACAAACTTACCTATGAAATCTCTCAATACTTCATTCATCAATCTCGTAAAAGTGCTTGGTGCGTTGGACAATCCAAATGGCATGACCAACCACTCATACAACCCATCATTTGTCTTAAAGGTTGTCTTCCACTCATCTCCTTCTCTGACCCTGATTTGATGATATCCACTCTTCAAATCGAGTTTTGAAAATCATGTTTCCCCACTTAGACAATCCATCATGTCATCCATCCTTAGTAATGGAAACCTATATTTGATAGTAATCTTGTTAATTGCTCTGGATTCAGTACACATTCTCCACTCACCATCCTTATTTGGTGTCAGTACTGTTGGTACTGCACATGGACTCAGACTCTTCTTGACCAATCCTTTGTCCAACAATCCTTTGACATGTTTCCTCACTTCTTCATTCTCTTGAGGTGTCAACCTATACGCTACCTTATTTGGTAAACTGGCTCCTGGAATAAAATCAATTTGATGGCTTATATCCCTCCTTGGTGGTAACTCATTGGGTAAATCATCCACCACGATGTCACTAAACTTACTCAGCATCTCTTGAATCTCCTCGGGTAGATCTTTCACGTTAGTCTTCATTGTCACCACTCTCATTTTGCATACCACAGCATAGCTTAACTCTTTCTTCTCAATATGTTGCAAATATTCTTTTCCTGACAATATCAGGACTTTGGGTGCTGACTGTCCTGTTGTACCACCTTCTTGCAAAGGGTGAAGTACATGTCTTATCCCATTATGCTCAAAACTATGGTAGTTACTCCTACCATCATGAATCACTTTCTTATCAAATTTCCAGGGTATTCCTAACAGTATATGACAAACATCCATGGGCATAACTTCACATAGAATCTTGTCCTTATATAGACCTGTTTTGATATCAACTTCACACTGCTCACTTACCAAGATTTGATGTCCTTTATGTAACCAAGATACTTTGTATGGAACATGATGCTTGGTCCTCTTCAAACTCAACTTCTCCACCATCTCTGTGGAATACTTTGTATGGAACAGGATGCTTGGTCCTCTTCAAACTCAACTTCTCCACCATCTCTGTGGAAACAAGATTGCCAGTACTCCCACTGTCAATCACCATCTTACAGCACTTCCCTTGGAATTTACACATGGTCCTGAATAAATATTTTCTTTGAGCATGCTCTGCTTGCTCCTTCTCAGGTTTCAATAAGAGTTTATTCATCATCAAAGACTCTCCTGTCTCTGGAAAAACTTTAGCCACTGGAGACTATTCTTCCTGCTTCTCATTCTAAGCTACATAGGCTCCTCTCTGTCCTACATCTTCCTTCCCTGGACATTCAAACGATTTATGTCCCAACTGGTTGCATTTATAGCACCTATAGACAATTCCTCTGCCTCTTTCTTTACCTCTACCTCATCGGTAAGGTCTTCTTCTGCTAGAGTCACCTCCTCTACCATGCTACTCTTGTTGGTTAAAGTTGCTGGACTCTCCTCTCTGGACTGCAAATCTTCCTCTTCCGGTTTCTTGTCCTCCTCCTCTAGTTGGACCTCAACCTATGTTGAAGCTCTGCTTCCTCGCTATCTTTTCTTCTTCCCTTAAGGCACATTGATATGCCTCCTCCATTGTTCTAGGTGATATCATGTTGATATCTTCGTGTATATCCATCCTTAGACCATTGACATACCTGGCAGTCTTCTCTATTGACTCTTCCACATATCCTGCCCTTAGGTTTACTTTGTAGAACTCTTCAGTGTACTTTCTCACTATTAACAATTTTTTCCTAAGGTTTGGTACCTGTCTATACATAATTAACTGGTAATATTTGGGCAAAAACTTAGCCCTCATCTTTGCTACCATCCTATCCCAGCTCTTTTTCAATGACTTATCCTTCCTCCCTCTTTCTACTTGCACATTATCCCACCACAAGGATGCATGCCCTTTCAACCTTGTCATAGCCAATCTGACTCTCTTGTCTTCTTCAATCTCATCGTACTCAAAGTACTTATCCAGCTCCCTGACCTAGCCAATGAGATGCTACGCAATGAGACTTCCATCATAGTTCGGCAACTCAGGTTTCGGCCTTGAATTTTCTCCTAGAATCGATCTGAATTACCTTAGCTCAGGTGTTTCCAACATAGGTGCAACTTCTTCTCTTTGCTCTTCATCCTCAGGTTCACTTACATCCCTTGCTTTTGGGTCTCTTCGGCTGTCTGTCTCCATGGCTTCCAGATGTGCTCGTAGCTCCCTCGCTTCCTCCATAACTTCTACGTTTGTCGTTGGTCGACCTCACGCTCTGCCCATGCATGCAGCCATCCTCTTGTACTAAGCCTCTGCAATAACAGTTCTCTTTCACACTACCACAATCTTACCTCACCAAGCCCCTTCTCTGTACTTGGTCTTTTGGTAACGCCGGTCCTCGATCTAGAACCTCTCGAGCACTCTTCTTTGCGCCTTCCAGGATTCTACTACTACACTTCTCTCTCACACATGCTTCTCCTCGCTTTGATACCAAAATTGGTGCAGCAAATATCAACCATAGCCAACCCAACCAGCACCTCCAGGATCTGGTGGCTCCTACACTTAGCAGGATTGCCAAATTTAGCCCTCAGCCAAATTATGCGCTAAATTGCCTCCCCGCAATTCTGCTTCCGCAACAGCTTCTCTATAACGTTGTTTCTGCAACAAGCGTTCTACAACTAGCTCTCTGCAACTTTTTTTCCATAAGCGGGTTGCAGGATGCGGGATGCGGGATGCTCGACCAACCTTCCAAAGTTGCTCCCCCGCAACGTTTCTCCCACAATTCTTCCTCCACAATTATTTTGGCCATTAGATCTGTGCGGCCTTCTCCACAACCTTTGATCTACTCCTTGATGAGTATCTCACATATATTTGGAGATCCATTATTGCCCTCGCAACTTCTATTGCGGATCTCTTCTAGACCGTCTGATCTCCGTTTGCGTACTCAATCTTCACCGTTCATTTTCTACAAAAACTGGTTAAGGCAAAAAATTTGTGTGTTGAGTCGATTGATCATGGAATCAATCAATCGAACCTACATTCTCTAAGATTAATTAGCCTAACTCTTCTATGCATGCATTTACGAACTATTCCAACAATTCTAACAACAATTTCATGCGTGAATCAACAATTTTACAAAAATACACAAATGTTCAGGAAAACACCGAAGTCGGCCCTTCACAGTTCAAAACAATAAATGAAACTAGGCTAATAATACTACAAACACACAACTAATCCTTCTATTAAGCAAACACACAAACACACAAACGTCTCTCTTCTTCAATCTATTAAAATGTTTACAAGTGGAATCAGACGTAGGTCTGTCCATCTCTCTACAAACTCAAAATTCTAATGCTGAAGAGCAGAACCCTTCTCCCTTCTCTAAGCTGTCTATTTAACCTAAACTGTAACCTCCTACAACTCGAGTGGTCCTGCAACCGAAAAACAAACAAAAACAGAGCCTGATGAAAATGTCTCTATCACAATAAATAAACTACGACATGATATCCACGTGGGGAGTCATGATATGCACTCACTCCTACTAGTGCTAACAAACTATGAGTCAGACCAAAAAAGAAAAGAAAAAATGCCATAGCATGTGACCAACTCATCACATTGCTACCATGCCATGATGCTCCTGCATCATAAACACCCTTGTTGGTTGTTACACATGGTATCAGAGCTTAGGCTCGAATACTGAAACCTTAAGGGCCAAAAAAAAAAATCTAGAAATTTTGAGTTCCTCTTTTAGAGCATGAACCAAAACTTGGCAGAAAGAAAACATAGATAAAACACAATGGTAAATATGCAAACTAGGAAACTTGTAAACTTAAAGGTCTACATGAAATTATGAACTAATCGACACTAAGTTTGATATCTCTTGAATATTCTAACCTCAAATCCATGTTGCTTAAGTTATTCGAACATTTATCATTTGGCTATAGACATCAGAACTGTACATGTGTTGGTATCCAATGTAAATTCTCAAATCTAAGTTAGTATGATCTCATATATGGATTAAAACACCTGTAACTAATTATGATGACAGTGTAACTTTCATATGGGATAGTTTAGCTACCGTGTTTTCATCAAGTGGTTTAACAATCATATCATGTGCAAAATCCCCAACTGGTATAGTTATCACTTTGAAGCACGGTAGAAGACAACAACCTTCTTACTCTACCAGAAATCGCTTTCCAGCTATTGAATCCCAAGACCTTCAATAGAATTTTCTTCCACCACTATAGATGACAGTGTATGGCTATTTCATTTTATTTTAATCAAATAAGCTGGTAGATATCACATAATAAACATCTTGTATCTATCATTATTGGCCTCTTGCATCGATCTTTGTTTCCTTATGCTAGAATGAACCATCCCTGACCCAGTTCAGTTCCACTTTCTACAGATATCATTTTCACTGCAACCATTTCTTCTTACACTAACTTGTTTCTCTTAGAAAATGAAGGCCGTGGTAGGTGCTTCCATTGAGGCTATTATTATCATTTTAGTGTTAGTTGATGGTGCTATGGATATAACAATCAAAATAAAGGTCTCATCATGTTCAAGTCATAGCATTAGCAAGGCAAGCTATTGATGGGACTATTCTTGTTCCAAATGTTGTTTCGTTCGATGGAAAATTAAGCCTTGATTAGTCACACTGTTATTCTTTACCATTGAGAATGAGCGATGGGAACTATATGTTAAGCATGCATATAAAATCAAGAGTGTCCAAGCAATGCCAATTTCATTCATTGTGGGTTCAAGTGATGCTTGTTTAAGGAATTCCTTATTTACAGGGTGAGAAGTGTTGAGTGATCTGTATTATCAGGCATTAAACATGTTGAGGAACATTAACCATCAAGCGTGGCAAGAATGGTGCTATGAATACGGTAAAAAATAAATAAATAAAATTCCCTCTTCAACTAATAAAAGATACCAATGTTTCCATAGTTTGCAGCTCTTTTAACAGCTTTGCACAACAAATATGCACCCATAAACCACAAAAAAATATATATATATATATATATGTAAGAGATCAATCAAATACTATATAATCAATCAATCAATCCTGCCAATCTGTTGTATAAAACCTGTTAGTTTTAGTAGGACAGGTCATGGTGGGTGAATTAGCGTTTATCTAATTTGGACCACCCATTTGTGCATGCCTGAACCTAGACAATCAATCTCTAGATCACGTTGATCAAACAGCTACCTCGCTCGCCTCCCTGAATGCCATTCCCTTCTTATCGTGAATGAAAGCACCCATTTATGTGTCTGGTGAGTATCATGAGGTGCGTGTTAAGTAAAGCATATTCATTCCTCACATAATTCCATACCGTGGTGAATGTAACATGGCATGGTTCCAAACCGTTAATCCAAGCCAAGTTGAGTAGCTTCCTCGAGTATCCCAATCCAAGTAGCGTGGTTTTGTTGAGTCATAGAAAAGTTTACTGAAATCCCAATCTTTAGTTAAAAACAAAAATTAAAAATCATTTTGGTAACCACGATGAGCCCTGGGTTCTGTAAAAATATATATTTATCAAAATAATAATAGCGAATGATATTGTTTTTAATAATAATAAAAATAGAATGGTCTTTTCATCACTGCACTCAAGTCGCATGTTAAGGAGTGAGAAAATAGTCCAGTAAACTAAGCATTTGTAGAGAAGAAATGCATTTGATGGAAGTAAACATGTTTTGAATATGGGAAAGATCCGCAGTTTTAGAAGGACGAAACATTGTTGTAGAGTAATGTGTAGCTTTAGATGAATAAAACATAATATCATGCTGCAGACACCCACATGAGCTCACGAGACAACATCGATACACCACATCTAGTTCTTAGTTCTTTGGATAGATATTCACCTGGACTTGTCCTTTCTTTTAGTAGCATTGATAACAAGCCTCCTGCTAGAATTCTGAATTGTCTCCCATAGATTTGATGGTCATGACATAAACTAATATAATATTGTGTGCTTTTCTCCCCACATCAAATCTATTCAAGACTACATGATTCTATAGGTAAATCGTGTAGATCTTATCTCTACAGAATCTCTCAAGAGTAGGTGGATTAAGAACAGGGTTCTACTTGTCAATCGATTTGACTGTAATTTATTAAACTTGAAGCTAGGTTACTTAGGGCAGTGTGGAGAAGGCTTCGAGTAGGTTACTTGGAAGTTGGGAAATATTCATATACTTTATTGTGTCAATAAATGAGTTTCCAGTCATTGTGTGAAGCATTTTATGTTTCTTCAAGGGACCATAATACCTTACACGTACATATTACTATCCACCTTTGGACAAATAAATTACTTCATTTCATTGGAAGGACATAAAGTGAAAAATTAGGTAAACAATAATTGGTTTTATAAATGCCTAGTATTGAAAAGACATAAAATAACAGTACATATTTAATATATTGGAATGATTTTAGCAACAACAACAAAAATCCATGGTAAAATATAATTTAAACAAAATAACATTAAATTTAAACTTTAAACATGAACCAAATAAAATTTATACAAAACCTAGGTAATTTTAGACAATGTTATTCATGATTGAGGGATGGGATACAAATATTTTTAAAACCTCAACGCCCCCCAAAAAAACTTGATATACACGCTAACTGACTTGGAACTTCATAAAAACTTGAAATGCATGTAGCCATAAAATTTATTGCAATCAATACAGTTTAACATAAAAGAAGATTAAAGAAATAAAATCGATAATTGTTTCAAGTGAATCTGTTTGCCATATTAATGAGTTGTTGTGCAAACACAAATAGATACACGCATCCCTCTGTGGAACAATTCTCAGCGATCGTAGGTTGTTCGGCAAACAAATGCAAGCATCCCATGTGGAACAATTCTCAGCTATCATAATAAATTGTTGGAGTTGAACAGAAAGTTGAATTCGTGGAGTTAATGTACATCATTACAGGTATAGCTATAAGGTGTAGGTCATTTGGTCTCTGTGGGGTTTAGTCTTCATGAGGTCTCATGTTCAAACCTCATGGTTAGAGGTAGCAATGGCTGGGCAGCGTGGAGGTTTGATGGTATAGAAGTCCGATTTTGATTCCTGCGGGGTGATGCGCGAAAGCATACTGCACCCTAGAAAATTTGTGTACGACTAGGGTGGCTGGTCGTACTCCTGTTGTTACCACTCTGAGGGCTGGCCTTGGCTCATGAGTTCGGGTCTGAAGGCTGACCTTGGCTCATGAGTTTAGGTATCCACGTAGTGCAGTTAGCTGAGGGACATGGAAAGGTTCTCATGATTAGAAAAAATATATATATATATTGATGATGATATTACATAAAAATCGGCAAGGTATAATAAAACCGTGATAGCTTTTCTGCAATTTACTGGGGGCAGATAAAAGCGACTCCCATACACGCAAAGCATTAACTAAGCAGTTGGCAATTTATTGGTCACAGATACCATAGGTATCCCAAGGCGCGAGGAGACAAGGACTAAGGGCAAATCGACACAGGCCTTACATCTCATCTGGTACAGTTATTCCACTGTGATCTATGCTTGAGTAACAATCAATAACATTGAAAAAAAATCCGGTAGCATTCATTAATATGATTTCAATATTGTTAATTTGAGTGATGTGAATGATGTTAGTGGTAAGTCAATAACATTACATAAAATTAGCATTCATTAATATGATTTCAATATGGTGCCAAGAAGAGAAGCGTTAACCCTTAATGAAGTGATGGGAATTACTATTCAGTAATTGGATATAAGTAAATATATAAAAAAATTGCAATTATGATCTTCTTAAAACGTGTTATTCTTTGTTTTTTCTTAGATTTATTATGCACAACATGATATAGTGGTGGGTTGTCTTTTGAATTAAAAAAAAAACAAGATGATATAATGGTGGAGCACCTTTCGAATTAAAAAAAATGATTGTGTAGGGTGAGAGTTATACTTATTCTTTACTTAGAGTGAGTTTGGTTAGTATTTTTAATTTTAGAGTTTTTAGATATTTAGTAAAAAAAAACATTTTTTATTTTATATTTATTTTCATGAAAATAAGAAGTGGTAAAATCATGATAAGAATTAGTCATTATACCTTAATAAATACAAATAAATTAATATATAACTTCATTAATTATTAAGAGTGAATAATTATATATTAATTTTTGATGTGGATTATATATATATATTCAATTAATAACATTTAATATTATAAGATATTATAAAGTTATGTAAACCAATGTGAATTATAAGGTGAGCATAATTGTAGAAAATTGACACACAAGTTTCGGGGCACATTGTACATTGTGTCATTTGTGTAGATTTAAAATTTGCACTTGTACAAATTTAATTTCTGTTATTAAGATTAGACAACACTAACAACTTCAAGGAATGGAGGTCTAGGCTTACTTTTCTTTAGACTTACATTAGATTTAAAGTTAACAAATTGTTAAAAATAAGTCACAGTATTTTAAAATCAAACACATTGCATTTTGATAGATATTGAAATATATATAGTAAAATGGTTTTATAGAATTAATATAGTTGTTTAATATTATTATTTATGAGTTAAAAAAAAACTTAAAATAGAAAGAATTAAAATTTAGAGGAAAGGAAATTACATTTAGCCTTCGAGAAATTACAAGCTCTGTGTAAAATGAAATGAGCAAAAGAAATTAGAGGAATGAATATATTGTGAAGAAATTAGTAAAAATAAATAAATAAATAAAAATAAAAAGTATATAGTTAATAGGAAAATAAAAATAGTGTGTTAGCTATATATAAACAACTGAAGAATTTGGTATTTAGGATCACCTTATAACGAGGTAACGTTTAAGTGGACCAAAGTTTAATTTTGATGGATTAAAAGAAAAACAAACATATTTATTATTTATTATTTATTATTTTAAATACAATTAATATATATATATATATGACGAACTTTAGTAAAGGTTCAAATGGTCATTTAATGATGTTAGGGTCCCTCTTCTATAAGCTTAGAATTTAGGTCATAACGAAAAGATAATTATCATGATGATATGCTAAGAATATCATGATGTGTGATAGGGTGTATAGAAAATTCTATTAGCCAACATGATGTTGAATCAACTTAATCACAATAATGTAGTACAATGCATGTATTGCTTGTAAAGGTTTTTGTATCCTGGTAAGATGAGTTAACCGATGGTAATTGATTAAGAATGAAGAATGGGGAGAAAATTCATGAAAGGCACAAATACACTTTGGAAATACCCCATTTTGAAGAGCGTGTGTCTCTTTGGGGAGGGGGTAGTATTTTTGTCGATAAGATTTACTAGTAGAGGAGATTTGTAACACCCCGGTTTTGACCCCGTTTGCATTAAATGTATATGATGTATATATTGTAATTAATCATGGTGTGGAGCTAAAGGCAAAAGCCCCACCATTGATTTAGCGTTTAATGTTCTGACGATTAAAAATCGTTGCCGATGGTATATCGTGATATCCAGCACATTATAATTTTGGCATCATGTAAATATGCATTTTAATTAAAATAAACCCTAACCATCTATGTCCATGGAACCATGATGAAAAGGGCATGATTTTCCTAAGGATAGGGAGTGAAATTATTTCACCCTTTGGGCCAATGGAGAAAAGCCAAGTGTCAGTTGTTAAACCCATTTAGTTGTCACCCACGCTTTTGACTTACTCACCTTCCCTTGTCTCAATCAGTCAACTACCAAATAAAAAACCTCTGATGTTAGTTGGGCAGTTATTGCTAGGTAGTGGTGTGTGGCAGGACTGTCAGTCCTTTCGCACACGCACACTTCACCAGCAAACGCATTCACCCTCATGTGGGTAGGAGGAGACCATACGAACCCATTCTTCCATTCTTGCCCATCCTCATGAAGGGACAGTTGGCTTCTCTCCTCACGCACAGGTTTTGGGATTTTTCCCTCATGCAGAGAGCTGGGGAGCCATTTTGGGGCATTCACGATTCTGGATTGGCCATGCATATTGTCCTCACGCATGCGTACCACAACTGGTTCAGTCTTCCTTTTTTCTGATTTTGTTGTGTGTGCAATTTCCTTCAATTTGTGGGTCTGTGTATACGTTTCCATCTCCAATTTCGGGCTGTGTCTTTCCCATTGCTTCAGTGGTGAGATTGTGGCTGTTGTTATCCCCATGTTTGTGGGTTGTTGCTGAGTTGTTTGGGCCACGTTAGGGCCAAGAACAACTCTGAGATCGTTTTGCTCAGTCGGAGTTGTGTATCACCATTTTGGTTGCCGTAATGTTTCCCTTGTTCTTTCACAGAGCTGTGAATGGCTTGATTTTGCTGTGTGTATGAAGTGGTTGGTCTTTGGACTGTATTGGAGTGGGAATGAAGGCTTGGTATGCTTGATAAACCTAGTGTGTTTGGGAGCCTCATAGACAGAGCTAGAGGGCTGGCTTTCTTCTCCACAACCCCTGAATAGCACTAGAAGGGAAGTCAAGGCCCGAGGGACTGTGTAGCAGAGAAGGGATTGATTCCTTGTGTTGGGTGTGTGTGGGTGTCCTAGAAGTCAGGCTAGTTGTGGTGTAGGTGTCCTTAGCTCTTCAGTGATCCCACCAGCTTAGCAATCAACTTTTCCCATCTCCTTGATGGCCTGCTAAACCCAACTGTGTTGACTTGGTTGAGCTGTGTATCTTTGGCTATGTGTAAGCCTGCTTAGTTTCCTTATTCCTTGGGGAATCATGCCCAGCTCAGGGGTGGCAGTGTTGCTAAAAGATTAAGGAGCACACTGGCCTATGGTTGGGTGGAATGTTGCAGCGACATAGCTAGTTGCGGGGAGCTTCATTCAAAGATAAGTATTCTTATCTATTTCATCTCTGCAATTGCATTTACTATTTAATGAATTACAATGAACATGTTGAATGCTTGAATGTATAGTTTTGCTTCTACTATATGTTGAATAATTATGCATCTCTGCATGTTTTACTTCAAATCATTTCAGTTTTTATGTATGTACATATTCATGGGCTAGTTGCCCAGTTAGTTAATGGTATGGTAGTGTCCTCTTCGCTGGTCGAAGGGTCGGGGACATTACAAGATTACAGTGGAGTGCCATGGGATATTATGCATGAACCTCTTATGGAAGGGGTTAACTACCTGAATTCATGTTGAAATTGTTAACTACTTGTTATAGTTGCCTATGTGAGATGGATCCAGGATGGACGGTAGAGGGACAAGCAACTAAGGAGGTGGAACCAAGATTGCCTCGACTCCCAAATAGATGGATGTCATGTCAATAAAGGCAGTCTTCACTGTATGTTATCTTAGCCCAAGACAACAATGGGAGAGACCCATATCTGGTCCCGACAAGAGAGATCAGACCTAGACACCAGATCATATCAAATGGACTTGAGGTACATCAGGTGTAAGGTGATGGAACCCCTAGATCTATGGATGATGCCACTAGGTGAACCAATGCTTTGGATTAGGGCTTAAGAAGTATGAGGTTTGATCCAAGTTGGGACACAGGTGACCTATGAGGTAAATATGAGATCTGGAGTTAAGTAACTAGCAATAGGTGAAGATTTCCACTGCCTTGGGAAACGTGACCAATGCAGTAGAGGTGAGAACGATATTGGGACTATCTAGTACCGATGGATAGACTCGAAGAAATATATGACAATGTCAAAGCACCCAAGTTACTAAGAGAAGGCCACAACACATGAAAAAGAGGCAAAAGAGGGGGTAGCGCTAGGGTTGGAAATTAGTGCCTTTCAGATCTAGGGAAATGGAGTCACTTTCTGCCCAGTGTTGGAGGAGACCCACCTGGGAATTATCTCAATCTACAAACCCAAGAAGTTATTTTGCCGGAAAAATCAAATCATGGGAAGAAATGGCAAAAGAGAGGATAGTGCTAGGGTTTGGAAGCCAGTTTTTCAAATCTAGGGAAAACTGGTCACTTCTATCTCAACATTGAGGGATATTCTGTGAGGGGATGACCCGATCTACAAAACCCAGAAGTGGTTTGGTCTGAGATCAAGCGGTTTGATCCGTCAATATTTTTTTGGTTTTTTTATTATTTAGGGTCTTTTAAGGTAAAAATGGAAATACATATGCCAATGGATTGAGATCTTGGAAGAGAAGAACTAACCTGTAGATATTACCTAGAAAAACTTGTATATGCCTTCATGATGATGGTCTCGGCTATCCCAATCAATTTGAGAAGATTTCAGTGAGTATTATGCTCAATGTTTTGCCCTAAGAAGCCACTGTGCCCTCTCTCTTGCACAACAAACGTCAACCATATCAGATTTGCTGCATCATGAGAAAAAAGAAAATGCTACAAAAAAATAGAAAGATGAAATCACAGATCACATTGATGCTAATGAAAACCCCCTTATACAAAACGCATTCAAGCCAAGCAAGTTGAGGAAGCCCTGCAAAAACGCCCAAGTTGAAGTCGCCCTCATGTAGACAAGACAATGTTTCCCAAAAAATATATAGATCTCAAAACAAATACCCAAATGCTAGGAAGCACAAGACTTTCCAATCACCATCTAAGAACACCAGATGTAAAGGAGATTCAAAAATTTCCACAAGAAAAGTTTTTCTATTATCCAGATCTAAGAGCCAAAGATCCCATACAAATGAGAAGTTCTCTGCTTTAAATAGGAATGAGAGAACCAAAATCCTAACCACTTTTCAAATGGGTGGCTAAGATTAAAAGATACAAATGTTCTAGTCAACGGTTGAGATGAGCTCAACATACAATACATGGATCAATGCCGTAATATAACATAAAAATGGACTAAATCGCCCTAGCATAGGGGATCCCACTCAACAAAAAGTAAATGAAGCACATGGTGGGTCCAGGGAGTGTTAACTAACTCCCTTTGGGTGTCCCCATGGCACAGTAAAAATAATATAATTTTTAAATGTGAAATTGTTCCTCATTGAGGAAATCATGAGCCTCCAAAAAGCTCCAGAAAATAATATAATATGCCCGAAAAATAGATGTGGGCCCATCCAAGTGTTGCAAATGCTAGAGAATAAGTGGAAGACATCATCCTTGTCATCAAAACTCATCCCGTGCCATTTCCTTGCCTCAGTAGCTCAAATTGAATTCTTCAGTAGCCATTTTAATTGTTTTTTATCTGCCTCGGGAAATGTGAAATGCCAAAAACTGCCTCCTAGGGTGCCTGTGTTATCCAACTGAGCCCACCAAGATCTCTGGGACGAGTTAATCTAGTACAATCAAATGGTTGGACCCCCTATCCCTCACACAACACCCTAGGAGATCAAAGAAAGATATCTCCCTGCTCAGACATGCCATCAAGTATGGCAAAATTGCACCAGAAGGGTACACTGAGCCAAATCATCTCTGCAAGTGCCTGGAACTGAAAACAAGTTGTCTCACTGGAAAGAGAGATTCCAAATCCACCTAAGGTGTATACTCATACCCCCTCTAGGTCTCTATATGTTCATCTACAACATCTAGATAGAAATAATAATCTGTAAATGACCATATAACCAGTAATATAACTCGGGCTAGCAGCCATCTGCTGCAAGTGTTCACAAGTCAAGACATGCTCTACAAATCATTCAAATAACACTTATAACAAGTAGTAATCATTTCACTAACGATCTATCAACCACATATAAAGGATTTCATTTATTAACTATAACTCAGACCATCCTCACTTCATAGTTGTAATCATTTTGCTAGTGAAGGATGAGGGCTACAATTCACAAGGCTAGGGAAAAGGGTGACTACCAACTTGACATTGTGACACTCCGGATATGTAAAGGGGATACTCATTGTAGCATATGACACACAAGAAACAACAAAGGGGATGGCAGTGTCTCACAAATGGGTGAGTTACTTCAGAGGTACTTATTCACCTTGACAAATGCTCACAATCCAACTCAATACAAGTAAGACCAACAATCCTTAGATATAACTTTAGGAACCATTTCTTTTTTAGGCCTTTGATTTTCCATAGCCTCTATCCATGTTTTTATTACACGGTTTTTTATTATTTAGGCTTGATGCATTCATGTATGTTGAAAAACACTACTTTTCATTAATGTTTTAAGATATTATTTTCATTGTACTTCAAAGCCAATTTCATTAGGATAGCCTTGCATTCACGTATGTTTAAAAACGCTACTTTTCATGAATGGGATTTTTTCATAAGATATTCATTTCATTTCCAAATACATTGTATTGATGGCAGCACTACTTGTTTCAGGTTAGCTAACACAACCTAGGCAACTCAGAGGCGAAACACAAATAATAAGGAGGCTTGTCCAACAAATTCTCTAGTCGGGAAAGGTCCTCCATGCCATAAGTCAAGTAGTAGGTCAAGTTGAGAACATAACTGGAAGGTAAGGGATAGGTGGAGACAATGAATAATGAAACCACCACTAGAAAGCCAAAGTATGGTGGGAATGACTACCTCTATTCTCCCTAAGGAGGGTAAAACCAATGAGTATAGATCAAGAAATTCCAGGTTTGAGTAAGGACATCAATACATAATAACAATACATCCAAGTCCATATATTTATATGACCACCAGATCATGACACTAAATGCTAATACATGTCACAAGAATAAGTATAAGAGCAATGATAACCATAACACAAGATATATAAGCTGAGTCATAAACATGCAAATAATCCATCTGAACCAACATCAGTCCAATGAGAAAACACTGATACAACTCTGGGCATCAATAACTGCTCTGCAAATGGCTAAAATGACTACATCGGTCCTCAAATCTGAGTGTCCTGAGACTCACTCATGGCATGGGAGAGTACTATAGTCCATTAATCAAATCATGATCCATCATAGATGCTCATCTCAGCATCTCATATGTAGGGGAACTGGATAGAAAATGTATTGGAATCTGAAAAATAAAGTATGGTAGCTCGGATACTATATATGTGATAACACTAATGTAACACTACGTTTCCATTGAGGAAGAAATTCACTATGAAAGAACTCTAGCAAAATAAATGAGTAAATTTTTAATAATGAATGATGGTAACAATAGATGGTGTTCATGATACTGGTAATTTATCTTTGGTTTTTTTGGGCGAGCTGAGCAAGCCGCTAGGGTTCCTCATGTGCGCTTGAGAGGTTGCAGCAGCCAGCAATCATGAGTGCACCAGGGGGTGTGGAGACACCTCCCACCCCACCGAACTCTGTCGAAGAGGCCTTCAAATGCCTTATTGATCCTTTTGGAAAGAAGTCGGCGGCTCCTTCAGTGCTGAAATTCATCAAGAAGCTCGATGCTATACCTAAAATTGACCTTCCCGAAGAACAACCCATAAAAATCGCCCTAGCCTTAGCTGAAAGAGGTCTGGTCAGGCAATTTATGGGGCTATGGCCTTGTACGAGAACAACCGATTATTGGATTCAAAGAAACTAGAGGCCCCAACTCAAAAACAACGTGACCTACTACGCAGTGGGAAAGGGCTTCTTCATTTTCGAATTGATCTCCAAGGAAGATCAAGATCTAATCTTCAGCAGCGGTCCATACTTCATGGGGACCCAAGGTCTATACCTCAATAGATGGACGCCCAATTTTGATCCCACCGTAGATGTCCCAAAAGAGGTTCCAGTCTGGGTTCGGCTCCCCAACTTACCTGTCCATTGTTGGAACTTTCAATCTCTCCAAAAGATTAGAAATGGGCTAGGTCGATTCATAGATAAAGCTGATAACAAAGCTTAGTACACTTGTGCAAGGATCTGTGTCAAAGTCGATCTGGAAGTCAGGATACCTGAAGCCATAAAGCTCAAGGTGGGTGACTGGCACCATTTCCAAAAGCTGTACTACGAGCAACTTCCGTTCAAATGCAGAAATTGTCACGAACATGGTCATTTCCAAAGAAACTGCCCAAAGGCCCAACTAGAAGACAAAGAGGAAGGAGAAGGTTGGCAGAAGGTCAAAAAATGTAAAGTTTCCATGAAAACTGTTAAGAAGAAAATTACAGGGCCTCTAGAGAAACTCCAACCCAAACCAGCTAATAAGGATGTGTTGAAAGAAGGATCAAACTCTGCGGAAAACACTGAAACCGTAGAAGTGCAAGAGATTAAAGACACTCAAGAAAAGGAACCCGAAAAAACCACATATCCATCACCTCTTGAGGAGATAGCTAAAGAGAAAGGTGCAGAAGAAGAGCACATCAGCCTATGATCGAACTCAAAGGGGGTCTCAGAAGATGGTGGAACTAAATCAAGCAGCTCCCAAGCTACACCAATAAAGACCAATAGGGGTCGGAAGACCAAGAAAAAAGAGAGAGAGGAAAAAACCTATTTAGACATGCTCCAAGGTTCCCAACAGATGCTCAAAGGAATGATAAGTACCAGATCTACAAAAAAGCTCATCTTGGCTCCAAAAGGAGCCACATCCTCCCAAGTTAAATAATGAAATACGTCTCTTGGAATTGCAGAGGTTTAGGCAGCAATCTGAAAGAAGAAGCCTTAAAAGACATTGTGAGATTGTATAAACCCAAAGTTCTTCTCATCCAAGAGACGAATTTGGAGCACGTTGTCCTCCTCCAAGATAGTAAAGTGTTTTGGAAAAAAGTTCAAGTGAAAGAAGTAAGTTCAAGAGGAGCATCAGGAGGAATAGCCACCTTCTAGGACACCTCCAAGTTCAAGCTAACAACTGAAGAAAGCAACATGCATTGGATCTTCACCAAGATTCTCCATAAAGAGTCAAGTCATCAAGTAATTTTGTTCAATTTATATGTTTCGGTTTCGTTTACTGAAAAATATCATGTTGGGACACCTTAAAGTCCTTCCTTATCATGCACACTCCAGAGAATGTAATCATTGCAAGAGATCTCAATTTAACTCTCGCTGCCAATGAAAAAAAAGGTGGGTCCCCTGTCAAAGATCCAGCTAGAGAATGGGTGGAGCATAACATTCTAGATTGGGAACTAGAGGATATCAAGCCCGCCTGGGGGAAATACACTTGGTCAAACAAGCGTTTGGGTCCTAGGAATATTGTAGCTCACCTAGACAGATTCTTAATCCAATCCTATTTTCTAACCTTTGGTCTCTCAGCCTCTTCAAAAATCTTGCCAAACTATGTTTTTGACCACAAGCCTATCTTCTTGGAACTTTCCTTAGATAAAAATATAGGTCCAATCCCTTTCAGATTCCGCCCCCTTTGGATCCAGCAAGACAGCTTCCAGGACATAGTCACCTCGGCTTGGAACAGACAAATTCAAGGCTCTCCCTTATTTGTCTGGGAAGAAAAATTAAGAGGCCCCAAGAAAGATATGAAATGCTGGGCCAAGTCTCTGAAACCCCCTTCCTTCAAAAGAATTGAGGCACAGGAATCCCTTGAGACTCACCAGACGGACCTGGAGGAGTCCGAACTCACCCAATCCTTGTTAACCACTGAAGCTAACCTTCAAAAAGATCTCCATAGAGCCTCTAGATTGGAAGAGGAATACTGGAGGCAAAAGTCCAGAAGCCTTTGGTTGTTAGATGGAGACAAAAATACGAGCTACTTCCACAAACAAGCTGAACCCCGCAAGCAATTCAAGGTTGTTGATGAAATTCATTACCAAGAGCAAACGATTAAATACTTTTAAGTGATCAATAAAGTTGCCCATTCCTTCTACAAGGATCTGTACACTTCCCCTGAAGAAAATCCCATCGATGTAAACTCTTATCCCTTCAACCATATCCCCCAGCTCGTCTATGAAGAGGAGAACATGAATCTAACAGCCCCGATCAATTTGAAAGAGATTAAAAAAGCATTGGATATCATGGAGGCAGACAACGCTCCCAGTACTGATGGTTTCACAACAAGGTTTTTCAAAGCCTATTGGACAACCATTAAAGATGACTTGTTGAAAATTGTAAGGAAATCGCAAAGGTGCACCAAGATTGGTGGCAGCACCAACTCGGACTTCTTAGCCCTGGTCCCAAAGGAGAAAGAAGCTTGTAACTTCAGTAGATTCCCGCCTATTTCCATTTGCAACACATGCTACAAAATAATCACCAAAGTAATAGCCTCTAGGCTTAAAAAAATCCTCCCTGCTATCATCCCAAAGAACCAAGGGGGTTTTATCGAAGGGCGCAAGATCTTGGACAATCTCATACTGGTGCAAGAATCCATTTATTCAAGTTGTCAAAGAAAAGAGAAAGGCATGGTTATCAAGTTAGATATTTCCAACACATTTGATAGAGTCTGACACGATTTTTAGTTCATGGTCATGGAGAAATTCAGATTCTCCAAAAACTTCTCAAGTTTGGTGAAAGCCTGCATTGCCTCTCCTTGGATCACTCCTCTGGTGAATGGATGATCAACAAACTATTTCCAAGCCTCTCGAGGATTGAGACAAGGATGCCCCTTATCTCCTCTCCTCTATGCCATCCAAGCTTCGGTGCTCAGCTTCCAATTGGGCCATTGTGAGCAGATCCAAACTCTCTCAGGCCTAAGAATGGATCATAATGTTGAAGATATCAACCATACACATTTCGCAGATGACACTCTGCTTCTGGGAGGTGCAAGTGTGAATACTGTAAGAAAATTCAAACAGGAGTTAGACATTTACAAAGACGTTTCCAGAAGCATGATAAACTTTCAAAAAAGCACGATCTATGGGTGGAACTGCTCCAACAAGGAGATGGGGGAAATTACCAGAATTTTAGACATGGAAGGGATTGTTTCCTAGGAGTCCTTTAAATACTTAGGAATCCCAATCTTCAAAAACAATCCCAAAGTTTCTCACTGGACGCCACTCCTAGACAAAGTGAAAGCCAGAATTCAAGCATGGGCCTCCAACTGGTTAAACATAGTTGGAAAGGTAGTGTTGATGAAGTCAGTTTTAATAAGCCTCCCCATCTATCAAAACTCAATGTTGTTGGCCCCCAAAACCTTCATCAGTAAACTGGATGGATTGTTAAGAAGATTTCTATGGGAAGGGTGGAAACAAAACGAGAGAAATCTTCATTTAATAAATTGGGACAAAGTCAAAATGCCATTACTGGAAGGAGGACATCAAATTCGGGACATAGCCAGCCAAAACTTAGCATTGGGCTCAAAAATGCTGTCAAACATAGTCTCAGGTAAATCCTCCTAGAGTAAGCAATTGTTGTGGAAGAAATACTTCCAAGGGAAGCGGACAAGATGTTTAGATCAGTCGCCAAGAGTCCTCAAAGGGTCACCAATTTTCATGTTGTGTCGAAGAGCTCTGGAACTTTTTAAAGATAAGTTGTACTGGATCCCAAGAAATGGAAAATCCATAAGAATCTGGGATGACCAGATCCTAGGTGATCCACCTCTGAGATAGCATGGAGAGCTAGAGAATATAAAAGAGTGGCTTCAGAACATAAATCTCAACACCCTTTGGGACATTTCCAGTTGGGGAGATGATGAAGAAATAATCTGGGAAGCTTGGGATCTAAGGGGTTACCCCGAAAACCTCGAAATAGAAGCCAGAAATCTAATAGAACTGCTCCAAGGGAAGTCTCCGCTAAATACCTCAGCAAAAGATAAAAGAGGTTGGGGCTCCACCTCCATAAATTATTCAGTTGCAGAAGGGTATCATACACTCCAAGGAATCCCGTACACCCCACCTAACCCTACACAATGGAAATCCATGTGGACCTTCATCTCCATTCCTAAGATTGATTTCTTCACTTGGATTGTGGCACATAGAAGCGTTCTAACTTACGAAAATCTAAGGATAAGGGGGTGGGAAGGCCACTCGAGATGCCCTTGTGCTTGGAAGAAGAGGAAAATACTGAACACATGTTCATACTATGCCCCTTTGCAAAAGAAATCTTATGTGAAGTGCTAAAGTTGAGACTGGACAGAATTAAATTGCCAAGCAATCTCCAAGATATGCTAAATAATTGGGCCTCTAGATCATCGTTCTGCCTCAATAAAAAGAGCTTCTGAAGACCTGTTGGATGTGGATTCCAAAATTCACATGCTCGAAAATCTGGCTTGAGAGGAATAATAGAATATTCATAGATCAAAGCTGCAGTTCCTCCAGGGTAGTGAATAAAGTCAGAGCCATGATGGGAGAAGATTTGGAAGCTAAAGCCACACTTAGAAATGCAAGGGATCTTGATGGTGAAGAAGATCAGTGGTTGAATGAGCTAGTCCCATATCATCAGCTCGGACCGGCCCCCAAACCTTCATTGCCTGTCGCATGGGAAATTCGCTTAGAAGAGCAAGAATTCATCAAATGGAGATCGTCCTTAGAGGACCACTACCTTTTCTTCAACAGAGCCTCCAAAGGGAATCCTGGAGCAGCTGGAGGAGGGGGGGGTGATCATGAGTTCTAATGGAGGTAGTGATGTTAGTTTTTCTTGAGGGCTACGCTAGGAAACCAATAACAAAGCGGAGGCTCTCGTGCTTTAGCAGGGTCTTAAGCTAGCCTGAAGCAAAAATATCCAGTCGTTAGTGGTCTTTGGAGACTCGAGGATAATCAGTCAGGTAGTAATCTTAAAACATCGTTCGTCCTAGGTGCATCTTTCCTCCATACTTAGGAAAATTGACTTTTTGATCTCCAAGTTTCAAAATATATGTTTCTTTCATGTTCTAAGGGGTCTAAATGCAATGGCAGATCTGGAAGACAAGAGCGGTACACTCCTGGGCAAGAGCCATTTATCAATTGATGGGACTATCTCCTTCTGCACCATTCCTTAACGCTAGTGGAGTATATGTCATGCTGGATCAGCGACCTTCATGAGAACTTGTGATCCCTTCCTTGACAAAAGAATCAAATCCACTGCCATATCTCAGCTCGTCAGAGTCTGGTCTGGCACCTGTCACAACAAGATGTCTCAAATTTAAGATCCCATCACCATCAGGATTATTGTTCCTTCCTCTCAGGAATGGCAAATACTCGTGACTCCTTTGAAATTAAAATCAATAAGACGAGCAGCAATAGGAACTGAATGAGAAATTCTTCATTCTGCAAGGCGCATTTCTCTCTGAGATCAAGCGATAGTCTTTTATTCTCAAGGATGGCCTCCATGGCATCATGCTCAAATCTGGGCCCATCCCTGGAGGAGAGATTGGAAGAGTTGCATACAGAGTTGTCCAAGCTCAAGAAGATCGTTCAAGAACAAATATGATCTGAAGATTCAAAATGGGGGCATCTCAACAACTCTCTGGCTGCACTGCATAAGGAATTCACAGATGCAAAAGAAGTTGGTGAAGACTTCATAGACTCAACTGAGATGTAATTCAAGGATCAAGCAAATACCAACGGTGATTTTGGCAACAATCTGAGTACACTTGAAATCAAAGTAAAGAGGCTCGCACACTCCAAAGTCCCAGCCAAGAATGATGATGAGGACTAAGCTGTTGATTTTCCTCCATCTCATACTTTGTTTGTTTGTTGCAATCATGTTCCCTTCAGCATCTAATTTTCATAACACTCTGTCACTAAACGGGTTGTCTTCCACCAAGAATTTTGTTATATTTCCTATTCATCAGATCTCAGTAAGTCTATGAATGAGATGAAGTTTCTTTATGTCAAAGTACCCGGCAGCTGTTTTGTCGGCCTATAAATTTAAAAAAAAAACATAACCATTACTGTCTAAAAAAAACAATAGATGGTGTTCATTATGCATAGTAATGTTTAGTAATAGTTTATTGATAGAAATCATGAGTTTCCCCTGCTACAACAAAAAGGATCCTATAATCAACATTCACCTTTATCAAGATATAGTCTATATGACTTGAGAAGATAACAAGATGGAAAATACTGATCGAAGAAATGATGAAGTGACTACATCATATTGTAATCATTTAGCGATATCATTGTAAACGTTCCTTAGCATAGGAAAAAAAAATTACCCAATAAATGGAATTATAGAGAGAAGTATATAACAATATGAGTATAAGTAATGAATGTCCTCATAATATTGTAAGGAATGATAATCGTCTATGTGACTAAAAGGATTTCCTTTACAAACTTGTGTTCGAATGACCTAGTGGTTAATACAAAAACATGCATAACAAGTGCAATAGCTATATTATTCACCTAGAAAACATATATATATATGTTATAACTTAAATATAAAAGGTTAAGGGAAAGAAAATAAGGGTGTAATAATTAACGAGTATGAATTATAGTTCACAATAATAAATCACTATAAGAAATTGATTCTCAAACATGATGTGTCGTGTGATAATGTTGTTGACAAGGAGAATGTTCTCCCATAGCTACAACAAAGAACACCATAAACCTCACATTAAGTGTGTTTTGATCTAATCATATTTGGTAATAAAGAAACAAAGTCAAAAGTTTTACCGTGAAACCAAGAAGTAGATATATTCTTAGATAATACTTATAAATAGTTTAGTAAATATTCCTAGTTGGAGAAAGGCATAGTATGCCAATCCCTTGAGGGGAAGTAAACACATAACACCAAACAAGATATAGTGATAACTAAAAATTGAAGCATAAATTGACTATAATTGTTAAGACTTGAAATAATGAGATAAGGTCATGGATAGTGGACTATCGAATGAGTTATACATTAAAATAAGAATTAGAAGAGGAGATCATAAAGGAAAACATGAATTGCATTAACTAAGTTATGGGTGGATGGAGATTCACTTTCTATGATAATCGTATTTGAGCAATGCCTTGGGTTTAATAGCACATTAAGGGATGAGAATGTGATAAAGTTCAAAAAAGAAAGATATAAAGTCTAGAGGGGTCAGGAATCATATGCGTGTAATAGTGTAACTATGAAATATCACAAAGTATATTGTGAGGAAATAAAAACCTTAAGTCCTAAGGCGGTGTAGATTTTGAATGGACCATTATACCCAAGTTATTTTGACGTAGAGGTTCTAGATAAACTAGATGTGACAACATGGTGTTCCGTGCGTAAGTGATTTTTTATAGATCTTTTGTTAATAGGAGGCATGGGTTTCCTAGGCTATGAAAGAAAAATACTCTACTCAACATTTAACTTATCGAAATTTAATCCTTAGGACTTAAAGAAATAAAATGATATTGATAACAATGACCAAGGAAACTTTATAGTGACTACATTAAATAATGTAGGTAAGTGGTGTTTGTGAGAAAAGAGTCAATGGGGATAAGAACCTATAAATAAGTCATAATAAGACATTTTTTACCTAATGAAATGTAATATGGGATACAAGTTCTTCTAGTGAATCATATATATATAATAATTATAATGTATGTCAGTATGTTAAGTATTTGGGGATAAAATGTATTTGATGGACCTTGATGAAATCGGACCAATTGCATACAAAACATGTAATATGTAATATGACATACATCCCATGTGAGAAAATAAGTAAGCATATATACAAATGACATCATGATCATGTGCAAGTCCTATGGGACTGGTAAGGATAAGGTCATCTAGCGGGAAGGCATAAATATATTCCATCGAAATTTTCCCTTAAGATTGTGTTGACCATAACTCTGGGACAAAGTTTGTTTAAGGGTGGGTGTATGTAATGCCCCATATTTTGACATTTGGTATTTAAAATCTAATATGAATCAACTCAAATTTTTAATTGCTTATTATCTATTTGACTTAGTTACATTCATTAAGCCTATTGTTATATGAACATATGGACTCCCTAGATATGTGGATAGTAAATGAAACTTAGCATTTTGTTTTATCAATGTTGATGAAAATGTTAAGTCATTTGAACATGCAAGTGAATATGGGACATTGATATGTGAATGTCAGTTGAGGTGTACTCTGAGATAGAACAAGTACAATATGTGTTTCAAAGATACTTACATGATTATATTAAATGTTGTTTTAGTGACATGGATTAACGCTTGAAAGAGTTGAGTATGGTTATACATGAGTTTTGTGTGAGTGGTGAACTAATGCACATGTTGATTAGCTACGAGATAGCTAAATTCTTGTAGTGGCATGGGCACGAGATGTCTTGGACATCAGGAGGATAATGATATTATATCAATTTTCATGTTGTTTAATTTTGAATATCAATATCTCTATGACTTGTGGGTGAGTGTGAGTTTTGACATGAACTACGACTTGTCAAAAGTGGTTCTTCAATGACGAGACCCCATAGAACACTAATGGAAAAGTAGAGTTGATGTAGGGTGTTGGCCCTAGTACTATTAGGGGGGGTGGAGGCATTTCCCACCGTTTATCCCCCGAAACCTGGAGTTGTGGGAGGGTCGTGCTGAGCACGCTCCCCTGGAAGTGTGATGACGACTAGTGGGTGTCTACTGGGGAAGCTTGGTCAATTTGTAGGACTCGACACTTCTGCTTACAAGTTTAATATGTGGTTAGGTCAGTGTAGTTGACACCACAATATATTCCAGCAGAGGAAGGGATGGTGAGGTCAGGAGATGGAAGTAGTGGTGATTATGCAGTTTGAGTATTGATGGGGATGGATGGGACCAATGATGTATTGGATGATGTTCTTCATTAATAAAAACCATTATGATTATATGCTTGATGCTTCATTATGCTTATGTAATCCAGTTTTGTTACTTTTGTATGAATGATTATGAATGAGAAATGATGCATTGATTATGTTGGTATTTTGTATGTTGTTTGCAATCATATAATAATGATGCATTAAGGAATTAAAACTGATTTTTAGTACCCACGCTTAAGATGTGTGTGCTAGCCACATATACGTTAATTCGTAAGTACATTATTATGATTGGTTGATTGATGAATTATTATAGTATTACTTATGTATTGAAAGTATATATATATATATATATGTATGTATGTATATGGTAGTATGAGTTTGTTGACTTGTTTATTATAGTTTAGATTTAGATAAACTAATTGGATTATTTAATAATATACATAATTATATACATATAATATGACGTATATCATAATATAATATAGTATATAAAAATATCTGATTTGACTTATGTACAAGAAGATAATGCAAATAAATGAATATGATAGGGTTGCATAAATTTTAGAAAGGATTTTTCATAGTTGCATTTAAGATAGTAGCATGACAAATGAGACTTTGCAACCATGTTTATTAATATTTTATTTATTTAAATCAAATTGTTATTTATTTGAGAAAATAAACTTATTAAGTGTGAATATTATTATATTGGAATTTATTGATGTATAAGGATGAGGAGGATGAATTTTGGGTTATAAATAGGAGGCTTGAGGTTGGAAGAGGAGGTTCTTTTCTTGAGATATTTTGTAAGAGTTTTGGACAGGATTGGGGAATTTGGGATATTGTGAGGATGAGAAGTTTGGAAGTGTTGGAAGAGTTTGAGAACTCTTGGAAGAATATACATAGCTTAATTGTGCATCATTGTTCTGTTATCTCGGGGTCTTGGGCACGGAAGGCCAAGAGGCCAGGTGGATGGCTCTTGGGGCTAGGGAGTCGGCTAGACCCTTAGTTGGCTGGGAGGAAAAACCATGGTCCCGCTTTGGGCAATGAATATGGGAGTAACTTAAGGAGAAGATGGAATCTTGCTTCAATTTGGGCTTCTTCACATTTTTTATATTGAGGTATTTCTCTTGTTATTTCAAATTACATATAAATTTTTTATATGCTATTCTATATGTTGTTACCAAATGTTTGCATGATATTAATATTGTTTTGATTACATGATTTCGTAGTATTATGCTTTGTGAATAAGTCATGGAATATTAGTATTTATGAAAGTATTTGTTAATGAAGTAAGCACCCTTGTTGGGTGTTACATAAGCTGCTCTGGAACTTGGTCACATGCAAACTAACTTGGAGCAAGCAGGTTCTATGGAATAAATATTTCTCAAGTGTAAGGAAATATGTCTTGATACAACCCCAAAATTGCTAAAGGGATCCCCCATCTTCACTATCTTCCAAAGGGATCTTTCGTTCTTTAAGTCTGATCTAAATTGCATCCATGGGAATGGGAAAAATATACTCATATGCGAGGACTCTATTCTAGGTTTCCCGCCTTTGGACACTTTGTCGGGAACCTCTAATCTGAAAAGGTGGATTCATTCCCTAAATTTAACTTCACTTTTGGATATTTTAGTTTGGAATAATGATGAAATTAGATCCTGGAAAAATTGGAGCATCAGAACTTACCTAGCCACTTAATTCCTGAAAAACTCCTTCTTCTCTCCATGCTCCAAGGTAAATCCCTCATGGCAGCTAATTCGAAGGACTCTCAAGGTTGGGGCTCCCAATCTGTAACTTACACCTCGGCTCATGGTTCCAAACAGTTAAAAGCAATTCCCTATGTTCCACCTAACCCTGCTCTCTGGAAAGGTATTTGGAAAGCTCAAATCATTCCAAAAGTATATCTTTTTATCTAGATCCTCACCCATAACTATATTATTATGGGAGATAATCTAAATAAAAAAGGTTTGGAAGGTCCCTCAAGATGTCCTCTCTGTTTTTCTTAGGAAGAATCAACAAATCACCTTATGTTGAGTTGTCCCTTCACAAAGGAGATTTGGACCCACGCTCTCTCTCCTTGGTTGAATCAAGTCACTCTTCCAATTGAAATCCCATCCCTTCTCAGTAACTAGGAAAAGTTGTGTCCCTTCTCCCTTCTTAAGAAAGACAGGTTAAAAATATGTTGGTTGACTCTTCCTAAATTTATTTTCTAGAAAATTTTGTTGGAACGAAATGCTCGCATTTTTAGAGAAACAACATCTTTCGCTTCTCAAGTGGTAGTCATAGCTAAAGCACTGTTGGGATAATGACTACAAGATATGAATCTCCCTATGAACAAAACTACGCTCCTTCTTGTATAAGAAGAATGGATCCCAAAAGCTTATGGGCTTTTCATTCCCAGCTCACAACATCTGGAACACTGGGAAATCTAATTGGATTCAATTAGTTTCTTGAACTAGAGGAAAACGTTTCACCAACATACTTTTTTCTTTGATAGAGCTTCTAAAGGGAATCCAAGGGCGGCAAGAGGGGGAGGGGTTCTTCTAAACCCTGATGAAATGACTAAACTTACCTTCTAGTGGGGAAAGGTAACGACACTAACAATTTAGTTGAAGCATTAGCTTTATGGAAAGGGCTCTATCAATTCACTGTCTTAGAAATTAAATAGGCTATTTTTTTTGGAGACTCCAGGGTGATAATTCATGCCTTAAATACCCATTATCTTCCTCGTAACATGAGGGATAGTCACCTAATCAGAAAAACATGAATTTACTCCCTTCTTTCATATTCTTCGGGATCTGAATGGTGATGCCAACATAGAAACTAATGAAACTACCCTTTATAGTAAATGATCCTTAATTATAAATGGGACCTCCCAAAAATTTCATATTCCTTACCACCACAAGATTTCTTAGAGGCTGTTATCAAATGAAGGCAACAATGGATACGTGGAAGGAAAGCATGGAATTCAAGGACAATGTGGTAGGTGGTGGTATGACTAGTGGATTTAAATGCACGCATGGGCTCCTTGGTGTGTGTGGTAGTACCTCTACTAGTGTGTTCCTAGACTCGCGGCAGTTCATGGCGAAGGCTAAGCTATCCTTGTCCTTGCGCTCCCTCACATGGTTTTATGGCAGTCAGACGGTAGGCGATTTTGAGTGTGTGAAATCAATGGGCATAATGTCTAATGGTAATTTCGCCCTCTGTGAAATTCTTTGGGCTTTATCTTGGTAGGGGCTCTATTTCTTACCAGTGTGTTGAATATTGTGTTTGTCTGTCAAGAGTCTCTCTTCCCCCACTTTATGTTGCAGGTACTATGTCACTACCTCTTAGCATAATGGATTTAAGCTCTGGGTCTGAAGCGTGCAGTCAAAGTTGTGTTCGTCGGTTGGAGAAGGATTTGAGAACGTTGAGAAGGAAGCTACGACAGATGAAACATGTGGTTGTAAAATTGGATGAAAAAGGTGGCAAAAGATTTGAAATGGTTGTTGAAGACATGATGGAGCTTCAATCGTGAGGACTTGGATGATTCATTAAACCAGAATGCACAACCTCATACTATTGGACACTTGGATCTAGAAATTCGAGTCCTCAAGATCGAAATGCAGGTTGTTCAGCTCACTCTAGGTGGGAAAATCGAAAAGGAAGAGAAGTTGAGGGACCTCTCCCAACTTCAAGGTGCTTCAAGCAAACAAGAAAATTGATTGTGCTTAGGTTTTTTGTTACTGGTGTTTGTTTGATAAGTCAATTTCAGTATGTTTCTGTATATGTCGAAGTTGTTGTTGAGCATTTCATATATGCACTAAATTTTGGTTATGGGTTTTAGCTAGGCCATTACGACTGATAGCACTAGGGATAGAAGGCCTCTGCTCAATTTTGAATATGTTTTTGTGAACAATGCCGAAGTGTTTTGTTGTATCCGTGCTAGTGGTTTTGACATTGTTTTGACAATATAAATTGTAACCGTTTCTATTATAATAATAATAATAATAAGACATATTAAAATATTTGTCTTATCAAAAAAAATAACCATTAACGAAAGGAAATTCATTATATATATATATATATATATAGAGAGAGAGAGAGAGAGAGAGAGAGAGAGAGAGAGAGAGAGAGAGAGAGAGAGAGAGAGAGAGAGAGCCCTCAATTGTAATCTTACTCATCTCATTCAATTTATGCAAAATATATTTTTCTTATCCGTTGTGGATTATATTGATTTCTCCTATTCTTTTGGATAGCACGTGTATGAACTAGGATGGTTCACAACATTGGTATCATAATGATCCTAATCCCAAATTTTTGGCCACAACTTCTACCATACCGTTGGTGAAAATTTATTGCCCTTGGAAACAAAATTGTTGGCGTTTGGCCACCTCAATTTCAAAGTTTCTTTGTGAACTTGGTCCTTGATCATAAACCTAGTCGTTGGCCATTTCAATTTAGTCTTACAATGAAGAAAATAATCACGCTTCAGTGCCATTCACCCCTTCACATCTCTTCCCAATCACATCCCCAACACTCATCACTAGTCACCCCCCATGATGTATACCATTCCATGATTATGTTCCCACACACCCATTACTCCCCATAACCTCAATGCCATTCTTCCTACTCCATGTAATTTCTCATCAACATCGTAGCTTTTCCCCAGCTCCTTATCCCTTTCCCCATGCCCTGCAACCCTGTGCTCCTACCTAGTCTTGGCCCTCATTCACATGCTCTAAAAATTCCTCCTACACCAGCATTCACCTCCATGCCTCTAGGCCCCACAATGTTGTGCACTTCCTTCTTCACTGCACTCGTCCCAAACCCACTCCTCACACTACTACAATCTATCCTCTGCGCACTCATCTACCACTGCCTCTTCCACTCATTCCCAACTCCATTTGGTCCATTCCACTCCACTCCAATGTTATGCCTCCCAAATTCATGTCCTTCGTTATGCCCTTCCCTTCCATGTCCTCCAATTTCCATCATCCATCCTCCTCACATCCTGACGTGATTTTCTCATGCCCCTTCTTCTACTCCATCCTACCATAGGATACCACCTCCAGCATCCATTTACTCCACCCTCCCACTCACTTCAATCCACACCAATTCCCACTTCACACTCCAACCCCATTTCCTTCAACTACCACTCGCCTCTATCCTCCTCCCCTTCCATCACCCTCTTCAAAATTCTCACGTCACCATTGCTTAGGTTTTAAAACCCTAGTTTCATGCAATTCAAAAAAATTAATATTATAGTAATAATATTTTATTTTGTAAGATTCAAATTTATATAAAAACTAGAAAATATAACTATACAAGTCAAAACCAGAACAATGTACATCATAATGTGTCCACATGCCATGGATTGGACAATTGTCCCCATATTGAAGATGTTTGTGAGTTATTTCTATCCAGCTAAGTATAAGTAGTATAGATTAGTTTATCAGAGGATTCCCCCATGGGCCAAGGGCTATGACTAACAGATTAATAAAAGGGACATGCAAACTAACAACCAAACTAACCTTTTTAACTTGCATGCATAATAGCGCGCACGAGCAAGAGGAGCGTTAGGGTTGATCGCCCAGGGTTCAGGCTTCAGCGAGTTATGGTCGCCCCTGGGGGTGGGGATCCCCCTCCCCCTCCGTCAGCAGAGGTGGATGTGTTCAGGAGGCTGGTTTCCAGCAGACGTAAGCGTAAAGTCCTCTTCACGGTCCCGAAATTCATCAAAAAGCTTGAAGAAATCCCTGAAATCGCCTTGCCAAAGAGGACATCGGTAAAGATTGCCCTTACTCTATCAGAGAGAGGGCTAGTTGGCCAGTTCATGGGGCTTTGGCCCTCAGCAAAAACCACCAACGACTGGATCCAAAGAAACTGGAAGCCCCATCTCAAGCAAGGAGTCACCTGCTACCCCCTGAGCAGCGGCTACTTTCTCTTTGAGTTTATAAATAAGGAGGATAAGGATCTCATTTTCAGAAATGGCCCATATTTTATGGGAACCCAGGGGCTGTATCTGAATCATTGGACTCCGGATTTCAATCCCACGGTGGACCTGCCCAAGGAGGTACCTATATGGGTCAGGCTCCCCAACCTGCCGATTCACTGCTGGAACTATGAAGCGCTACAAATGATAGGGTATGGAATAGGGAAATTCGTTGATAAGGCAGACAACAAGTCCATATACAACTGTGCCAGGATATGTGTAGAAGTGGACCTGGAAGCAGGGCTCCCGAAGGCAGTGAAGCTTTCTGTGGGCACCTGGTCTCACTATCAGAAAGTGGACTATGAACACCTCCCCTTTAAATGCAGAACATGTCAAGAGCATGGACACTTTCAGAGGAATTGTCCAAAGAACCAAATCCCAGAGAAGGAAGAAGCTGAAGGATGGCAAAAGGTTAAGAAAAGTAAAGCAGGCCCAAAACCCAAAGATCCAAGACCCAGACAAGCGAAGGAACCGCCACCTATGAATCCAAGTCCTCCGAAGGAGCCCTCGAAAGAAGCCGCTGAAACATCAAAGGAACCTGTGAAAGAACTCATAGATATAGTCTCTCAATCCCCGTCTCCCTCAGAAAATCTAGTTCTGGTCAAGAGCGCCCCTTCTACAAAAGACCCTTTGAAGTCGGATGATGGGCATATCTCCTTAGGCTCTGAACCCGGAGCTGAATCTGACGAGGGGGCCACAGAGACCAGCAGCTCTGTTGGAACCCCTGAGAAGACCCCTAGAGGAAGGAAACCAGAAAGAAAAAAAATGGGGGAGAAATCATACAGGGATGTTACAACAGGAGTCCAGTAAACCATCCCGGATATGATGGAAACTAGATCCTCAAAAAAAGGCAAGGCTTCGAAAGGAGCCACCCCTCCCCCTTCCGGCTCCTAATGCAGTTCATCTCCTGGAATTGCAGAGGGCTGGGAAGTAAGTCTAAAGAAGAAGCAGTCAAAGATCTAGTTAGAATGACTTCCTCGGAGGTACTTCTGATCCAGGAGATGAAAATGGAGCAGCCTGAGACCATCCAGGCCAGCAAAAAGTTCTGGAAAAAAGGAGAAGGTAGAGCCGTAACCGCCAGGGGATCCTCAGGAGGTCTAGCCACCTTCTGGAACTCCACTTCGCTAGATCTGCTAGAGGACTATAGTACCATCCACTGGTTTTTCACAAAATTGCAGCACCGAGAAACGGGACACCAGGTTAGCCTTTTCAACATTTATGCCCCGGTTCTTCTTTCGGAAAAAAAAGACTGTTGGGAATCTCTGAATTCTTTCCTATCTACTAACCTGCATGAGAATCTTGTGCTCGCCGAAGATATGAATGTCACTCTTGCCCTCTTGGAAAAAAAAGGAGGTTCACCTGTAAGAGACCTAACAAGGGAGTGGGTAGAAGACATCATAATGGATTGGGATCTGGAGGATATCAAACCTAGCAAAGGTAAGTTCACCTGGACCAATAAAAGAGTGGGACTAGGGCACATTGCTGCCCGCCTAGATCGTTTCCTTGTTCACACCTCTTTCCTGACTCTTGGCCTTTTCACCAACTCTGAAATCCTCCAGGCTTGCACCTCAGACCATAAGCCCATCTCCCTTTCCTTGACCCCTGGAGAAAATCTGGGCCCAATCCCTTTTCGTTTCAGCCCGCTTTGGGTTTCCATGGACGGTTTCTACGACCTGGTTTTGGAAACCTAGCAGAAGAATGTCTCGGGCTCACCCTTCTTCATTTCGGAAGAAAAATTGAGAAGGCTCAAAGCAGCCCTTAAAAACTGGGCTAAGAACCTGCCCTCCCCTATTACTGAAAGGAAAAAATCCCAAAGAGCTCTAGGTAACCACCAGTTGCATATGGAGACCGCCTTGATCACCCCTGAGCTGCTCAACGTTGAGTTTGATCTGCAAAAGGCGCTTCATAAAGCGCTGAGAAGAGAAGAGGAATACTGGCAAATAAAGGCGTGATGCCTTTGGCTCCAAGCTGGTGATAAAAATACTTCATTCTTCCACAAGCAAGCAGAATCTAGGAAGAATCACAACACCATCAGAGAAATCCAATTTCACGGTCAAACTTTCAATAATTTTGATGAGATCAAACATGCAGCCCACTCATTTTATAAAAATCTGTTTACAGAAGAGATGGAAGCTTCTCCTAGACCGGATCACTATCCGATGTCAGTGGTTCCCACGCTAATCAACAAGGAGGACAATCGAAGGATGACAGTCCCTATAACGACTGAGGAGATAAGCAAAGCTCTCCATGGAATGAACCCTGATAAAGCTCCTGGGCCTGACGAATTCACGGCCAGATTCTACACTGCTTGTTGGGATATCATTCAAAAAGATCTGGTTAAAATGGTAAGGAAATCCCAGAACTACAGCAAAATAGGAGGGAGCACTAACTCCTCCTTTTTAGCGTTAATTCCCAAAGAGAAAGGTGCCCAAAGCTTCTCCAGATTCCGCCCTATTTCACTTTGCAATACGGGGTACAAAATTATCACCAAAGTTATAGCAAACAGAATAAAAAAAGTCCTCCCCAGGATCATTCCGGAGAACCAGGGGGGCTTCATCCAGGGCAGACAAATTCAGGACAACATTACTATTGTTCAAGAGGCAATTCATTCAAGCTGCCAAAGGAAGGAGAAAGGTATGATAGTCAAACTGGATCTTGCTAACGCCTCTGATAAAGTTCGGTTGAATTTTCTCTTTGCTGTAATGCTCAAATTGGGATTTCACCCCCAGTTGATTCGTTGGATTAGAGCCTGTATTTCGGGGCCATGGATTGCCCCCTTGGTTAACGGGAGACCAGCTAAATTTTTCCACGCCTCTAGGGGACTCAGGTAGGGTTGTCCTCTGTCCCCCCTGCTCTATGTCATTCAAGCGTCAGTCCTAAGTTTCCAGATAGACAAGAGCCTTCAACAACGTTCTCTAATTAGCCTCTCAATCTCCCCCAGAGTGAAGAGAATTAACCATGCTCAATTTGCCGACGATACCCTCCTCTTGGGTCAGGCCAATCTCACCATGGCAAGATCCTTCAAGAAAGAGCTGGATGCTTATACTGAAGTCTCAGGCAGTGAAATCAGTTTGAGGAAAAGAAAAATTTATGGCTGGAACTGCCCCCCCATAGAAATGATTGACATATCCAGGGCATTGGAAATGGAAGGAACATCCACGTGGGACTCCATTAAATATCTAGGAATTCCGCTCATAAAAACAGCACCCAGAAGGAGCCTTTGGGTGCCTCTGGTGGACAAGCTAAAGGCTAAGATCATGGCATGGGGTGCAACCTGGCTAAACAAAGCAGGGAAAACAATCCTAATAAACTCTGTTCTTACCTCCCTTCCTTTCTACCAGGCGTCGATCCTTCTAGCCCCAAAAGGAATTGTGAAAGACATTGATAGTCTATTGAGAAAATTCCTTTGGGAAGGGGGAAGAAATGAAGGAAGAAAAACGCACTTAGTCAGCTGGGAAAAGGTCAAAGCCCCTAAATGGGAAGGGGGGATGCAAATCAGAGATGTGGCAACTCAAAATTTAGCCATGGGTGGCAAGATCCTTTGGAAAATGATAAGCGGTAAAACCACTTGGAGCTCCAAAGCCCTCAGGACTAAATACTTTTGTGGTCACAAAGAGAGGTGTCTTGATCGCCCCCCCTGGACTAGGAAAGGCTCCCCTATTCTTTCTCTCTGTCTAAAATCCCTTGATTTGATCACCTCCAATCTCACTTGGATTCTAGGGAATGGCACCAAAATCAAGTTCTGGGATGACTCCATTCTAGGGCAGTCCCCTCTAAAAGCCTTGGAGGGGATGGACAACATCAAAAACTGGCTCCACTCAAATAGCAAAGTCACCCTCTGGGACTTATCTATTTGGAATTCGGATGACTCTTAGTTTAAGTGGGACCTGGGGGATGTCCCGCAAGATCTAGAATGTGAAGCTCCTTCCCTTTTGGATGCTCTTCAAGGGCTTACCCCCATCTCAACCAAGAAGAAGGACAAAAGAGGCTGGGGCTCTTCTTCTAGCCTTTACACTGCATTTGCTGGCTATACAGCCTTACAAGCCTTTCCATGGGCTGCCCTGGACCCCACTGTGTGGAGAAACCTCTGGCTTCATCCCTCCCTCCCCAAAATTGATCTCTTTTGCTGGTCCCTCCTGAATGATAGTATTCTGTCCTGGGACAACCTTATAAAAAGAGGTTGGGAAGGGCCCTCATGATGCCCTCTTTGTGTCTACCATGAGGAAACCTCGATCCACCTTTTTCTTCAGTGCCCCTTTGCTTTAGATCTTTGGAATATCTTTCTTGACCAGCTGAATCTGACCCTCCCTTCTTCTGTCACCTCTTTGTTTGCCTCCTGGCCCAAAATTGCTCCCTTCTCCTTCTCCAGGTTGAAGTTGTTAAAGCAGTGCTGGATGTGGGTTCCAAAAATCCTCTGCTGGAAATTGTGGTTGGAACGTAATAACAGAATCTTCAGGGATATGGCAGGAACACCAGCCCAAGTTGCAATCAAAGTGAAGTCGCTGCTAGGAGAGTTGGTAGCTTCTAATACTAAAATCACCAATGAGGTTACCCCTGACAAAGATGAGTACAGCTGGTTTCATGGCCTAGAACCCTCCCTTCTAGCCAGAACCAAGAACACTTCTAAGCATTACTCTCCGTGGGAAATCAGGTTAGAGGAGCAAGAGTTCATAAAGTGGAGATCTTCACTGAAGGAGCATATTCTGCATGTGGATGGGGCCTCGAAAGGGAATCCCAGACCTGCGAAAAGCAGGGGGGTCTTACTAGACTATTCAGGGAAAATTGTCCTCAACTTCTCTTGGGGGTTGGGTAAACACACAAATAACATAGCTGAAATTCTCGCCATCTGGCAAGGTATGACTCAAGCCAGAAGATTATCCATTAAGAAGTTGGCTATCATAGGTGATTCCATAATCATCATTCAGGCTCTCAATCTAAAGAAGGCCCCTAATAACATGGGCTTGGCCCACTACCACCTGAAGGTCATAGCCCAAATGAAAGATTTTGAAGAAGTTAACTGCTACCACGTCCTTAGGAATCTCAACCAGATGGCAGATCATGAAGCCAATGTAGGTGCCTCCTTAAGCAAGGGAGTTATCCTCGTCAATGGAATCGAAAATCATAAGCCTATCCCTTAGTGATCATGGAGAGATGAATAATAGGAATGCTCTTGTCAGGAAAGAGAGCAGACCGACTTTAGACAGAGAAGAATCCAAAGCACAGGCGTGCAAAATGAGGTAGTCGAGGAGATGGAAGTACAGGTGCAAGACAAAACTTGGACAGAGCCTTTCACATGGCTCTTGCTCTTCCAGTATCGGCTCTGTGATCAAGGGGAATAGCCTCCAATCGACACCCTCCAGAGAGTCTCATACCCAGCATGGAAAATCTAAGGAAATCGATGAGAATCGGACCAAGGGATTGAGGAAAAGGAAGGATCGGGCCTATATCAAGAAGCTCCCGCCCAATGCTAACTGTAATCTGCACTGTCAAACGATGAAGGTATCGCTGGGCTGCTCACAGAACACACGTAGGGGTCTAGGTGGTTCGCAGGTCGAGCCAAGTAAGGATGGCTGCAATCTCGTCCTCCAATTTCGAGGCAAGACTCACTCAAATTCAGATCGACCTGGACGAAGTGAAGAACACAGTAAACAGGCTGGAGACCAAGCAGATCAGAATGCAAAAAACTGGAACAAGTCACTAGGAAAGCATGAACCAGGAGCTCAAAGAACTTCAGGAGGAAATCTTCGAGGACAATATGACGAGTATGAAGGATCTTGCCAACGTCTCAGGAGGAATAGGGAACTGGATGGCAGAGTTAGAGAAGAAGGTAGAATCACTGCTCAAGGAGCATGGAAAGACTCCAAAGATAGAACGCTGAGGCAGGCCCATAGCCAAACTCAGTTGAATTCCCTCCTCTCTACTCGGTTTTACCCATGCAAAACTAGTTTTCTTTACTATGTATACGTTATTATGAATTTCTATGTCTGTTTAGTAAAGTCCAGAAGTTTTGTAAAGGGATCTATTAGTATAACTATGCCCGTATCACTGGACAAAATGCATATGTTGGATCAGAAACACTGTTTGTAACGCTACTGGCAGCTGTTTAGCTAGAAGTTAATATAAAAGGCCCATAACCGTTTTAGTATAAAAAAAACAACCAAACTAACCTTTAAACTTAGAAATCCCATATTACTAGGACTATTCATCATCAGAAACATTAATAAGAGGAGAACCAAAACCAGGGGCTTTTGTCTTAACATGGTTACTTACCTCTTGGAGGCCAACTTTTGGATAACTTCAATGCATCGTTTGCATGGCCGAAGGGCAGGTAGGAGACGATCTATTGAACCATTTAAAATTTTCTAGTGAGCTCTTTAGCTAGGGAATCCAACTTTCCATTAATATGTTTATCTGTAATGACCTGGTTACGAGCCAATCTATGCATTCCTTCCTCTAAGCTCATGATGGAATCCACATAGGTGCCTCGCTTCTCATCCTGGAGCCTTCCCCCATTGCTTTCCTCAAGAGCATTGCTAAATAAGTCTCATGTTTAGTAAAATGTTACAAATTCATAGGTAACATAAATAAGGACTTCTTATATATTTAAACGTTCTATTCCAAGGTGTGGAGGAGTAAATATAGAAATCTTATCAGATTTTTAACAAAATTAATTGTAATCAACACTTTTGAGAACAACTTGAACCCTTTTTAATTGCTGAAAAGGATTCAAATTTGATCACTAATTGTCATTCCCTCACATCCATCACACATTCATGTATGACCTTAATGGTTGGAAATGCTTCTCTATAACAACATGTCTCTGTTAAAACACATCGTCATTTTTTGAAGCTTCTCCATTGTTCTCCATATATTGAGTACGTATTTCCCATTTTTTTTCTTTTTCCTTTTTATAGGTGTCTTCCTTTAATATATGTTTATGTCTTCCCTTTCTTATTATTTTTACATATTGTGTTCCTTGTAATTATCAACTTTAACTTTTAATACACATTAATTTCTAAATTGAAAATTAAACTAAATTTTATGAAGAAAAAAAAAAGTATATGCATGATTTTCGTACACATAGTATCTTTTATATAAAAAAATAAAACCAATTATATTTATTAATAATAAATACTTATTCTCTAACACAAGTACAAAGCTTAATTATGCTGAAGGCATTTTCCCTATGGAGACGCTGTCTCAAAGATTCCTCGTCTCCCTGCCCATTCACAGTTTGACAGGCGTCGTGTTGAATTAGCCAATTGATCGTGGACAAGTGTTGTGCTGATCAATGAGAATTTTTTTCCTCTTCGTTTTAGTCCGGTCCCGATTCTGCAATCTCGATTCGTGAACTTCTGTCCCGTAGATCGCTTGTGTCCTCTATGTTACGGTCGTTCCTGCATGTGAATGGATTGATGGATATATTGGCAGTTGTAGGTCATTCTTTGGAGTGGTGTTTAGCTAATGCATTTTATTTGGTTCCCCGATTCCGCCATCTCGATAGATGAACTTCTGCCCCGTAGACCATTGTTGTCCTGTATGTTACGGTCGTTGCTGCAAGTGAATGGATTGATGGATTGGTTGCCAGTTGCGGGTTGTTCTTTGCAGTTGTCGTTTACTGTGTTTTCCTGACAGATGATTTGCGTGTGTTCTGTACTCTTCCATCTGTTGTCCTAAACCATCGGTCTGAACAATTTTTTTTACAGGATTTTACAGTCCTTGCCTGCGGTTCATTTATCTCGAATTAGGAAACTCATTCCCGACGATATTGCGAAGTTTCGCTTTACCGGTTTTTTTGGATTTAGCAGACACTATTCTAGACGAGTTTTATGTCTTTACGCTCACAATTTGTCCGAGCTTCCATTTTACTGGTGCTTCATTGAATTCAAAACAGTTTTTCCATGTCCCTTTATCCACTGGCATTAATGTTTCATCAATGCATTGTTTCTCAATTAATGCAAGAAAGCTTGTCATATGATTCGACATTGGTCAATATCTTCATCTTTACTTAGCTTATGGCGATCTTGAAAACCATGTTACAATACTGCATTTGTCACATTTGTTGTTGCACCACCTTTGCTTTGTGCATATAAACAGACCTTTAGGTAACCACATATTTATTTTGGTGCGCTTCATTCACACTTCATAGTTTGCAGTTTCTTTAAATTTGTAGGTATTCCTTTAGTCTGCCCCCTGCTTTGTTTTGTTGTTATTGTTGCTTTTTCTGATTATTAGTTATTAATATATTTTCTTTTGTAGTTTGCAGTTTCTTTAAATTTGCAAGTATTCCTTTAGTCTGCTGAAATTTTTTGAATATTCATTTAGTCTAATTACGAGATGTTTCAACACCCTTGCTTTGTTTTACTGTTATTGTTGCTTTGACTGAAAGAGAATGACATAATCCTTGCTTTCGTTGATTTCAACTAAATAAGGCAACTCTGAAGCTCCAAACGGCAAACGCCTTTTATTTGGGATTTTTTTCTGTGTTTCCGCAACCCGCATTTTGCGGGATTGCCTATTTCCTCCTGGTAAATTGCAGGATGCGAGCTGTGGGATGAGGGTGGTGAATGAAATATTTTTAAGTAATCCCTGCCCCCTGGTTTGTTTTGTTGTTATTGTTGCTTTGTTTGATTATTAGTTATTAATGTATTTTCTTTTGCAGTTTGCAGTTTCTTTAAATTTGCAAGTATTCCTTTAGTATGCTGAATTTTTTTGAATTTTCATTTAGTCTAATTACGAGATGTTTAAACACCCTTGCTTTGTTTTGTTGTTATTGTTGCTTTGACTGAAAGAGAATGACATAATCCTTGCTTTGTTTTAGTTCAACTAAATAAGGAATCTCTAAAGCTCCAAATGACAAATGCCTTTGATTTAGGATTTTTTTTCTATGTTTCCGCAACCCACATTTTGCAGGATTTCTTGTTGCCACCTGGGAAACTGCGGGATGCGGGCTGTGGGATGAGGGTGGTGAATGAAATATTTTTAAGTAATCACGTACCCCGCAACCCGCATTTTGTGGGATTACGCGTTGCCACCTAGGAAATTGTGAGATGCGGGTTGCGGGATGAGGGTGGTGAACGAAATATTATTTATAATCCCATACCCCGCATCCCACAGCCTGCACTTGCGGGGTGCGGGTTGCGGGATAGTGGATTATATATTAATCTATATATTGTATTAAGAAGACTAAATGAATACAATTAGGAATTACAATATTTATAGTGAAAGTACATATTTTCTCACGAAGTTTGAAAAACAATTAATGCTGATAGTGCCCCTGTTAGTTTCAAAATTATTTAAGAATTACAATATTTTTAGTGAAAAATTGAAATACGACACAAATTAATCTATTAATGTTTATTGCAAATTTTGAACAATTACCATAGAATCAATCTCCAAAGTGATTGTTTCTTGCCCTTTTTCATTTCACAGGAAAAAAATTGAGTCACACTATGGAAAGTATGCTAACCGAAGATTCTATATCACTCTTGCTGCATGGTTCTATCAACATTTTCCCACTAGTACAAGTCTCCTCGTTAAACCAAGTGAACCCATTGAACTCATCATCTATTTGGTTCGGAATTTCTATCTCAGACGGACTTCACAAGCATGAGATATCACTTCCAACTATATATAGTAACATTGTAGAAACTAGACAACTCAAAGAAGGATCTATAATCAAACTTACCAAGCGTATATCGAACATTGTACATAGTGTAACATACGCTTAATTTCCATTTTGTCTTTGTCCACTTAATCATTTTCACCCTATTCATGCATCAAGTGTTTTTTTATCCTATTCAACTCTAACATACTTCTTCTCACAGGACTATCGCATTGCTTGCACTTGAGGTTGTCACAGTGGATGCAGTGATTATTGGAGATCCTACACCTTACCACTTACCTGTACCTTCTCCCTCGTAGAGTTGTTCCTCTGTTCCAGTGAATCCTAGCTCAGTAGATGATAACCCTGCCTTGGCTGCATCAACTATTCCATTCACATCACTGACGCGTTCTAGCAAAGTATGGAACATTCAAGGTCGTGTTATTGCCAAGACAAAGCTACACGAATATAAAAACCAACAAGGGTCTGGAAAAATATTTGGATTTGATATTGTTAATGCTTCACACGATGAAATACATACATCTGCATTCAATGAATTGGCATTCTCTTTGTATGAACAAATACATATAGGAATAGTGTATATAGTATCAAATGGCATAGTGAAAGCATCCAATCCAACTTTCAACCATTTGAAAAGCCATAATGAGATTTTCCTAGGTTCCTCCTCAACCATCCAACCATGCTTAAATGAATACCCCTTAATACCTTTTTTTTGCTTTAACTTTAAAACTATTCATGAGATACAAATTATACCTGTCAATTCCATGGTGGACCTTGTTGGCCTTGTAATTTTAATTTCTCCATCATCCACAATACGAAAATGAGATGGCGTTGATACTGTTAGGCGCACTGTTGGACTCCATGACATGTCAAGAAACAATATTGACATAACACTTTGGGGTGACCATTGCCAAATTGAAGGAGTCGAACTTTCTAGCCTCCGTGGTTTACCGACGCCTCTAGCTGTAGCAATCAAAGGTGGTCGCGTTACAGAATTTAATGGAAAAACTGTTGGAACTATTTCCAACACTACTGTTTTTATAAACCCAGATATTGAACAAAGTTCAATTCTCCAAAACTGGTTTCATGAAAATGGATTTCGTTCAACATCACCATCACTGAGCCGAAAGTTCAATGCCTCTCACTCTGGTTCTCATAAAGTCACTACCATCAAGGAATTGCAAACTCTTCAATCATATGAAAAAGTTGTTTTGTACTCTCTTGAAGAAACCATCACAAATGCTAACATGGATGACTTTTATTTCCTTGCATGCCCTCTTTTTGTTGATGGAATACAATGCATGAAAAAGATTGCTCAGAAAGTTGGAGACATTTGGCATTGTGCTAAATGTGATGGAGAGTTTCTTGAATGTGACTACCAATATATACTAAAGGTTGACTTGGAATATGTTACCGGATCCATTCATGGTGTGATAGCATTTGATGATGTTGCAAACCAACTCATGGGAATTTCTACAAAATACTATGTGTCTTCTCTCAACTGAAACAACATCACTTGATGAAATAGTGTAGAGGATTTGCAACAAAAAATTACTTCTTACTCTATCAATTAAAACAGAGACCTTCTGCGGAGTTGCGTGCCTAAAAGTTGTAATTGCCATGGTTGAAAACACATAAACAGCAATTTCAGATGGACACATAAATATATACGTTTTTTCAAGTTGGTACTTAAGCATTCTTCATTGTTTATAATGAATGCTTTCAATTCTCAATTTTAACTCGTTGTTTCATTGTTCAACATAGCAGGGCATTTTTTGTACTCTCTTATAGTACCACTTTTTTGCAGTTTCATACTTCCAATGTACAAGCTATCACCCACCATTTCTTATGCAAATTGGTGAAAATACCTATATGGTAGTTTTTAAATACAATATTATTTTGCTATCATGTTTTTTATAAAATGCACAACTTTGTTATCTTGTTTCTGGGCACAACTTTTGATTACCCTGTACATAACAATAATTACAGTAACTTATTTTTTCATATATACTTTCCCACACTACACTTTGTTCTTCTAAAATTATGTTTTCTTATAATTATCAAATTACAACTTGAAAAGCAAAATTTACTCCAGTTATATTACTTTAAGCTACATTCTTACTTCCCCCTGTGTAATGAATTTACATTTGTTTTGTTTCTTCTGCTTTATATCCACATAGTTTCCACTTAATACATGTGCAAAATGTGTTTCTGCCAACAATCAAAGCTTCTAGGTGTTTAACAAGGTTACAATTATCTTGTAGGAATTATGCCAACTCATGACAAGGAACAAGCCAATGCACGAAGAAGAGTTTTATATGCACAAGATAGAGATAAAAACAACAAGAAACAACATCATCTTTACAGGGCTGCTCGTATGCGTGTGGATATGTCTTCTTCAAATTATTTTGTAGAACCCGTTGACTCAGCTTCACTTCCATCTCCTGTGCCAAATCCATTGAATAACCAGCTCAATGATGCACATCAACGATTTCGTAAAAAAATGGACCAACTAGCTGATATGCATGTATGCTCGATTTGCAAAGAATGTTACCCTGGTATTGTAACAAAAAAGTTCCATGAGGCATACACTTGTTCACATTGTATTCTAGAACAAAAAGGGCATCGCTTTTCATTGGATAACAATATGCATCCGGGGAAGCAACCACTTGTCCTTGCAGTACTTACATAGGTTGAAGAGATGCTCATTAGTCATGCTAATCCCATATTGCAAGTTACTCATGCTCATGGTGGTCAATATAAATACTCTAGTCATACTATTTGCTTCCCCCAAGACATTTCCAACATTGCGACATACCTATCGCATTTAGTATCAGAACTTGATATACTTGTTGTTCGGAAATGCAATTCTACAAACAAACCATATGAACTGTTTGTTTGTCAAACAAATTTTCTTTTTGCCCTTCAATTCAAAATGGCAAATGACCCATCCTACAAGGATGTACAAATCAACCCAGTTGCATTAGCTTCTTTGCCACTTATTTTAGCAGACATTTCACCTTTGATTCCGCATCTTAATAGCAATGCTACTTCATCTCATCCACAAAGCTTATCCTGTACAGATCAACCACCAAATTCATTTGAACCCTATGAATTGCAATCCTCGTCATTTATTTCAACACAAACCAATGCCAGAATTGAAGTTGAAGAAATTAGACAGTTGTTACACATACCAAATATCCCACTACCACCTTCCATAGATTGGCCCCCTATAGAAATGTCCCCTATCAATGAGTACAACATAGAAGACCTTCTTTCCATGGCTTTTCCAACTTTGCTTCCCATAGGTACAACAATGTTATTATAACCACGCATTCATCAAGTTGATATGCACGAATATGTACTCCACCTTATTCACTATCATGACAACAGATTTGCTCAACATCCTCACTTCTGATACTACATATACAATCTAATTATGTGTCATCGAAGTAATAGTACTGCCTCTGTTTTTGTCAAAAAAAATCTAGAAGATACACTACCTCCGACAGTACATGAGCTTGTCAACCAATTGCAAGACATGTCAAATGATAAAATTCGTGAGTGGGTCGCAATATTTGGGTCTTCATTACGTGGAACATGATCATATTGGAACAAAAGTAGAGCTGAACTAACAAATATGATCAATCAACAAGGTACACCAACATTCTTCTTCACCCTTAGTGCAGCTGACACAAAATGGCCAGATTTGCATGCTCTACTGCCAGGTAAAGCTCCTAATGATTCAGGTCAATTTTATCAATGAAAGGTTCACAACATCATATCAAATCCACATATTACATCACAATACATGCACAATAGATTCAAAACATTTCTTCAAGAGGTGCTTCAAAAAGGTTTTCATATAACCGATTATTGGTGCAGGTATTATACCATATATTCCTTTCTATTTCTCTCTATCTCTTTTTATATTTATACAATTTATTTCTAATATGTGTTTTTTCCTCCCATCTAGATATGAATGGCAACATAGAGGATCCACTCACACTCATGGTTTTATTTGGTTGGCAAATGCACCAAATATGGACACGTTAGATTGGGAAGACGATGTTGTAGTTGAAGCTGCAAAAAAAAAATTACACATGTGATATCTTGGAAGCCTCGTAATTCCCAGTTGTCCACATCTAAGTCTCACCGTTCTACTACAAATGATCCATGCAGTCTTGCATCACCATCGATATTTGCATCAAACTACTCATCTGACTATGAAGAACTTGTCAATTTTGTTCAAAGACACACCAAATGTTCAAAGTCAACTTGCCTTTGCAAGAAAGGAACATCTCTTCAATGTTGCTATGGTTTTCCATATGATCTGCAAGCTACTTCTTCATTATTCATTGATCAAAATGGAGAAAAAACCTACTATCTTGCAAGAAATGATCCTCTTCTAAATATTCACAATCCTACCATGCTTTCAATATGGAGGGATAATGTTGATTGCCAACCTGTTCTTTGTAAACATGTTGTCCTCAAATACATTTCAAAGTATGCATCAAAAGTACAGCCAAAATCAGAAACCTATCATGCCATTCTGTCTCGATTTGCACATGTTGCAACAAGTGAAAGCCCCATTCTTCCGCCAATCAAACAATTTCTTGCACAAACAGTTGCAGAAAGAGACATTAGTGCACAAGAGACGTGCCACATGCTGCAAAAACTTTCTCTTGTTCTTTGTAGCCATCACTTCTTTTCCCTAAACATGAGCCAAACTGTGTTTCGTCATGTTTCTAATGACACTAATAACACCCCTGCAACTCCCCCCTACATTTTTGCTTACATGCAAAGACCCATTGCTCTTGAGCATCTAACTCTACTTGAAGCTGCTCGTTGTTGGTCTTTCTCTCCTAATAGGAAAAAATATCCATGGAAACAAAACTTGTGTGACAAAATTGTCAGAGTCTATCCACATTTCACTTCCATTCCTCCCTCTAATTCTTCATCTTTTGAACTGTTTTGTTGGAGTGAACTTCTTCTATACAAACCTTTTCGGTCTATACCTCATGATATTGGAACCACAACTTTTGAAATTATTTCTCATTGGAATCAAATTAAAGGCACATATGTTGTGTGGCATATTGAACATACAGAAGAACAACCCTCTACACCTCTATCCGATGGTTCAAACTCTGATGCTATTACGTTTCCATTGTCCCATACCATGGATGAATCAAAACTTCTATCTCAAGTGAGACCATGCAATAACATTGAAGTTAATGACCTTGAAATGCTTGGCCATCATGAATTTGACAAAAATCACAATTGGTCACATAACAATATATGCACCGAATTGCATGAGACATCAACATCATTCATTGAGGTGAATCGCTTGTCCATTCAACTACATGAAGATATCACGTACTCCTCCAATTCTCCTCATTCCTTGTCTCCCACACAATGCATAGCCTTTCATCTTGTCATGTCCCATTTCAGTAACAGTACATTTGCTCAGCCGCTAAAACCGGTTATTCAAGGTACTGCAAGAACCGAAAAATCTTACCTCATATCTTGCCTCAAATTTGCACTTCAAACTACATCTGAAAAAAATGCCTATCCACTTCTTCTCCTTGCTCCAACTGGTGTTGATGCTTTTAACATACATGCATCTACAATACATTCTGCTCTTCGAACACCCATTGGTGAAATGCACCCTCTTGAAGGGAAATCCCTTTCAAAACTTCAAGAAGAACTTCGCCATATTCACTATATTCTCATAGATGAAATGAGCTTTATTGGTCCAAAAATGTTGACTCAAATCGATGCACGCTTACGCTAAGCTTTCCCCTTGTAATCTACAATCCCATTTGGTGGTTGTTCCATAATTCTTCTTGGTGACTTTGGACAATTACCTCCTGTAAAAGACATCCCCATGTATGCAGGCTCATCTGTTGGAACTGCTCTTTTGCGTACATTTGATACTTTTATCACGCTTGAAACAATTTTCCGACAAGCTGGAAATAGTGCTTCTCAAACTGCCTTTCAGCAACTCTTGATAAACTTTCAAAATACAACACCAACCGTTGAAGATTGGGCACTCCTAATGACAAGAACAACCTCTTGCCTTTCATTTGTTGAAAATTCTTCATTTGAACAATCCATCCATTTGTATCCCACAAATAGCTCGGTTGCACTGCACAACAAACACATGCTGAAACAGCTTAATATGCCAATTGCACAATGCTTTGCAGAACAACGGAACCAAAATTCCCATCAATCCATTGATGATGAACAACTGCCATTAAAGGTCCTTCTTGCTGTTGGTCAACAAGTCATGTTAACTGCTAATTTATGGGTTCAAGGAGGACTTGTTAACGGCTCACTTGGGAAAGTCATTCATATTGTCTATAAGTCAAATGAGATACCTCCTACCTTGCCATCATTTGTTGTTGTCGAATTTGTGCATTACAAAGGACCCTTATGGGATTCTTCTAATCCTACTTATGTTCCAATATCTCCAATAACAAGAGGATCCCATAGACAAATACCACTTTGAATGGCATGGGATTTAACAATTCATAAATCCCAAAGTATGAACCTAAAAACGTAACAATATATATTGGAAACATTGACACACAAGGACTTACATTCACTGCAATATCAAGAGATACATCTATTTCAAGCCTACGCATTTCTCCACCTTTCTCTTTTTCCAAATACTCTCGAATGCAAGGCAATTGATATGTTGAACGTAGAAAACAAGAGGAAATCTTACTTGCTTCAAATTCTTTAAAACCACTTTCTGCTTGAATCTCCTCATTGTCTGCTGTATAGATGTACTGTTTTTATTTGGTCACTTGTTTATGTAAAATATGGACTATTTTTTTGACTTGATAGAGAATTCAACAATATACATATATACTTCATTACATTTTTTATTATTTATTTATTTCTGGTTTGTAAATAAATTAATTACTAAATCTCAGTTAATCAATGAAATAGATAAAGACAATTCATAAAAACAGTTCAGAGAAATAGATAAAGACAGTTCATAAAATACATTTCATGAGACTTTATCAATGCATTTAGAAGTAACAGAGATAAATCAAAGTTAAACAAACACATTAATTGATTGCAAATGAATCAGAGTATTATCTGATCATTTGAAACAGAGAGACCAACATATGTCAAAGAAATTTAATAGATAAGTACAAGAGATATGGAACTGTAACACTATTTTTTTCCAGAAATTCATGCAATAAATTACACAAAACCTTTACAAAGATAGAAGTATTGTTCGATCCCTTGCATCAGTCTCCCCTCTCCAAAATTTCCAGAGGCCTCATACATTAGAGATCATGACTTAAATAATTATTACAATCAAAGGAATTTCCCCTCAAAGGGGATGAAAACTAACAAATCTCATATCCTATGAAATCTCTCCAAATCTTCCAAATTCGTAGCAGCTCCTCAATATCGGGGTAATTGACAAATTCAATGCCAACTTGAGCATTACACCTATGATTTTCAAGCTCATTCTTTACCAGTTTATGCCATGATTGGATGAAGATATGAATCTTCCCTTCCATTACAAATGTTTGCTTGATCAACCACTCCAGATCATGTATACTGATGCAATCAAGTCCCTTGATTTTCTCCTCTTCTTCATCCATGCGTTGCTCAACTTGCTCGATCACCAACCCGGGCGGACAAGCTTTTTCAATAAGGACCATGGTAGGAAAAGACAAGTCACTCATGATATTATCAACTGCATACCATCTTCTACAACAAATAGCTTGTGCTATTTTAATAGATTCACCTACTGTTTCTTCTAGGTCTTCCCAGGTTCTCAGAATAGCTCTAACTTTCTTTAACTGAAACTTAGTAAGAAAAGTAATATTTTCAGGCTTATCTTTCATATATCTTTGCCAATCAACCACTTCATCATAGGCCTTAGAAGCCCATTTTCTCTTCTCCACCAAGTCTTCTAGAACAACATACATTTTATCAAACACTGTGTGAGTTTCAAAGATATTATCTGAAGTTTTGAATAAATCACAAACCAAACAATAGTGTTCCCTGTTGATTCTGATAGCAAGTTCTTTGAATTCTTCTTTTGAAAATTTAGAAAATCAGGATGAAGCTGCACTTGTATTTGCATCTTCAATCTCTTTTACCAACAATTCAACCTTCTGAGCCAGAGTGACATTAACAGTCCTTTCCCTTTGCAGTTCTCCGCTGAGGGAAACATTCATCTCTTGAAGTTCATCACACTTGTTCTCATGTTGCCTTTTAAGCTGCAGCAGTTCTTCTTTCAGTCTACTAATTTCTGCTTTCTGCTTATCAAACTCCCGGTTCAAAGTGTTCACAGCATCACAGTTGGCTCCTGTAAAATACCCTAAGATAGATGCAGCATCAGTGCCATATGCCTATGGATCACTTGATTGTTGAGTCCACACCACCTGGCTTACATCAGACATATCCATATCACCCTTGTCTCGGTTCCTTTTCCTACCTTTCCTCATCACTGATCTATCAGTTTTGTTGTAGTGATATTCTCTTAGAGATACCACAAAATCTTCATTGAATTCTTCCCTTACCTCATTAATGGGGGGTATACTGATGCCAGTGGATATCACGGAAGTAGTTTGAGTTGTGGTGACAGAAGGGATAGTCATAGTAACAGGGGAAGTACATGGATAAAGGTTCATATTATGAGCAGGAATAGCTTCAGGATCCAAGGGGATGTTAGTAATTGTAGTCTCAACTGATGAAACTTGCACATTAGAGATCTTGGATGGTGATGATGAGACTGCTGAAGTTTCCTCAGCTACCAATAAAGACACTGAACTAATTGAAGGGATATGCAATGGAGTCTTGACAACTATAGATATGTTAGATGTAGGAATAGGTATATCTATAGAAATAGGTATCATAGATTCAGGTAGACACGTAGCATCCTTATAAAGTTGATTCATGAAAGGTGTTACATAAGAACCATCAAATAATGAGGATAATGCTATAATAGATGAAAGAAGTATTGCAGAAGAAGACAGAGTAGAGTGACTTGAAGGTTGAGATGGAGGAAGAGAGGATGAAAGATTACCATTGCTACCATTGGTGAGATTTTGGAAATCATTACCTGTCTCAACAGTGACAGGAACTGAAGAACTTCTTCCCTCCTCTTCCTCTAAATGAGTTAGGTCAATAGTAGGAACATGAATGGAGATATTTATCTTCTTAATAGGCTTGTCCTCAACCTGAGTCTTTTCAGGTTGAGTCTTTCCAACCACAGTAGCTACCTGGAAAGTTTCAACTACCTGAGATGTTGCGACTTCTTGCGTATCTAGTGCTGAAGTCAACCTAATCAGTGTCTGTTTTATTTGCTATGAAGTTTGCAAATAGTCTTTAACTTGTTGTTCCACAAATGTCTGGGGAATTTCTGTCATGGTGGCTTTCCCTTTATCCAAGCCCAAGCTGGTTTCTATAGATGCAGTTTTAGATGCCAGGGCCTCTTTTGCTGCAGCTCAAGTTTCCTTTTCTTCTTTGTCTTTTGTCAAACTTTCCAAGATGTCCAATTCCATAGACCTGAAATGTTTTACCCTGTCCCTGATCTCTTTTTGGTACTACAGAATATGGCTTTGCTCTTCTTTGTTTTTCTCCCTTGCTAAAACTTCAGAAAATGTATCCACTCCCTGATAAATAAAATCATCAAGAGTTTCCTCATGAACATAACCAGCGTTAAAATGATTTTGTTTTAGGTGTAAATCAACAATGCCTTTAGGATCATGTTGTCTTTTGCATGCAAAACCAAGTTTAAGTGACATGATATGGTCACTCAACTCCAATGCCCAAGTAGAAGAGGGGATACTCAAGGATCCAAGTGTAATAGGAGACCTGAGCCAAACTTTCTCTTTGGTGCAGCACATTTCTTGTAGATTCCTTCTGTAACTGTCTGAAATGAGATCTCTTCTAAGACCAACCTGTCTGGGACGACTTTAGGCAACATGTGAGCTGCGTTACTACCATAAACTCTAATGTAGGTGAAAGATTCACCCACATACCAGTCTCCCATTATGGCTATGAGAGCTTTTGCTTTTGGTGAGAAAGCATGGACTTCTTTGTTAAAAATCAGAAAATATACTCAGCCAAGGAAACTTTCACATATATCATAAAACCTAACCACATAGATGCCATCCCAAAGCTCGGAATGATAAATATGTATAGGCGGGGACGACAATTCCCAACTCCATCCCAAATTAGGGTAACGAAAATCAGCACAGAAAACATCCACAAGGAAGGCAATGAGATAAAAGTTGGGCTTTTTCTTAGCAGTTGCTTTCTGGAACTCTTGAATAGCGTTTTTAAGATCCAGTGACAAAATTGAGGCCCAAGGGAAAGCTTCACCTTTGGTAATAATGTGATGAGCGATCGAAGCCCATTCTTGTTTGAAGAACAAATAGTTGGGAAGGACAAAAAGCCTGCACAACATCGCGGCTAACATGGAATAAGGTTCTTTGAACCAATCGACAGGGTATAATTGATCTTTGCTCTTGCAAAATTTATGGGGTTCAATCATCTAGGATTTAAGCACTTGGTTGAAAATGAATTTGGATTTGGCAGTGTTAACAAAATCTGCATCTAGAAGCTGGGTATAAGGTTTAAGAGCATAAATCTTGACAATAGTTTCTAAGCAGAAATTGGCTAGCTGAGACCTAGTACTGGTATTGAAAGAACGGTCTTTCACATTGGCATGGTCAATAATCCATCGCACAGCATTGTTATAAGGTAGGATAGGTGTTCTGGCAGCAATCATATGCAAGACAGAATCTCTAATTCTCTCATAAACCGTTTGGTCACTCTGGAAATCTGAGAGGTCATTGTTATCGAAAATTGAGTAAACCCTGGCCTAATCTAAATGATAAGTGACACGGCTGCTAGTATCAGAAAAAACACCAAATTTTGGGTCTCTGGTTAACATATCCTTTTGGAGGTTTTTACTACTGGTGATTCTAGGGGTTTTGGATGTCGCCATGTGTCATTTTTTGAATATTTATACCAGAAGTTAAAAACTGAATTATACAGTAAGCATAGTAATCAATTCAAAATGCGATACAGCAACGTGGTAACCAACCTGAAACTGCAGATATCGTTGTTGGAGTCACCAGGTAAAATCTGTAGGTAAAAATCGCACTGCAAAGCGAATTACAGCAGTAAAAACAGTGAAAAATCGTAAATCAAAACTATCATATTTATAATTGCCGAGAAATAATAGAGATCGTCAAATGAGGGTAAAAAGAAAATAAATGGTCAGGATCAGCTTTGCGGGATGTGATATCAAAAAAAAATTTGCAAGTTTATTAATTGTTCCGCAACCTGCATTCTGCACATTGCGGGATACAGGATGCAGAGCTAATTGAATACGTTTGTGCTATTTTGCGTTCCCGCAACCCGCAAGTTGAGGAATACAGGTTGCGGAACAATTAATAAACTTGCAAATTTTGTTTTGATATCGCATCCCGCAAAGCTGATCCAGACCGTTTGATTTCTTTTTACCCTCATCTGACGGTCTCTATTATTTCTTGGCAATTATAAATATGATAGTTTTGATTTACGATTTTTCACTGATTTTACTGCTGTAATTCGTTTGGTTTGTGTTTTCCCGCAACCCGCATCCCACAAAATGTAGAATGTGAGATGCGGAGCTAATTGAATAAACTTTGTGCTATTTTGTGTTCCCACTTACCGCAACCCGCAAGTTGCGGAATGCGGGTTGCAGAACAATTATTAAACTTTCAAATTTTGTTTTGATCTCGCATCCCGCAAAGCTGATACTGATCGTTCTTTTTTTTTTACCCTCATCTGACGGTCTCTATTATTTTTCGCAAATTATAAATATGATAGTTTTGATTTACAATTAAAATTAACACATAAAAACTCTCCCGCACCCGCATTTGCAGGATGCGGGATGCGGGATGTGGGATGCGGGTTTGAAAAATGAAATATCAAATGAAATGTTTCCCGCAGTCCGCAAGTTGCGGATTTGCGGGTTGCGGGATGTTAAAACAATCCAAACAAAAATTCATCATTCTAGATTCAAAATTTGGACTCCTTTGTCATAATGACATGGGATCTGTTGTGCATACAATAAGACCTCACATAGTCATGCTAGAGGACATTCTATTTAAATCATTGCACTAAGTTACGCCTGGCAATTGCTTTAAAATATCCAAGTAACATGTATAACATGTAAATTTAATGTCCCATGTCTATTATCAAATCAAAAGAGCAACCAAAGGAAATAAAATGCACCCAAATCCATGTTCACCAGATCAAGAGGCTTGTAGTTCAATTTATATATCTCTTTTAATTCTCAACAAATTCTAAGCTGGGTGAGATAGATTAACATGAATCTGTGCTACTTGTGAACTTTGAAAACTACTATGCTAGGTATACTTTATATTATTTCATGATGAGGTATATATATATTAATTTAAAGTAATTAAATAAAAACTAAACTTGAATAATAATAAAATTAGATATAAATATGTAGAAATTTCATAAACTCTTAAAAAAAATCAATCTCATTATTTAGAATACTTTGAAAAAATTATAATGATTTTATACAAGAGCATGTAGGAATTTCATAAACTTTAAAAAATAAATCAATCACATTATTTAGAATAATTAAAGAAAAATGAAATGGTTTTATTACAACAGTTTTACTGATAATTGTAATGGTATTTTAAAGACAGTCTATGTCACCGATGATTATGACCTTCCATCTTCCATCCATACACAGTTGAAAGGAAGGGACAAAAGCTCGTGAGAACATGTCATTTAAAACATATAGAATAAAAAATTAAATTGAATAGAAGACTTGGATGGATTTGCATAAATTAACAAATTAACATATGTATTATCGAATTTACTGTGTAATCATTTGCAGAAATAGATATAGATTTTAATAAAATAAGCTCTATTAAAAGCTTATCAGTACATGAGTCACTAACAAGGATGTGAATAAATGTACTACTTGATCACAAAATACTAACAGTAATTATGAATCATCTGAAACAAGAAAACTCATTATTCATTAAGGAAACTTAATCAAATAAACAAAAAGAGACATGAAAAAAATATCATTACTGTATTAAATAGATTTGCACAAAATTACAAAACCTCAATTAAACAGAGGTATTTCCAAACTCTTGTCCAGATTTTTGCCTTCCAAAAAGTCACTATTACATGTGAAACCCACCCTTTAAATAATTATTACAAAAAGTAGATTTCCATCAAATTTTGATTGACAAATCTAAATAAAACTAATATCCAAGGAAATCCTGCCATCTGCTCCAAATCCCTAGCAATTCCTCAATGTTGGGATAGTTAGCTGATTCAAAACCAAGTTGAACATCACATCTATAATTCTCCATTTTGTTTTTAGCTAACTTATGCCGAATGTGGATGTAAATGTGGACCTTTCCCTCAATAGCCAACAGTTGTCTGATTAAGCGATTGACATCCTCAATCGTTATATGATTGAGCCCTTGGATTTTCTCACTTGCTTCATCTCTCCGTCGTTCAACCTGCTCGATCATCAATTTTGGAGGACATGCATTTTCAATAAGATTTACTGTGGGAAAAAACAAATCCTCTATGATACTGTCAACAACATACCATCTTCTTACACATACAGCTTGTGCCTTTTTTATAGTCTCATCGACCATCTCATTAAGATCAAGCCAAGCACGGAGTACTGCTCTGACTTTCTTTAGTTGAAAGCTGCTGAGGATGATAATTTTTTCTAGTTTGTCCTTCCTGTACCTTTTCCAGTCTACAATCTCATCCAAAGCATTTGAAGCTTTCTCCCTCTTTTCCACGTGATCTTCATGTACAATAGCCATTTGACCAAAAGCACTATACGTTTCATAAAAATCATTTAAGATGTGAAACAACTCAGTTATTAACTCATAATGGTCCTCATTTCTCTTTATAGCTAGCTGCTTAAATTCTTCTTGTGAAAACCTGGAGAACAAAGAGGAAGTTGCACTTGTAGTTGCATCTTCACATTGCTTTTCAAGTGAATCTATCCTCTGTCTAAAGGCAACATTTGAGATCTTCTCATTTTGTAGCTCAACCTGAAGAAAGGAACTTTTGACCTGTAGTTCATTGTACTTATCCTCGGATGTCTTCATAAGATTAGCAACATCAGCCTCATGTTCCCTTTTACTCTTCTCAAGTTCTTCCTTCAACTGGGTTATCTCTTCTTTCCTCCTGTCAAACTCCCTGTTTAAATTACTAATGGCATGGATATTGGCACCTGTGAATACACCCAAAGCATCAACTGTATCTGTTGCATCTCCCTATGGGTCACCGGACTGTTGAGTCCAAAGTATTTACTCAGAAATAGATACTTCCATCCCAGTTTGATCCTTGCCCCTCTTTTTGCCCTTTCTGATCACTGATTTTTTAGGTTTGCTATAATAATATTCTCCAAGAGAGACAACAATCTCTTCATCAAGTTCATCTCTTGGATCAATGGATCCAGATGTGCTAATCACTGTGGACACTAAAGAGGATGTTTGAGTAATGATAAGAGAGGGCATGGTAGTGGTAATGTGAGTACTCAAAGGACATATGTTTTGAACATGTCTTATTTCAGATATGGAAGACAAGAGTAGCATTGAGGATTTGAAAAATGGTAAACGCAGATTCACAACTGCAAGTGGTGACGAAGACAGTAAATCCTCTTTAGTACTAGATGATGTTGACAAAGTAACTAAGGGTACATCTACATGAATCTTGAAAATTGGTGCTTGCAAATTGCTTTGAACAGGGAATATTTCAGGAATAGAAGAAAGCATTCCGGTTGAAGATTCTAAAGATGACAAGTGGAGATTGAGAGTTGAAAGTGGTGACGAAGACACCAACAACTTTTCAGCACCAGATAATGTTGATGGAGTAACTGCTAATACCTCTAGGGGAATCTTCACAATTGGTGCTTCTGAAATGTTTTGAACATAATCTATTTGAACAATTGAAGACGAGAGTGGGGTTGAAGATTCAGAAGATGGAAACTGGAGATCGACATATGAAAGTGGTGAAAAAGACCCCAAAAGATTTTCACTACGAGACAATCTTGACAAAGTAACTGACGATAGGTGTAAGGGAATCTTGCAAATTGGTGCTTCTGAAATAACAGGTAGTGAAATGGGGATTTGCACAATATCAGATGTGACATATTCAGCTGTAGATATCATATCCTGATACAATTTAGACAGTGCAGGTGATATGCGTCCTCCTGCAGGCAAGGTAGATAAAGTATGGATAGATGAAAGGTGCAATGTTGCATATGAACACATAGACACAGATGAAGATTGTGAAACTGTAGAAACGGGTATAGAATCTTTCTTACCATCACCATCCAACAAATCTGTTAATGATTGCAAATATTAATCCACCTCTTCAGTGACAAGTGCAAAGGCTATCACCTCTTCTTCTAAATCTGAATCAACCAAATCGATAATAGGACTTGTGGAGGAAGAAGCTTTCACCTTCAATATTTTGAATGGTTTTTTTTCAACTATTTCTTCAGTATCATTTGGCTTACTCACTGCAACAATCACCGGGATATGAGTAACAGTCACAGGAGTTGAAACTGCCTGAGTATTCAGCACAGAGGTCATTATTGCTAGCTTCTCTTTTGATTGTGTTGACGTAAATATTAAGGCTTTGACCTGCTTCCTAACTGGTACCTCTAGAAGGTCTTCCATTAGACCTTTTCCCTTGTCTCCGTCCACAAAAATTGCCACTAATGAATTCTTCGTTGCTTCAGCTTCCTTTTGTTCTTTGTCCTTTCTTACTTTCTCCAAGACGTCAATCTCCAACACCCTATAACACTGAATCCTCTCTTTTAATTCCTTTTGATGCTGCAAGTTGTGGGCTTCCTCATCCTTGCTTTTGGCTCTCCCCAACACTTCAGAAAATATACTAACACCTTGATAAATAGAATCAGCAGGGAAATTCCTCATGCACATAATTAATTTTGATATGATATTGCTTAAAGTGGGCATCGAGGCATCCCTTGGGATCGTGTTTTCTCTTGGTGGCAAAATCAAGTTTCAAAGACTGTATCTATTCACCTAATACTGCAGCCCAGGTTGAAGTTGGAATAACCAGCGATCCAAGGTGCAAAGGGAATTTGGGCCAAGCTTCTTTCTTATGGCCAATCAGTTTCCTGTAAACCCCATCATTGACAGTTTGGAAAGCCACTTCTTCTAGAACCAACCTGTCAGGGACAATTCTGGGAAGCATATGGACAGTGTTGCTACCCCAAATTCTTGTGTACGAAAAATTCTCGCCAACATACTAGTCACCCATTGTACCAATCAAACCTCTGGCTTCAGGTGAAAATGCAGGAGCTTCCTTCTTGAATATTAAAAAATAGATGGTGCCAAGGAAGTATTGACATATATCATAGAACATGGGTGCATAGTTAGTATCCCACAGTTCTGAATAATAAATGGGCATCGGGGGAGCCGAAAAACTCCACTTCCATCCCAAATTAGGATATTCGAACTCAATGCACAATATACCATAAATGAAGGCTGAAAAGAAGAAATTGGGTTTCTTTCTAGCAGTGGCCTTCTGGTACTCTTGGATAGAAATTTTGAGTTCTAGCAACAACATGGATGCCCACGGGAAAGAATCACCAATTGCTAAAACATGATGAGCTACTGGAGCCCATTCAGTCTTGAACATAGAACAATTAGGAAGGCCGTACAGCTTGCATAACATAGCTGCGAATAAGGAATAAGGTTCTTTGAACCAGGTAACAGGGTAAAGCTCGTCAGACCTCTTCGAGAATTTACTAGGTTGGTGCATCCAGGATTTTAACATTTCTTTGAAATTGAACCTACTTTTGGAGGTTTGTGCAAAATCTACAGTAAGGGATTGTCTTATCGGTTTAAGGCATAAGCCTTCGTAAATACCTCAGGACGGAAATTGGCTATCTCTAACCCTCTACTATCGTTCAAACAATGGGATTTTTGAGTCCGCATGTTCTACTATCCATTTGACTGCGTCATTGTACGGGAGGATAACAGGTCTAGCAGCAAGAGAATGAAGTCCAAAATCCTCGATTCTTTCGTAGGCCAACTGGTTGTCTTGAATATCAGAAAATTTGTCATTGTAAAAAAATTCATAAACCCTAGACCATTCAATTTGGTAAGTTTCAGTGATTCTGCCACTGGTATCTGAGAAAATACCAAAGTTCGGATCCTTGGTGAACATATCATTTTCCAGGTTTTTGGAGCGAGTAGATCTTGCCATTGTTGCAAATTGGAAAAACTGTGTTTAAAAGAAAAAACAACGCGAAGCGAAAATTAAAACTAATTCAACATTGACTACAATAATAAATTTAAAGAAGAAATGACCAAAATACTAACCTGTAATCGAATTAGACTGTGATAAAATTGCCTGGTAAAATTAACGCAGAGCAATAATTCACGAAGATAAAATTCACGCACCACAGTAATTCGCAACAGTAAAAAAGTGGTAAATAAATTGTAAAAGACCAGCGTATATATATTTTTTACACGCGTCATCTTGCAATTTACCGCCAAGACAAAATACATCAGGATCAAAAAAAAAAATTGCAAGTTTATTAATTGTCCCGCAACCCACATTCCGCAACTTGCGGGTTGCGGGATGCGGGAACGCAAAATAGTACAAACTTGATTCAATTAGCTCTGCATCTCGCATTTTGCAGTCTGTGCGTTGCAGGCAGACACAAACCAAACAAAAAATAATACAAACTCCCACACCCGGCATTTGCGGGATGCGAGATGCGGGTTTGAAAAAATGAAATATCAATTGAAAGGTTTCCCGCAATCCGCAAGTTGCGGATTTGTGGGTTGCGGAATGTTAAAACAATCCAAACAAAAATTCATCATTCTGCATTCAAAACAAAGAAATCAAACATAAATTTTTGGAAATTGAGTAAGTTAAGGTATCCCAATAATCAAATAAAATCTTAATAAAACCCTTTAAGATTTACGAAGAGTCTTACCAAGTAATATTTACATGTAAAATTTGGGCTCCTGTATCATAATGACATCGGATCTGTTGTACTTACACATTGGTAGTTCTAGAACAGACACATTGGTAAGTTTTAAAGTTTTATAACCCCTGCTTGTAACATATTTCATGAACAAACACCTCCCTAATAACTACACAACTAATGATAGTCTTAAAAAATAAAAATAAATGCCAAGAGTTGTAATCATTTTCAACTAATTCATACAACATTAAAAGAGGGTTAAACCTGCTACCACTGATAAAACTTGAAATTATGGATTAAATGAAACAAATAAAACTTGAAATAATTACCATTCTTTTCTATTGAAATAAGAAAAACACACTATTTAAACAAATAGAGCTTGAAATAATTTCTTAAACATATTCATTGAGAGTCACTAACGTTTGGTTCACAAAATTGCTTTAAAATTTGCTTTCATAGATTTGAATGGAGAGTCCAAATGATCCTGAAATGTAATTGAATTATTAACAATGCAAAAGGACCCGTAAAGTTAACCATAGACTATTAAGATTGCTCTTATAAGCAAGTACTTTTTTAAAATAGATTAACCATAAATTAAGCACAACTATATAAATAAACAAACCTTAACCAACTAACATTGTTAATAAGATTCTTAATATTAAGTGTTCAAAAACTCAATTATAAATGTCTTAACCTAACATTTCAAAACCCAATATTAATATGCACTCTCCCAAGTTAAAAAAAAAGGTTCACTTGCAAAAAAACAAAATATTTTTAATGGCTCAACATTTTCTTTTCACCTCTTAGTACAAACGCTAGTACTTAAAAATATCCCTAAAACCTACCCGTGATATATAATATAAGAGATATATAATATAATATGGTTTTTAAACTATTGGACAAATACATTTCTATTAAATTTCTATGGGCATCTGTTTTAAGATTGGCACGAACAAGTTTCAACATAACGAACTTTCAAAAAACGCACATACATTAATATTAAATTGCTATGGGCATATTTTTCAAGATTGCTCGGGCGTCTCTTCTAGATTGGCACGGACAAGTTTCAACATAATGACATTTCAAATATGAATATTTTATTTAATTCAATGAACAACTATTAGAGCACTTTAGCAATTAAAATATACTTTTTAGCATTACAATATTTGAGATAATAACATTAAAAAAAGGGATTCTTGTTTGGTATCGTCATAGGAGCATGGTTGTCACATATGTCTATGTCTAGGTTGATTTTTTTTGAACTTATTAATTTTTTTTAATTTTTTTTTTGCATTTTTTAAGAAAAAAATCATAGATTTTATTGATAAAAAATTATATAGTTCAAATCAACAAAGTCATGCATTTTTGGTAAAACTAGTTTGCAAAACTGCTAGAAAAGCCATAATCATTAGAAAATGTATATTTCTGAATAAAGTTCTGTTAGCTACTAGAAAAATCTGAAAACATCGTAATAATCAGGGGAGAAAAAGACTAAAAGCAAAAATGGCCCAAAGGCCTAGAGATGCCCCCAGTCACCTCCCATTTATCCATGAAACCAACCGACAAAAGAAGACCTTTCTTACATGTATTGGATTGTATTTCTTTCTTTAAGGTTTATTTATAACTTTATTTTAAAGTACAAACCATTACTATGTTTTATTCAACCAAGTTTATTTTAGCAATTCGACTTGCATTCAATTATAATATTTAAAACATCTTAGCAATATTTATACTTAATAGTATTTAATACTTGACCAATGTTAACAATTAACGAATTTAAAACATCACAGGAAACAGAACATCATTCATTCTAATAAACAAGCCACAATACAAATGCACATCTACATGGGACCCTCAAAATAGATGCCTTAAACCTTATTTATGAGAAGAATGTTTGCATTATACAATGAGGGAGGGAAACCACCTGCCTACCTCTCTTTTACATAAAGTACAATGACTCTATGACAAATAAGCCTTTTTCCAGTGCCCAACAATCTTGTACAAACCAACCCTAAAGCCAGGCAAGCCTGCCTCCTACATGTCATATTCACCTCTTTGTTTTTCACCTAGCTTGTCCAATTCCCCTACTATGTAAATCCCATACCTTAACACAATCTCAATGCTCAGTTTGGACTTGTGTAAATCACTTCACTTACCAAGTTTGATTCTACTTGAAATTCCATGATGCCTTAGCCACCTATAAGTCACTTAGTCCTTCTTGTCACTTTGTTTGTTGTGCATAGTACGTGCCTACGAACAAGGTTGCTTGAGGCACCCTTCTCTACCTTGACACATTCCCTCTAAATTTCTCTTGGTTTGTCCAACTAGTGTGATTTATTGCTATCTATGGTGCACCTTCCCTTCGTGTAAGGGCGATTAGCATGTTCGTGGTGTGCCTTGCCAATAGGCCAATGCACCCAAAACCAACTTATGGCCATCAACATCCTATCATATTTGTCTATGTTGGAAAATGACAACTAATGTGATTGTGCGATGGAGGTACATGAAGCCTCTCAAGGCTATGGCTTTACTTCCTCCCCCACTAATAGTTGTTGTCAACCTCAACAACATCTACAAGAGCCTATTATCATCCAATTCTGCTACCTACACTCATGCATCAATCTGTGGTTGGATTCTCTAATCATCGTACACTATCTCTATCAAAATACTCATGCAATTGCTCAAATCTATCCATAATGTCTCTTGAATTCCACTATCATAATTTTTGTGATTGTAAGTTGTTGCTACTATGACAACCTGACCTCCACTAGGAAATTTGTGCAGTTGTCCAAGTATTACACACTTCTAACTTACTATTGCTTCTATACTTAGTCAATTCTACCATCCATCTACACTTTTGACCCCTCATGCCTTGAACTAGTTGGGTAGCTAATCCAACCTGGCATGTTCTCCTTGTGAGAATGCACATACTCATGCTCAAAATAGCCACTTCCTTCTGCAATACAGTCTTCTTTGCACAGCTTTTCTAGACTAAGGCAAAGCCACCACTATTGCCTTGGAACGGCTACAAAGGTACTACATTCGCATCTTCCATATATTGCCTCTTATTGACTTGCTTCTATGTTGATTTACCCAACCTCTTGGTTGGTGTATGAGTCTCAATGGCCTCTTCTAATCTCTTCAATCCTTTTAAGCCAACAGATGTGTCACCCTCAACTTGTCAAAGTTCATGAAGTAAAAGAGCACTTAAATCATGCAAGGCACCATGAACTTGCTCTTCAACCATGCCCGTGTATTACAACTAAGACTCTTTATAGGTGAGTACCTTCATGCACTACTAAGATCTAACACTTAATTTTTTCAGTTTGAATAATGAGACATCCTTTCATGCGTGATTATGTCTCCTTTCATGCACTATTATGTGCATGATGAATCACATCTTGCTTTTTTCCTTCATCGTTGATCTTTACAACTACAACTAGTGCAAGTCCACCCTGCACCTAATTACTTGATTCTAATACATGAATGTGCACAACTTACTCAACAATGGTCTTCAATCCTTCTTCAACTGTTAAGTCACCCTCTGCAATTCAATACTTCCAATTCCCTCACTAATCTCAAGACCTTTTTTAGTATGCTTAGGATACATTGCTAATTTTTGTAGGCAATAAGCTGCCTCAAGGCAATTGTTAACAAGAAGAAGGTGGTATATAGCCATCATAGCCACTGCCCTCAAATGCTCCAATAACTTGTCCAAAGTTTGTTAAGTGCGATGATCCAACCAAATAATTCCATACCTCTTGTTCGGAGAGACATGTTCACACTAATACTTCAGTCATCTTCAACTAACTGGGTCACCATGGAAATTGACCCAAGGAATTCTCTACCTGACCAAGTGATCACTTGGCACCAAGGTGTATAGAATGCACCCAAGGCATATTCTATGCTCAAGCATAGTAAAGCACCATCCAAGTAGACTCTATATGCTTTCCAATTACATGCATCTAGTAGAATGCATACCTTTTCTTGGTCAACTTATTTGTTGCATTTATCTATTCACTCATAATTGGACTATCTTGCCCCTTCTAAGCAAGCATCTCACTACTTTGATATTGTCATCATATTTCCCTAAGGAAAGGTCTTCGCCTCTTCCTCAAGTCAATCAAATCACCTATTGTAAATTAACATTTATTTCCAAGGCACTCATGGACTAGTGCCTCCTTTGCTCGCTACCGTACTTTCAAGATAATAAATTGCCTGAACCATTATTAATGTGGAGAAGAGAATGGCCTCTTTCCATTGCACCTTTGATCCTTATGACAAAATGCCTTCTTCTTGTCCAACGCTTCACAAAAATATGCACCTCTACTGGTTCCCTAGGCTCCATTGCCTATTCCTAGTCAAAGCCATTTATGGATTTTAACAGCCAAAGGAGGATGGTACGTGGCTTCCAAGGCCACCTCCATTAATTGCAATAATACTTTGTCCAAAATCCACTACAAGATTCACCGTCACAAATTGTTTCCCTTAACCAACCACCATGAACTTACCAAGCTTTACTGTCAAGGCATCCCAAACCTCTAATCTTTACTCTGAAATGTGCTCTTGGGATGCTCCCAAGAATTTTTGTTTTGTAAACAATGTTGATTACACTTAGACTTCCTCAAAGTCTCCTAAATCTTCCTTCAAAGGACAAACAACAGTAGCATGATCTTGGCCACAAAGAAAACAATAAACATACTTACCTTTGCACATATGCAACTTTTGTTGCACTCATGTTATGAAGTTTCCGTCCTTCCTTTCGAACGATTCCACCTGCAATGCCCAAAATTCCACTTGGTGAGTCAAAATTTGCAATTATTTATCCCAAGCTTTAGCATGTATTGTGGACTAGTCTACTCTAGAATTGTCACCTACTCATGTCCCATCTCATAGATCTCCTAATCTTAATGTCCCCATTCCATGAATGTGGCTTTCCTCTTGATCTCCCATGACTCTTTGTTAGTTCCATCCATGTCATAAACCAAACATGGTTTACCCCTTCTAGTCACCTCTGAAAAGTATGCCCAAGCCTCAAGACTTGATTCACTTGTTGCCTCAAGCCTTCTCTTATACACCTACATAACCTTTTAATGAAGTGTTCTACTTCCTTCCAAGTCACAATGAAGAGTGCTTGATTGCTAAATTTATGTGTTGATGAGTTGTCTTATATGCCTGTTACACCCAAGCACGTGTCCACAATCGCAATTTTTAGGTTGCCCTTCACAATTGCTTGCTAACTTGCCTCAAGGGTTTCACCTTGCCTCTAAGTTCACCCAAGCATAAACAAGAGTTCCCAAAGTGATCTACAACCCATTGTCGTAGAAGGCATAATGGATAAAATTGCTATGATACTAGATATCACAATAGCGACAATGGTGAACAACAATATATCTAACCATTATTCAAGTCTAATACCAACTATCACATAAGTGATAATGGTGTAGAGAATTATAGTGATAATGGTGAAGAGCAATATAGCTCACCACTATTTAACTCTAATAACATATGTGATAGGGTTGAACTACCTGTCCTGCTTAAGGTTTTCAAAAATAAAAATACGAGAATCCTAACTTTTGAAATAGCAATGGAAAATATGATAGCCTTAACTCTGCAAATCATACTTTTTGGCACTTATGAAAATGTTGTTTGAGGGAATAAGCTTATAAAGATCACCAATTGAAGCTGTAATTATTGAAAGCAACTCATAATATGACTCAACACTGCAAGTGGATGATGCTTAGTGGCCCATCGATACTAATTCTACAAGTTCTAAATTCAAAAATACCCAGTTGTCCATGATATGTCAAATGGCTTTACTACAATTGAGTTCATGACTCTTAATGTACATTAACATAGTAAAATGTTACAAGTTACGGGTAGCTAAAATAATGGCCTCTTATATAATTAGACATTTTTATTTCATGGTGTGGATGAGTAAATATAGAAACGTTATTAGGTTTTTAACACATAATTGTGATTAACACTTTTGGGAACGACTTAAATCCCTTTTAATGGTTGTGACAGATTCAAATTTGATCACTAATTGCCATGGCCTCTCATCGATCACACATTCCTCCATGACCTTAAATGTTTAAAGTGCTTCTCCATAAGAACAAATTTGAGTGAATAAACTTCCTTTTTCTTAAGCTTTTTCCTCTCCATTTTGTTGAATACAAACTTCCCTAATTTTTTTTTCCTTTCTTATAAGTGTTTCCTTTTATATATGTTTTTCTCTTTCTTTTTTTTTAATTATATTCTTCATAATCCTCCATTAATATCTAAATTAAAATAAAACTAAACTTTATGAAATAATTTTCAAAAAATAATGCACAATCCTTACGTATAGTATCTTTTATATAAAAAAGATAAAATAAATTATATTTAATAAAAATTTAATCTATAACACACGTACGAAGCTTTGTTTGAAAAATATTTTTTAAATACTTACAATATCTCTAGGACCTCCCCGTGATACAATATAACATTCTTTTTTGACCATTGGGCTGGGCATCTCTTTCAACATTGGCATGGGCATCTCTACTAGATTGGCAAGGACAAGTTTCAGGCTTTAGAATAAAGACCTTTCAAATAAATTTTATGTTTAGCACATACATGAATTTGTTTTTAATTAAGTGAACATTTTTTCAGCACTTGACAAAGAAACTATTATAAAGTTGCTAGAGCATCCTTTTTAACATTATCATCCGCATCTTTTCAAGATTGGTACGGGAAACCATTTAGAATTACAATATTTGAGATAATAACAATTTTTAAAAGGGCTGCGGTGGAATTTTTCTTACACTTCTTTGATCTGATGGGTCCGTAACTACATGCTTTGGTGGAAGAATCTCGTATACAGGGTCAGGTCTGTGGATCATTGAATTCTACTTTTGTTGCTTTAATTCCTAAATCTGATAAGCCTGACTCCTTTGCAAGGTTTAGACCGATTTCTTTGTGTAACCTTGTTTATAAGATTATTTCAAAAATCATTGCTGTCAGATTGAAAAATGGACTATCTAAGGGCATGTCTGATGAACAGTTCGGATTTCTTGAAAATCGACAAATTACAGACGCCATTGCAGTGGCTCAAGAAGTCCTACACAGTGTCAAGATTAAAGGAAAAAAAGCATTGGTATTAAAACTTGATCTTATAAAAGCATATGACCAAGTGGATTGGCGATTCATCAAACTAGTTTTGTTGCATATTGGTATCCCATTGGATACTACAAACTGGATAATGGGATGTGTTAGCTCTGCAAATTACTCAATCCTGGTTAATGGAAATCCCACTTCTTTTTTCTCTGCATCAAGGGGATTGAGGCAGGGATGCCCTCTCTCCCCATTATTATTTATCCTTATAGCTGAAGGACTTAGTAGGCTTATCAAAGAACTGGCTGATAAGGGTGATATTGTGGGGCTTGAAGCGGCGGTGGGGATATTCATTACCCATTTACTGTTTGTTGACGACATTCTATTATTTGGTGGTGGATCCATTCGGGAATGGTGAGCAATCAAAGGGGTCTTAGATCTTTTTTGTGGGGCTACTAGTATGTGCATCAGTCAAGAAAAGTCACAGTTCTATGAAGCGGGATGGGATGAGGTGGACATTGGTATGATACAACAACTCTTTTCTTATGATATCTTGCCCTTACAAGGTGGCTTTAAATACTTGGGTTTCTTTCTTAAACCCAATGGATATAAGATACAAGACTGGGTCTGGTTGTTGAGAAGATTTGAGGCACGCATTGGTGGCTGGGGACATAAGTTTTTATCGATTGGTGGGATATTTGTACTGACTAAATCAGTACTTGAGAGTCTCCCTGTATATTGGCTCTCTCTCACATGGATTCCTCGGTCAATTTTGAAGCATATTCAGAGTCGGATGGCTCGTTTCATCTGGTCAGGATGCAAAGAAAAATCTTCTATTAGCCTGGAAAAGTGGTCATATCTGACGAAACCAAAGGCTCTAGGTGGGTGGGGTTTGAAAGACCTTACGAACTTTGGACTGAATCTTACTGCAAAAAACCTGTGGCGCTGTTTATTTGTCCCGTGCTTGTGGAATAGGGTGGTCCAAGCAAAATATTTGCGTGGCTGGGGCACGGCTGATTGGTTATGTCTGGAATCTATTGTACAGTTGGATATATCCAATATATGGAGGGCGCTCCTTAAAGCTCTACCTATTCTGAAGTCGTGGCTGGCGTGGAAGCCTGGAGACGGATGGAGCATCCGTATTGGCAGGGATCCGATTGTTGGTATGGCTGGCATATCAAAACTTTCTGAAGTTTTATTAGACCATCTTTTGCATAGAAGAATATATTATTTGGCACAAACGGCTAAGATTGGTAGTGGAGACAATTTTACGTGTTGGGCCAATGCACAAGATTTGGGCTTGGATGGTGATGCTGGAAGAGAGTGGAACAATTATATTTATGGTTTAAAAAACCTTGGCATTTGTTTGAAGCCGATCAAGGATACTTTGTGCTGGAGCAAGAATATAAAAGATGGTACTATTACTGCAGCCTTAGCATACAAAACGACTAGCAGACAAGGAAATTCATATCTCATTCCAGAGTGGTTTTCAAAAGTGTGGAAATGGGGATTACCCTTGAAAATCACCTAATTCAGTTGGCTTATGATTGCTAATCTCATTCTAACCTGGGATGTCTTGTTAAAGAAAGGTTTTTCGGGTCCAGGTATGTGCCCTTTATGCTGTACTGAGGAGGAAAGTGTTTCACATCTTATGATTTCATGCTCTTTTACTTTGCAGGTTTGGGACTATCTGAAGGATTTCCTTAACACAGATGTAGTTTGGCATGGCCAAAATGTTGAACAGGCCTTCAGGATCTGGTTTGATGCAGGAAAAAATTGGCGGTCTATACCTTTCTATGTCTGTTGATCTATCTGGTTGGCGCGAAACTCCCATATCTTTAAGGGGCTGATTTATTCTCCACTACATATCTTTAATAAGATACATAATGCTTGGTTGGACAGAGCTGATCGTTCTCAGGTGATCAGATATCAGTATCTACAACAACCATTTTTTCAACAGAATGTGGCTATTGGGTATTTTGATGGGGCCTCACAGGATGGAGGTTATAGATGTGGTGCTGGAGCTTTTCTTATCTCGTCGATATTGGGCAAGTACAGTGTAAAATGGAATTGTGGTTTTCGCACAAATACTCGGGCTGAGTTACTTGCATTGTGGAGTATTCTTCATTTAGCAAATAGTATGGGGATTGATGCTATCCAAATTGTAGGGGACTCTCGTATTATTGTAGATTGGTTCAGGGGGAGTTTACATTTGGAAACTTTGGTGCTGACTCATTGGATGGAGCGTATTATGTAGTTAAAGACTCATTTTTCAGTGGTCAACATTCAGCATGTTTACAGAGAACTCAACGCAACGGCTGATCGCTTATCTAAGCTGGCCTTAGATGGTCCATTTGGCCATTTTCTGGTGGCTCCGGGAGATGGCAGAGACCCATACTCTTTCAAACTTTTTGGACTTTTCTAATTTCTGGTTTTTGTTTTTGACTTCATTGAGTGCATAAGATTGTTATATTTTATGGCTCAATATATGGGACCCACTATATCGAGGTTTATTTGCATAGGTAGTGGCAACTTAACCTTATTATTATGGTTGGGTGATGATGGATTCTTGTTATGAGTTGGTTTGTATTTCTGGATCTGGGAAGTCAGTCACAATGTTGTTTTTTCCATGCTATATGGCGAAAATATGTAACTAGGAAGTTACAATGCTGAAAAGGTTGTAAAGATTCTGGTGATACCTTTTATTATATATAATATATAAGATCTTTTTTCTATGAAAATAAAAACAATTTTTAAAAGGGGAATCTAGGTTCTTATCATCATAGGATTACGGTTGTCAAGGATGTGTGGGTTAGAGTTATTTTATTTGGAGCTGGCTAATTTCTAGATCTTTTCCATTTTTTTAGGTAAGTTTGAGCGGAATCCTGCAACACGATTTGTTGTTGAAAATGAGATTTTTAGAGTTAAAATTGCAATTTTTATTGCAGAAATGGATTTTGGACCCTCGATTACCCTTGGGGCACCTAGATTATGTAATTCCAATCATTGAAAACTATCCTTTGAACAATTTCCACCGGATTTTGGTAAAAAAAACTGGCCGGATTTTAGGTGCAAATGGTCTAGAGTTTAGCTTACTGCATTTTATTTTCTTTGAGCTTAAATAACTTTGTTAACTTTGTTTTGGAATTTGACAATGTATTGGATTATATATTTTGTTTAAGGTTTATGGATAACTTTACCTAATACTAAAGACCATCAAATGTAACTAAGTCTTATTCAATCAAATTTAACTCTTAGCTTTATGTATTTTTTATTTTACAGGTTTGGTTGAGAGTTTGCAGGTTGATGGCAATTAATTCATTATGGAACATTGATAGTTTTGAACAAAATATGCACAATTGAACATCTGCTCATTCGACGTGGTCAAATCTTCCTATTTATGTGGGATGGGATATACGGTGTCACAAAGATTTCGTTATTTTTTAACATAGACCTGTCAACATCTCTTTTGTGATCCGATCCATTGTCTTTGATCCCGGGATTATTCAAGGTGCAGAGATTACAAAAGTCAAAGACTTATCATTGCCCCCTCCACAAATGCATTATCCTATGGGTTTCTTTGGCGGTGAATCACAAGTCCATGGAATTGTTTCGGTAGCAGGTGTTGTGCTTTACTTGTTGACATCCCATATCTTTCATATTTGGATGGGTTGTGTCCCCGACACCAATACACGCAGCGGACTTCTTGCATTGGCAGGCCTCCTCTTCTTTGTCAGGTTCAAAAACATTCATTCCCTGCAAGCCTTTGGTGATTCCCACAATGTTAAGCCCTAAATGTTGGGCACAATTCCCCCTAAAGTGTGGCACTTTACCCCCTATATGGTGGTGTACGACATATTATTGATGTAGGCTAGGGTGTATTAGTGGGTGTATTAGTTGTTATTGTACACCTTTATCTCCTATATATAGGAAGAATAAATTTTCATTTGGGTAAGCATCATATATTGGCTTGTCTTGGGTACAGAGTACATTGTGTAAGGAGGTTCCTCCCTCGAAGAGGATTGTTATTTATCTCTATTATTCATTATTAAGGCGTGCATTACTCTCTTCTTGTAATACCCCAGTTTTGACCCCAATTGCATTAAATTGTAAATGATGTAAATAGCATATTAAATCATGGTGTGAAGCTCAAGCCCAAGGCCCCACCATGGGTTAAGCGTTTTATGGTTCGAGGACACATCAAGACGCCACAAGCCGAAGTTGTAGACCTAAAGGAGATAAAAAAATTAATTTATCTCAGTCCAAGTCAGCCATGAAACAATCTTCCAGTCAAGGTTTGAAAACGATAATCTATAGTTCAAACAGTGGTAGATTGCATAGAGCACTGACAAGCAGTCTCCAAGTACTTAAGATGTGCAAAAACAGGATGAAATAACAAGTAGATCAACATCACAGTCAAAGGAGTTTTGAAGAAGGAAAAATCATATGGTAACTTGAACAAATTATTGAAACAAGGACCAAACAACTATGAAATCAAGCTATTATTGAGTACCTCATCAAGTGGAAGAACTTACCAGCTACAAATTTGACATGGGAAGATGATGCCTTCATACAGTTGCATCCAAAACTACCTAAACATTGAGGACAACGCTTATCTGAAGGGGATGGGCATGTTAAGCCCTAAATGTTGGGCATAGTTCCCCCTAAAGTGTGACACTTTACCCCCTATATGGTGGTGTATTACATATTATTAATGTAGGGTAGGGTCGATTAGTGGGTATATTAGTTATTATTGCACACCTTTATCTCCTATATATAGCAAGGAGATATTTTCATTTGGGTAAGCATTGTATATTGTCTTGTCTTGGGTACACAGTACATTATGTAAGGAGGTTCCTCCCTCGAAGAAGATTGTTATTTATCTCTATTATTCATTATTAAGGTGTGGGTTACTCTCTTATTGTCTATTAATGGGACTTGGTTGCATAACATTATCATGGATTGGGCTATTCATAAATGTAGATTACAGGTGGGCTTGTTGCATTGGTTGAAACTTTGCATAAGAATGATTCAAGAAACTTTCCACACTATCAGTTTCCAACTCTTGTTTAGATAATTTTATATTGTTGCTAACTCTCTGTCAAAGAAAGACTTACATTCTCCCGAGGGCATTTTGTTTTTTGAATAAAGAAAGGATGGACCTCTTATATCTCAGGGATCTGTCCCTTTTTATGATGTTTAATATCTCTTGTTGGATGGCGACTATATGTGCAATTTTCCTTTTTTTGGCCTCTTTGTTAAGTTTTCAAGGATTAAATCTGCTTTGCATTTATATGCAACTCTGTGTATATGATAGGAGTAACACATGAATCTCTGTAATATCCCGCCTGAATGTTGTAAAGGAATGCTAGAGTGAGATGATAGTCCATGTTCGAAGGGTGTATATGTACGACAAAACCATGATCTCTGTATGAAACCCATGTATAATTTGATTCTACCTATGAATATCAACTATAGCACTTTTCTTCGTGAAAAAACCAAATTCAACAATCTCACATGCTTCCAACTACAACATGTAAAACATCCTAGCAATATTTATACTTAATAGTATTCAACACCTGGCCAATTTTGTTGGAACATATTTCCCATCTAGACCTAGGTTAATAATTTTGCATATGGTTCCAAGTGTTTAATCTAAGTTGTTCCATGTGAAAATGGTTCTAGCTCCTAGTCTAGTGTCTTGGATCCTAGTTTGTCCACATTTGACCCACTTAAACTAGTGGTTATGCCATAACATATTGTTTGTCCACTTACCCACTCTTTTCCTTGTTCTATGGACTCAATGTGCCCCTCTATGCTACATTTATGGGGTAGTTAATGCATTTCCCTGTTTTAAGGAGACTGGGTGCGCCTTCTTAAGGATTTGGTCAATTTGTTCATTAATGGTCCAAAACCAAGCCACTAAACCACCTCTAGAACCTTCATGTTGGTTCCTCTCACACTTGTTGACTAGCCTAACCACTTCATGGTCCATCTAGGTTAATTTCACCTCAATATGGCCACTACTTGGAGTTACACTTTGCACAATGTCATAGATTGGGGGAATTAGTCAAGATAAGCCAGCATTAATGTGAGCTACTCATATGGTTTGTTGTACCCATGGTGTTTTCCCAAGGTATTGCATGTAATAATGCCTATATATTGTAATGGGTTTTTGCTCAATAAACACAATGGAAGATCAATCCACTTGAGTGTTTTACTCTTGTGTTCTACTTACTATTTGCTTCATGTTTCTTATATTTTCATGTCTTTCTCTTTGGTAAACTCTAAGTGAAGCATGCTCTATTGAATCTAGATCTAGGATTGGATATGCACATGACTCGGAACATCTGTTGTGATGTTGTGTTATCCAAAATTTACAAATTCCAACAGTTAACCAACATAAAGCATCATGGGAAATAGAGCAACATTCATCCCAATAAACAAGCCACAATCCAAATGCACATGTACTTGTGACACTTAAGGCAAATTCCTTAAACCTTATTTATGATAAGAATGTTTACATTGTATAATGACGGAGGGAAACCACCTTTCAACCACTCTTTAACATAAATTACACTTACTCTGTGACAAATAAGCATTTTTCCAATGCCAAATAGTCTTGTACAAACCAATCTTAAAGCGATGGCAAGTCTGCCTCCTACATGTCATGTTCACCTCTTTGTTTTCACCTAGTTAGTCCAATTATACCTAATATGTAAACCCCATACCTTAACACAATCAGCTCAATGCTCACTTTGGACTTGTGTGAATCACTTACTTGCCAAGCTTGATTCTACTTGAATTTCCATGATGCCTTGGTCGCCTATAAGTTACTTAATCCTTGCCACTTTGTTCGTTGTGCATAGTACATGCCTACGAACAAGGTTTCTTGAGGCAACCTTCTCTACCTTGACAATTTCCCTCTAATTTTATTTTGTTTTGTCCAACTAGTGTGAGCTACTACTATCTACGGTGCACTTTGCCTTCATACAAGGGCGATTGGCATGTCCATGGTGTGCCTTGCAAATGGGCGACGACACCCAAAACCAACTCATCTGGCCATTAACCTCCTATTATATTTGTTTATGTTGGCCAACAAAAACCAATGTGATCGCGCCATGACTTGAAGCCTCTCAAGGCTATGGCCTTACTTCCTCCCCCACTAAAATTTGTTGCCATTTTCCACAACATATACAAGAACCTGTTATCCTCCAAGTCTACTACCTAGACTCATGCATCCATATGTGGTTGGATTCTCTAATCATTGTACACTATCTCTATCAAAATACTCGTGCAATTGCTCATTCTTCAATACTTCCTTTCAACAAAGCAATTTTTCCCAAATCTATCCATAATGTCCCTTGGATTCCACTCGCATAGTTGTTGCGATTGCAACCCATTGCTACTATGGCAACCGACCTCCACTAGGAAAGTTGTGCAATCATCTAAGAACTAAACACTTCTAACTTACTAAGCATTACATGCTTCTATACTTATTCAATTCTACCATGCCTCTACATATTTGGCCCATCATGCCTTAACTAGTTGGATAGTTAATCCAACCATCATGTTCTCCTTGTGAGAATCCACATACTCATGCTCAAGATAGCCACTTCTACATTTTAGTCTTCTCTACAAAAAATTTCTAGACTATTGCAAAGTCACCACTCTTGCCTTGGAACTGCTACAAAGGTATTATAGTCACATTGGCCATCTATTGCCTCTTATTGACTTGCTTCTATGTTGATTTACCCAACCTCCTGGCTGGTGGGTGAGTCTTAATGGCCTCTTCTAAGCTCTTCAATTCTCTTAAGCCAACAGAAATGGCACCATCAACTTGCAAAACTTCATGAAGTAGATGAGCGCTTAACTCATGCAAGGCACCATGAACTTATTCTTCAACCATGCCCCTGTACTACAACTAATAATGTTGCTAGGTGAGTGCCTTCATGCACTACTCCTATCCAACACTTAAATTGTTCTTTTTGAAGAATGTAGCATCCTTTCATGCGTGATTATGCCTCCTTTCGTGCACAATTATACCTCCTTTAGTGGACGATTATGTGCATGACGAATCAAATCTTGTTTTTTTCCTTCATCGCTAATCTTTACAACTAAAACTAGTGCAAGTCCACACTACACCCAATTACTTGCTTTTGGTACATGAAAATGCAAAAGTTGCTCAACAATGGGATGGTCTTCAATCCTTCCTCAACTAACAAGTTACCCTCTACAATTCAACACTTCCAACTCCCTCGCTAATCTCGAGACCTTTTACAATACACTTAGGCTCCATTGCCAATATTTTTAGGCAATAGGTTTCCCCAAAGAAATTGTTCATGAGAAGAAGGTGGTTGATAGCCATCATAGCCACCACCTCAAATGATCCAACAAATTGTCCAAAGTTTGGTAAGTGTGACGAGCCAACTGAAGAATTCCATATCTCTTGTTAAGAGAGACATGTTCACACTAATACTTCGTTCATCTTCAACTAATTAGGTCACCATGGAAATCGTCCTCAAATCTACCCAAGGAATGTTCTACCAAACCAAGTGAGCAATTGGCCCCAAGGTGTTCGGAACGCACCCAAAGCATCTTCTATACCCAAGCATAGTCAATCACCATCCAAGTAGACTTTATATGCTTTCCATTTTCATCCATTTATGTAGAGTGCATACCTTTTCTTGGTCAAATTCTTTGTTTCCTTTATATGTTCACTCATAATTGGACTATCTTGTTCATTCTGAGAAAGCATCTCACTACTTTGATATTTTCATTATTTCTTTATACGGAAGGGTCTTTGCATCTTCCTCAGGTATGTCAAGTCACCTATTGTAACTTGACAATTTTTTCCAAGGAACTCATGGACTAGTGCCTTCTTTGCTCACTACCTCTCTTCTAGGACAATAAACTGCATGAACCATCATTAATGTGGAGAATACAATGGCCTCCTACCATTTCACCTTTCATCCTTGTGAAAAAATGAATCCTCCTTGTCCAACGCTTCACAAAACTATGCACCTTTGTTGGTTCCCTAGGCTCCCTTTTTTGCTCCCAGGCAATAATCCATTTATGGATTTTAATAGTCAAAGGAGGATGGTAGGTGGCTACCAAGGCCAACTCCATCAATTGCAACAATATTATATCCATAATGCACTACAAGATTCACCATCACAAATTGTTTCCCTTAACCAACTTCCATGAACTTACCAAGATTTGTTGTGAAGACATCTCAAACCTCTAATGTTTCCTTTGAAATCTGCTCTTGGGATGCTCACAAGAATTTTAGTTTTGCAAACAATATTGGTTACACCAATACTTCATCCAGGTCTCCCAACTCTTCCTTCAAAATACAAACAACAGTAGCATGATCCTGACCACAAAGAAGAACAAGCAACATGATTACCTTTGCACATAAGAAACTTTTGTTGCACCCATGCTATGAATTTTCCCTCCGTCCTTCTGAACAATTCCACTCACACTGCCCAAGATTCTACTTGGTGAATCAAAATTTGCAATTTTTTATCCCAAGCTTTATCATGTTCAGTAATCTACTCTAGACTTGTCACATGTTCCTGTTCCATCTGATAAATCTCCTGATCTCGATGTTCACATTCCATGGTTGTGTCTTTCCTTGGTCTCCCATGACTCTTTGTTTGTGTCATCCATGTCGCAAACTAAATATGGTTAAACCATTCTCGACACCTATGAAAAGTATGCCCAAGCCTCAAGACTTAATTCATTTATTTCCTCAAGAATTTTCTTATATACCTACATAACCTTTCAATGAAGTGTTCTATTTCCTTCCAAGTCATAATGAAGAGTGCTCTATTCTTGAAGTTTTGTGTTGATGAATTGTCTTAGATGCGCCTTGCACACAAGCACAAGTCTGGAATCTATTATGAGCATAAATAACATTAACATAACAACAACAATAATAAAAATACATATTAAAAGATATGTCTTATCGAAAAGGCATAACCATTAACGAAGGTAAAATTGTTAGATATATATATCGATCCCTCAATTGTTATCTTACTTGTCTTATTCATATTATTCAAAATATATTTTTCTTATCCATTATGGATGATATTTATTTGTCCTATTCTTTTGGATAACACATGTATCAACCAGGTTGGTTCACAACATTGGTATCATAGTGATGATGATCCCTATTTTTTGGTCACAACTTCTACCAGTTGGTCAAAATTTGTTGCCCTTGGAAACAAAACTATTGGCTTTAGGCCACCTCAATTTCAAAGTTTCTCTGGAAACTTGGTCCTTGACTATAAACCTGGTCGTTGTCCATTTTAATTCAGTATTACATTGAAGAAAACAATCACCCTTCGTTGTTATTCTCCCCTTCGCGTCTCTTCCCATTCACATCCCCAACACTCATTTCCATTCGCCCCTATTGTTGTATACCATTCCACGATTATACTCCCACACACCCAATACTCCTCGCAACCTCTTTGTCATTGTGCCTGCTCCATGCACTTCCTCACTGCCACCATAGCTCGCACTTAACTCCTCATCCCTTTCCCCATGCTCTCCACCTCCAACCTTGTACTCCCACCCACTCTCGACCCTCATTCACACGCTTTAACCAATCCTCCTACACCAACATTCATCCCCATGCCCCAAGCGTCACACCTCCGGGCCCCACACTGCCGCACACTTCCTTCCTCACTGCATTCATCCCAAACCCACTTTTCACAGTACCGCACTCTATCCTCGTGCACATCCATTTACCACCACCTATACCACTCATGCCCAACTTCATTCACATTCACTCCACTCCATTCCACTCCAATGCTACGCCTCCCAAAATCTTGTCCTTCACTGTGTACTTCCCTTCCATATCCATCCTCCCCACATCCTAACATAACTTTCCCACTCCCCTTCCTCTACTCCATCCTCCCATAGGATACCATCTCCAACGCCCATCTACTCCACCCTCCCACTTGCTTCAATCCATTTAATTCCCACCCTACACTCCAGCCTCATTTCCTTCAGCTACTACTCACCTCCATCGTCCTCCCCTTCCATCACCCTCTTCAAAATTCTCATGTCACCATCACTTAAGGTTTAAAACCCTAGTTTCATACAATTAAAAAAATTTAATAATAATTATAATAATAATTGTTATAATAATTTAAATCCCCCAAAAGCTATTCAAACTATATACATATAAATAATAATACTAATAATAATAATTGTTATTATTATTATTAGGAAATAGAAAGGGGCATAAAAAACTAAATTATATTTCTCAACCAAAAGTGGGAAGAAAAAAGAGAGGTCAAAATGGAAGGAGAAAAAACGTTTTTCCAAATTTTCAACAAAATTGTCTCTTGTGAGGGCAAAAGTTAATAGCATATTTTATAATTGTCATCACTATTTGTCCAATTAATAAGGAAAATTTTATTGATGTTGATGTTGTTAATCAACTACAAGTTCCAGATTCAATTATAGAGAAGAACTAGTAGAACGAAAATCAAATAAACGAATTACACTAATAGATTAGTAATTATAATTTTGCATCTCAATTCACAATTGCAACTATAAATGACATTTTTATTGACATGATGTCGGGTTTTAATTGGCAATAAACTTTATGTACATTCACATTCATTGCAAAAATAAATTCATGACCTTCTTCCATGAGAAGAATAAAATAACAATACATTACTTATCAATGAAAGTACCCTCATCACAAAATACAGACGAAGAATCACCATATAAAAGATATGAAGATTTAGAAGAGGAAGTAAAGCATTTGAACAAACTCCTCATGGACAAAGATAAAGAAATCGTGCAAATCCAAAAGAAGTTAAAATGGCAATACTTAGAGTTCTACTAGCTTCAACAACAAATTAAACAGCTACAACAATAGAATGTCGACATTAGAGCTTCTCACAAATTAGAGATTGCAAAGATTAATAAAATTATATCAAAAAATAATGATTCGATCTTCTCGTTGAGAAATCATAATAAAATTCTAGTCACAAAATTCAAGAAATTCAAGAATAAGAATCATCATATTGGAAGTCAGAACAAATTGATGAAGATATTGAAAAAAAATATATTAGAAAAGGATTAAGAGAATTGTCACCTTAAAAATCATAATCAATATTTGAGGGAATGGATTAAGAAGTTAAATTATGACAAGAAGTCGTAAGAAGAAAGGTTCAAGAAGCTTAAGCATGATAAAAAGTTGTTGGAAAACAAGTTAGAACAAATATAGAAGGAGGCATCAAAGTCCTTAGGAGTAAAAATCCAATTGGAATAAAAGGAAAAAATGCAAATACAATCCACATCACAGCTCAAGAAGATGTCAATCCATCTAAAGAACAAACATATAGGGATATTAGAGTACAAACGATGGAAACTCCAAGTGTATGCACTAATACAAGTTCATCAAGTAAACTAACAACATCAAGGCATGAAGAAAGTCACATATTGAAATTAAACCAAGAAGAGACTACAAACATTATAAGGGAAAATAACATTATAAGAACTCCTTATCGACATCCAAATCATAAAATCAAATGTCTTAAACAATCAGAGTATCAATATCCTTTACTTTGGGAACAACTAGATTACCATCTAAAAAATATTGATGCCAACACAATTAAGTCTCATCATAACAGTTCATCATGGAAGCGGAACGTGTTATATTTTTATCATTTAAGACAGTATTATCTTAGGATCTTATATGAGAGAATAACATGTGCAGCAATAAACACAAGATACAAGAGACATAAAGAATTTTCCTTGGGGAAACCATAAAGGAGAAAACCTTGCAACTTCCTCAGAGATAGAATGAGCACCAATAGCAAAAGTAAAACCTAAAAACATAAAGATGATCTCCGACAACACTTGTCTCTTTCTCTGATCGCAGCTTCTTCTCTCTCACTCATTCGCACTAGTGAGTGCGTGTGTGTGTGATAAATAGAGAGTCTCACTCTCTATTTATATTCTTTCATTCACTTAACCTTTAACTCTATTATGTAGGCTCGAGTAATCTTAACTCAGTTGTGTAGGCTCGAGTAACCACAACTGGGGTACTAATGACCCAACTTACATTAACTCACCTAGGGTCGACTTCTCTAGGAGAGTCTAATAACCCTAGTGCCCCACAACTATGGGGACTTTAACCCTTGATCAATAGGAGGGTTGCCTACAATGACTTTACATGACTTGTTTACATTATTGAATCTCCCGATAGGAACATCGGGGCATGACATGACTCAAATACATTACAGACACTTCCCAGAATAAACATCAGGGTACAATACATAAGATATACAAGTGAATGCATTCCGAAGTTACAAATACATCAACACTCCCTCTTAACTAGGAAGGTATTCTCTCGACACAATTTATCAGCACAAGTCTTCTTCTCTGTATCATCTGGATCATCATCTAGTTCTCGTCATCTTCATCTTCAAGTCATCTTTATCTAGATCTGGATCATCACTCGATCTGGATCATCATCACTGGATCTGAATCATCACTGGATCTAGATCATCATCACTGGATCCAGATCATCATTGGATCTGGATCATCACTATCATCACTACTTCCACTATCTCAATCAAATGGTGCTATCTCTTCATTCTTCTCGTCACATGAAGTTCTACAGAGCCAACACTTTTTCATGTTGGTTGTAGGCCTAGCCTCCAAGTAGGTCTTCATCTTCTTCAGCACTTATATCTGACCATGATAGGAAACTCATCACACATCATGTCAGAAAGGCTCTGCACTTACATTTGACCATGATAGGAAACTCATTACACATCATGTAAAAAAGGCTCTCAGTCCCAGACTGAAATTCCTAGTAACTGACCAGGTGCTTCCATTCTCCCAGAGAATGGCATCTCAACACTTAAGCTGAGCTTCAGTCCCAGACTGAAATTCCTGGTAACTGAACAAGTGCCTCCATTCTCCCAGAGAATGGCATCTCAGCACTTAATCTGAGCTTTACTCCTAGACTGAAATTCCTGGTAACTGACCAGGTGTCTCCATTCTCTCAAAGAATGGCATCTCAACACTTAAGCTGAACTTCAGTCCCACACTGAAATTCCTGGTAACTGACCAGGTGCCTCCATTCTCCCAGAGAAAGGCATCTCAGCAGTTAAGCTGAGCTTCAGTCCTAGACTGAAATTCCTGGTAACTGACTAGGTGCCTCCATTCTCCCAGAGAATGGCATCTCAGCACTTAAGCTAAGCTTCAGTCCCAGACTGAAATTCCTGGTAACTGACCAGGTGCCTCCATTCAGAGAATATATCTGATCATGTGAGAACACATCTCATAGTCACCTCAAAATGGCTCAGAACTCACATCTGACAATGGAAGGAACCAATCCTCTCACCATGACAGAATGGCTCAGTCCTTACATCTGACCATGGAAGGAACCAATCCTCTCACCATGTCAGAATGGCTCACGGAATCATGACTTCCCCTTTGAGGGAACCTCGATCTAGATAACACCAAGCTTCTCCCTGAAGTATTAAAACTTCACTCTGGCCAATTTCTTAGTCAACACATCAGCTATCTGTTTGTTTGTCGCAACATACTAGAGCTTCACTGCTCCTCTCTGCACCATATCCTTGATATAGTGATATTTGATCTTGATATGCTTCGACTTGTCATGGAACACTAGGTTCTCAGACAACTTCACACAACTCTGATTGTTGCAATATATATATATAAGTAGCATCCAATTGGAGATCAAATAAATCAGACATTAGCTTCCTCAGCCATACTGCCTCACAACTAGCTGAACAAGTTGCGACATACTCTGCTTCAGCTGTACTCAGTTCCACGTGAGATTGTTTCCTACTAAACCAAGAGATCACACCTAATCCCATACTGAAGCAGCACCCTAAAGTGCTCTTTCTATCGATGGCACTGCCTGCCCAATCTGAATCAACATAACCTTCCAGGTTAATCTTCTGATCAGCCTTATACTTGAGCCCATAATCAACTGTACCCTTTAGGTACCTTAGAATATGCTTTGCAGCAATCATGTGAACATGTCTCGAATCTGTTAGCAACTGGCTCAAGGTGTTCATAGCAAAGTAAATATCTGTTCTTGTATTCATCAGGTACATCAAGGACCCAATCATCTGACTATACATCGTAGCATCAACCGCTTCTGATGAAGCATCACTCAATAGCTTCAGGTTTGATGCCATAGGTGTGGTTATGGCCTTGTAGTCCATCATCCTGAACCTCTTCAGGATCTCTACTGCATACTTCCCTTGTCCCAGGGAGATCCTGCCCACCTCCATGTCTAGAAAGTAGTGCATCATATCCAATTCCTTCATCTCGAACTTGGTAGCAAGTCTCATTCTTGCAACTTTAATGAGTTCCTCTTTTCTGTCAGGAATAAGCCATCGACATATAACAGGAGCATCACTAGTCTTCCCCCTTCAACCTTGAAGAAAAGGTTGGAATCTGCTTTACTCTTAGTAAAGCCTAGAGCCATCAGTAAGTTGTCCATCCTGTCGTACCATGTCGAACCTCAGGATCTTCTGCAGTCACTCCCTCTGTCTTTTGTACTCTATGCTTGAAACATTCTGCACCAGAGTGACAAGTAGCTTCCTCTGCTACTAATATTCTATGTATCCATCTAGGGTCACTGGATAGCAAGATCCCGTATCTTAAAAACGTTCTTCTCGCACCCATCTGTGAGCTTGTCATCCTCTTCAAGCTCCTCATGTATGTATTATCCCATGGGTGTCTTCTGAGCTCGTACAAGGTCTTCTTTAATTTGCACACATGAGTCTACCTGTCATGTGCCTCAACTCCCACTGGATGCAAATGTCTCTTCGTAGTATATTCCTTTTTTTCGTGAGAAGCCTCATGCTATGAATCTTGCCTTGTATCCCACGATGTTTCCATCTACTGCATGATGGAACTACGAACTTCCCTTCACGTATCGATACTGCATCCTAGACATCATTCTTCTTGAACTAGTCTTCCATTTCTTCTTGGTTACTTCTTCATAGCTGGAAGGTTCTGCATCAATGATGTCAATGTATTCGTCATATTATTCTTCATCTTGAACTGTCGTCACTTGTTCTTTGAAACAATTCTCATCCTTCTTTGCTTGTAGGCGATTTTACGCGGTCTTTCCTACAAGTCAAATGCATTAGTTGTATGGTTAGAAACATTTCATAAGGTATATTCATAATGAAAAATTCTTTTGCATCAAGATATATGATTATGCAACTATTTTATCCAATACAACATTCATCCATATCTCACGGAAACTTTCTAGATGTCTTCCATCTCTACCAGGACAACATTGAGATTGTGCACTAATCCAATATGTCAGCAAAGAGGTTTCATTCTAGATAAGTAGCAATGGAGAGTTGTATAGCACCATGACCTACTTACCCATCACATGCATATTAGTAGTATACTGTCATTAATGCAAACATTATATCATGCATAATACATCAACTGAATATAAACAAATGCATAAAGAAAACATTATCATGAAACGACAATTGAATACTTATCATTATTTGTTTCATGGGTAGACTCCTTCTTTCAACTTCATCATCTTCTTCATTCATAATAGCATCATTTCCTATCCAAATGCTCAAGATGGATAATAGGCTCTTCAAGAATTGAGTTCTTCATATTCCTCATCACTTGATGTATCTTCTTTGAATTGTGAAATCTTGATCTTCAGTTGCTCCCATCTTCTTTTCTCTTATTATGAGTTGAGTTTCTTCTTGTGTGTGCTCTTCCCTGAGTCTGCTAAAAGTAATCACTTCCTTCTGGCACACATTCCTTGAATGAATGAATCCCATGATCCTAGGAAGTCATTCAAGGTGGTTATCACAACTTCTGCATTCTCCACTTCTTCTTCTACCGCTTCAAGTTGTTCTTTGATTTGAGAGACCCTTGTAAAGTATGACTGTATGGTCTCTGCATTCTGGATCTTCACATTCTTCAACTGTTTTCTCAAATTCATCTTCTGATTTATGTTCTTCACTTCAAATAGCTTGGTTAAGGAATCAAACATCTCTTTCGGTGTCTTTAGGGAAGTCACTTGTAGTATAAGGTGATCTGTGATTGAATCACCAATGATGTTCTTGGCCTTGACCAAGTTCTTCTGGTGTAAGGCTTTTAGCCTCATCTCCCTCTGGAACTGGAACCTCTCTACATATGTAGGTGTCCAATTCATTTTCTTCAGAGAGATCATATACTTCCATGCTTGGAATTTGTCAACTTCAACAAGCTTATCATCAAGCTTATGTGATAGATCACTTTGAAATGAGAACCTCAAATGAAAATAGCAAAAGATTAGATCTTACCGATTTGAGGTGTCCGTCCTGGTTCCATTGCTGGCTAATCTAGGGTTTGTCAGAGAAACCCTAATTTTCAAAACTTGGAATCTTTCAGATATGATTGGATAAAAAGATAGACCTCTTCAAGGTGAGCTATCCAATGTACTCCTTTTCTGAAAATAGTGGAGGGAAGCTCCAGGAACAAGAAGCCCTAGTTTTCCAATTTCTTTTGCAAAAATGCCTGATACTGTTTCTGTTGTATCTCCCTAAATATTGCTCCTTTGTGTCTAAGACTTCACAATGAGGTAGTATCTCCTGTCTCTATTCCAACACCATAGGTTTCATTAGAATTGGTTTCACCAATTGGGATTTATGAGCGGTTTCCCAAGGTGAACTGTTTCAGGATTGTTCAGAACAAAATTGTACGGACTGCCACATGTCACTGTTTCATCTTCAAGGTCTGAAACTTCTACCACAGAAATTACATTTTGTACCTTTTCTATAAAATCTTGAGAAATTTCATTTGGACCTTCACAGCGCAAGATATAGCAATTCTCCCTAGGTGGCTTGTTTAGGGATGAATTCTGGAAGAGGTTGGAACCCTAACTTGAAGGAATCATATCTCCTAGAAAATAGCGAATCTGAGGCTGAAACTTGGACAAAGAGTACATCAGGATTTTATCTTCTACCTATGAACGTTTTGGCCCCTGAGACTTTTGTAATCCTGAGATATAACAAATTTACCAAAATTTATCAGTTTTAGTATTTAGCATTTTTCCAGCTCGAGGTCTAACTAGGGTTTGAATTTCCCGGAGTTACACCCAACCAAAAATCTTGACTGAGGTCTCTAAAATTCAATTTTGATGAGGAGAGAAATCCTATGCTGGGCTCACTCAAAAATTCTTCTTCTGTAAAAATCCCTAATTCCCTGCACCAAAAACTGAAAATGCTCGAAATCGAATTATGCTTCGACAAAAAGATGCCTCTTTCAATGGAGAGTCAGCCTAGCATACTTTTGCTGATGGATTGTGGAGAGAGACCCAAAAATTAAGAAGCCTAGCTTCTACAGTTGCACAATGTCTTCTTCTCAGGTTAACTCTGATACCATGTTAGATTTTTATCATTTAAGACAGTATTATCTTAGGATCTTATCTGAGAGAATAACATGCACAACAATAAACACAAGAGACAAGAGACACAAAGAATTTTCCTTGGGGAAACCATAAAGGAGAAAACCCTGCAACTTCCTTAGAGATAGAATGAGCACCAATAGCAAAAGTAAAACCCGAAAACATAAAGATGATCTCCGACAACAATTGTCTCTTTCTCTGATCCCAGCTTCTTCTCTCTCACTCATTCGCACCAATGAGTGAGCGTGTGTGTGATAAATAGAGAGTCTCACTCTGTATTTATATTATTTCATTCACTTAACCTTTAACTCTGTTATGTAGGCTCGAGTAATCCTAACTCAGTTGTGTAGGCTCGAGTAACCACAACTGGGGTACTAATGACCCGACTTACATTAACTCACTTAGGGCCGACTTCTCTAGGAGAGTCTAATAACCTTAGTGCCCCACAGTTATGGGGACTTTAACCCTTAATCAATAGGAGGGTTACCCACAATGACTTTACGTGACTTGTTTACATTATTGAATCTCCCAATAGGAACATCAAGGCATGACATGACTCAAATACATTACAGACACTTCCCGGAATAAACATCGGGGTACAATATATAAGATATACAAGTGAATACATTCCGAAGTTACAAATACATCAACACATCATTCCACAAAGAAATGAATTAGGATGGTCTGATCCTTTTATGATTCAAATTTTTTTCTTTGCACTCAAAGGTTGATATCATCTCGTATCATTGACTATGGCAGAACAAAGAACGATGTGATGACATTACAAGCAAAGATTAAAGATGTAGAAGCCTCCTCATCATTATGGTTTGAGGACAAAGCATTTATAAATAGGAAGGCGATGTTATGTATGAAAATTGAGTCACACTAATCTGAGGACCAAGGCAAAACTTATAGAAGATTCAAGGATCAATTACACAGAAAAATGACATGAAAACACTTCAATTAGAAGTTGCAGATGTATAATTGTTATCATTAATAAAAAACAGTGATATAATGTGATACACTAGCATGAATAGCTAGACAATTCGAATCCCAAGGAGGTCATTCGAATTGCATACATGAGAGTGGCTTAGTTGTCAGTTAGACACCACTAGACACACCAGTTAACCACTAATCACAACCATCTAACTGAATTAGAGGCGGTTGAGACTAAGTCTAACTGAATAGAACTCAATTGCATGTCAATCAGCAGGTGAGGGTACATGTCCAACTTCAGTTAGGTGAGATCAACTGAACTGAGTCACCAGAAGTTGTTGGAGACGCCTTTAATCACTCCAGTTAATTGGAATTTACCAAAAATAGGCAAAATAATGATGGAGGCACCTTTACAGCTTTAGTTTAACTGAAAGTAGGTGGAACAACAATCAGTTAACTGATTGGGGATGCTTAGGTCATGTAGATCAACCTATATTTTCTCCTTGATTGAAGGAGGAAGCTCAGCCAGTCTCCTCGATTAAAGGAGAAAACTCAGTTAGGCTCCCTGATTGAAGGAGGATGATCCAGTTGATGATGCAGTCACAAATTCAAGTCAATAACTTAGGATAAGGGGAAAATTAGGACAATTAGGCCAAATAATTATGTGTGGTTTGGATAATGACTCCAACACCCCCCCTTAATCTATACTCATGTGGAGGAGTAAAAAAAAGATAGGGCCCCGACAACAGAGGCCATAGGTCACCCTTTACAAACAAATAACTCTAAAATGGTCGAAAAACTCTAAGTGAGGAAAAGAGGAAAACCCTATGGGAACAAAACCCCCCCTCAAACTGAACACTAAATAATTAACTGACTTCACCCTGATGAACTCACCCCCAACAATGAAAGGAGGTAAGTGAACTTTTTCTTAGTAAAATTCTTGGTGAAAATATCTACAATCTACTCATCTGTGGGGCAGTATTGCATAACAATTGTTCTGTCATGCACAAGTTCTCTGATGTAGTGCATGTGGATCTCAATGTGTTTGGTTATCTTTCTCTGAACTGGATCTTTTGAGATCTTGATATCACTTTGTTTGTCACAAAAATTGATTGTAGGTGAAGCACTACCAATATCAAACTTGGACAAAATACCTTGCAGCCAAATTACCTGGATGCATGCATTGACCGCTCCCTTGTACTCTGCCTTTGTTGAAGAAAGATAAATGGCAGCCTTCTTTTTGCTTAACCAGCAAATAGGCCCACCACCAAACATAAACACATAGCCGGAAGTGGACTTCCGATCTATGTTATCTCCTACCCCTGTCAGAATATGTAAATCCTACCAAGTCTAGTTCGAAATCAACATCATAGTGAATTCCATAGGATCTAGTACCTTGCACGTATTGTAGAATCTCTTGGCTTCCCTCCAATGAAGCTCATGACGCTATTACATATACCTTGATAAAACATTCATGGCCTAACAAATTTCAGGCCTTGAATGTGTTAAGTAGAGAATGCTTCCGATGAACTCACGGTAAAGAGTAGAATCCACCTGTGGAGTTTTCCCTCTTCAAGACCGATTCCTGAGAGGAATGGAAAGGATACAACCTTACAATCATCCATATTAAACTTAATTAACAGGTCTAAATCATATTTATATTTTTTCACCATAATCCCATCAACATCTTGAGTTATTTCTAGCTCGAGAAACTGCCTCAGCATGCCTAAATCACCCATATGGCAAAAGCTTCATGTAAAGAAGTTTTTATGAAGGAAATCAAAGCAAGGGTGCTTCCCGTGATTAAAATATCATCAACATATAGAACTATGATCAACAAATTACCTTCATATTGCTGCAAGTACATGTTTGGATCAGACTTACCTCTTTTAAAGTTTTGTGAGAGCAGAAAAGAATCATTTTTGGTGTACCAAGATCTTGAGGCTTGTTTTAATCCAAATAAAGATTTATGCAACTTAAAAACCAATGATGGATCTGATGTGTAGCCTTTAGAATTATTCATTTATATATCCTTTTGTAGGTATCCATAATAAAATCACTTTTTACATCCATATGGTGCACCTCCTAGTGATTGGATGCAGCAATGGCCAAAACTAGCCTGATAGAATCCATTTTTGCCACTGGTGCAAAGGTCTCGGTGTAGTCCACTCCTTGGAATTGGGAGAATCCTTTTGCAACCATAAGTGCTTTATATTTTCAGGTTGATCCATCTGCAGCAACCTTTTTATGATATACCCACTTACATTGAACAAGTTTCCTTCCAGATGGAAGGGAAACTAGCTCCCAAGTTGCAATTTTTCAGAGAGAGTTGAATTCTTCATCCATTACAACTTTCCATCTAAGATCATTCTGAGCATGATAATATGAATTAGGATCAGACCCAATCATCATGTAGCAGGTCTCATATAGAAAAGAATCATTGCAAGTAAGAGCAATACCTGCTCTTTGAAAATATGATCGAGTTCTCCTTGGATCAACAAGATTTCCAACATCTAACCTGACAGAAGAGAGACTCTTTTCGACCCATTTTGGGATATGGGTGGGTACATTAGGATCTGATTCATATCTTGATGTATCATGCTCACTGATATCAGAATCATATCTGAAATATCAGAGCTCACACTTCAATTTTCATCATCAAAATCATCACCAGAATGAGAGGGAATTTCAACAGTTTCTTCCTCTACTAGTTCCACATCTTGGAGAGGTTCTTCAAAGCGGAAACTTCTCTCTATGAATATATTTTTAATTCTGATATTCACGAGTTTGTATCCCTTTGATTCCTCTGGATACCCAATGAACATAAACTCAATACTCTGCAGTTGCAAATACTTCCTCTTATCTAGTGGAATTCGAGCCCAAACAGTTGACCCAAAACTTTGAAATTGGACACATCTGGTTTGTGACCAACGTATGATTCAAAATGTATTTTTCCTGTCATGGATGAATGAGGGACCCTGTTCTGAATGTAGGCAGCAACATGTATTGCTTCAGCCCAAATATTTAGCTTCAAGCATGCAGGTGGTCATCTCTTTCAGGGCTTGGTTTTTCCTTTCTGCTACACCATTATGTTGAGGTGTGCAGGGAATGGAGTGACGTATCTTGATTCCATATTTAGAAAAAAATTTCAGCATATCATATTTGATGTACTCTCCTCCATTATCAAATCTGAGATCTTTTATCTTGCTCCTAGAAGCATTCTCAATAGAAGCCTTAAAATCTATGAACTTTTCAAGAACTTCAGATTTTTTCTTGAGAAAATATACCCATGTGAATTTAGACAGGTCATCGATGAAAGCGGGCACATACCTTGAACCACTCAAGGAATTTGTAGGCATAGGACCACTGATATTAGAGTGGATCAGCCCCAAAATACATGTATCCCGACTTTCCTTTCCCTGTTCAAATTTATGCTTAAGGTGCTTGCCGGCAATGCAACTTTTGCAAATTCCACTGGAGGTTTTGATGGTAGGGAGGCCTTGCACCATGGAATGATTTTGAAGTTGCTACAATTATTTGAAATTTAGATGTCCAAACCTTTCATGCCACAATTGGCTGACCTCATTCCCATGAGTCGGAATGGCGATATGATTTGCATCAGGCACAATCTTGGAGAAATCATAGGTCTTAGCAAAATGATCTGTTATACCTGTTGCAATGAGTTTTTGAATGCAATTTCTGAGATCTCAACATCATTCGGGATGAATGTTACTCTCTTGGGAAAACCTATGTGTATAATTTGATACATAGACAACAGGTTTGAAGCCAAAGGGGGCACATAAAGAACATTATTGAAGCTTCCATGTTCTAGTTTGAAAATATCTTTTCCCTTTGAAGTGATTTGAGAGTCATCTCCCATGTGGATGGGAATGTTGTTGTCGGAGTCCAGGGATGAAAAGGATTTTGTGCTTTCCACCATATGGTTTAAATCACTAGAGTCAATGAGTAGAGCTTTAGGCTTCGAAACATTTGCCATGAGGGCATGTCCTCTTTTGGGTTGAATGTTTCAATCTTGATTATCTCTCTTCCTTGCACCTTCCAAAAGATTGATGTTGTTCTTCTGAAGGAGAAGAGTCGTTTGATCAAGTTGTCTCTTCATGCAAGAGCTTTTATGATGAAATCCCCTTCCACAATAACAACATTTGATCCTTTATTTGCCTTCTTTGCCTTTGTGCTTGTTCTTTTTTTAGCCTGAGGGCTCATCCAGCTGTTGGTGTTTCTCCTTTGGCTTGGGAGCATCAAACTTATTCTTTTGGTTATTTTTCTTCCCCTTTCCATTCATAGCTTTGGGTCGTCTAGCAAACAAGGCTTGATCTTTAGAGGATCTGATGATTCCCATTTGGACAAGCGTGTCATGCTCATTGTTGAGAGACTCAATGAATGCATTGAAGGTCGGCATCTTCCAATTCTGGATTGTGAGCTTCCCAATATGAACGGTGGAAATAAAAACTAAGTAATCTGGGACAACTTTCGAAAGGATGGCAAGGATGAGTTGATCATCCTCCTTCTCAACTTTACACTACTTCAACTAGAGCACTAGGTGCTTAAACTTGGTAAAGAAATCGTTCATGGTTTCAAAATTGCTTGGGTTTAGAGATATCAACTCATTCTCCAGCTGATAGATTATCATGTCATCTTGATTATCAAACAGAGTAGGAATTTGGTCCCATGTCTCCTTGGGAGTCTTCAATCTAGTTATGTGGAAGAGAAGATCCTTAGAAATTGAAAGGCACAGAAATCCACATGCTTCATCAAGCTTATTCCAATATTTTTCTTTGTCTACAACATGATTAGGCTCTACCTTTGTGTCCATGGTGACTCTGTAGAGTCCTTTGGAGCGCAGTTGAATCTCAATGTCCTCCTTCCACTGATGGTAGTTGAAAGGAGTGAGAAGATTCATTGAAGAGGCCATTATGTTGTTGTAGCGAATGCAGTGAAAGAGTTTGAAAAAATTGCAAATCACCAAAAAAAAGACAAAGTAAGGCCGAACAACCTGCACTTTTGGATTTTGCATCACACCTGGCTTAATCAATCAAGCAAGCTTAATCAACAAGGTTGGGCTTCCAAGATTTATGTGGTAAACTCCCCGCTTCTGGTGCAGGGCTGGAATTTTTGAGCTTTTTGCTCAAATTGCATCATAGATCCATCAAGGAATCTATTGAAGAAGAAGAGCCTTGTCCTGCCATGGCTTTGATACCATATGAAAATTGAGTCACAGTAATTTGAGGACCAAGGAAAAACTTACAGAAGATTCAAGGATCAGTTACATAGAAAAATGACATGAAAACACTGCAATTAGAAGTTGCAGTTGTATAATTGTTGTCATTAATAAAAAAACAGTGATACAATGTGATACACTAGCATGAATAGCCAGACAATTCGAATCCCAAGGAGGTAATTCGAATTGCATACATGAGAGTGGCTTAGCTATTAGTTAGACACCACTAGACACATATGTTAACCACTAATCACAACCATAATTGACTCTAACTGAATCGGAGGTCGTTTAGACTAAGTCTAATTGAATAGAACTCAACTGCACGTCAATAAGTAGGCGAGGGCGCATGTCTGGCTTTAGTTAGGTGGGATCAACTGGACTAAATTGAACTGAGTCACCATAAGTTGTTGGAAGTGCCTTTAATCACTCCAGTTAACTGGAATTTACCAAAAATAGGCAAAATAATGATGGAGGCACCTTTACAGCTCCAGTTTAACTGAAAGTAGGTGGAACAACAATTAGTTAACTGATTTGGGGTGCTTAGGTCATGTAGATCAACCCATATTTGCTCTGTGATTGAAAGAGGAAGCTCAACTAGTCTCCCTTATTGAAGGAGAAGACTCGGTTAGGCTCCCTGATTGAAGGAGGATGATCCAGTTGATGATGTAGTCACAAATTCGAGTCAATAACTTAGGATAAGTGGCAAGTGAGGCCAATTAGGCCAAATAATGATGTGTGAGTTGGATAATGACTCCAACATTATGAACATAAATAACATTGAATATAATAATAATAATAATATGTATTATCTAAAAAACATAACCATTAACTAAGGGTAATCCATTAGATATATATATCAAACCCTCAATTGTAATCTTACTCATCTCATTAATATTATTCAAAATATATTTTTCTTATTTGTTATGGATTATATTTATTTTCCATGTTGTTTTGGATAGCACATGCATGAACTGAGCTAGTTCACAACATAATCACAACTTTCATGTCACCATTCACAATTGCTTTCCAACTTGCCTGAAGGATCGCACATTGCCTCTAAGTTCTCCAAAAAATGTCGTTTAGGGCCACAAAATGGCCTCAGAAGTTTTGGACACGAAAATCTCTAAAAAAATTACTAAACTGGAAAAATTGTTTTGAGCCAGTGGAATAGGTGAGTGGCCACTAATATCCATTTCGATTAGTCCTCCCCCCTTGGGAAGTAATGGTCTCCATTATGTTGAGTTCCCCCATGTGCTAAATTTAAATCTTGGTGAGCCACTTGCCTTGGTGGAAAAATTGCCCTGCTTTGGCGACTCAATAGAGCTGAACACGCTATTGGTGAGTGCCATTCACCTGTGTATCCATGATCTGATCCACTATAGCTTGCTCCAAACAATCAAAGTTGAGTTCTGACAATGCCAACTGCTTTGCCATCTTTGAGGTGTCCAACAACAGTGGGGAATATGGGTGAAGGAGCTCCACATTAAATACCAGGTGCAGGACAAGAAAGGGAGGAATGCTTAATTTGAAGGCATTCTCACCAACTTCCTTGGTGATGATGTATGACCATAAAAGTGGATAAAGCTTGCGATGAGTTCTTATGAGCCTTTCATTCTGCAAATGCAACCAAACCTTATCACCCACCTAAAAATTGTGCAGAACTTGATGTTGGTCATGTCATTACCTATACTTAGCATTGACCGTTCTCTAGAATGTCATGGACTTGCTAACGGATGTGTTGAATTCATTCAACAAATCAAGTGTCTTTGTCTACCTCGATGCGAGCATGTGCAAATTCCTCTTGTGTTGATGAAATGGGCAGAGCTACATCAATTTGGGCCAATAGTTGGAATCCCAAGCACACCTAGAAAGGGTTGTGTTTTGTAGAGACGTGAAGGGCTCTGTTATATCTATGTTGAATATATGGAAGAATCTCATCCCATGTGTAATGGTGTTTATAATTGTACATCCTCAGAATATGCATAATCATGCTATTGACCACCTCTATTTGTCCATCGGTTCGGGGGTGGAAGGAAGTTGAATGGGTGAGTTTGGTGCCCATTAATGACCATAGGATAGACCAAAATGTGCTCAAGAATATGTTGTCCCGATTTTAGATGATAATCTGTGGTAGCTTGAAATGAACCCAAACATGTTCAAAGAAGAGCTTAACAGTGGCTTCGACAATGATGCTCTTCTTGTAGAATGGCCATATTAGAGAAGCGATCCATGAGCACAAACACACAGTCATTGACATGATTTGTTGAAGGTAGTCCTGATATGTATTTGATGGACGTGGACTACCAACACCCATTAAGTGTAGGAAAAGGGGTGTACATCCCTTGTTTCTTAATGGTAGGTTTCGCATGGTGCAAGAAATGTATGATCTAATATATATGACGACGTATCATCGGATCTTTGGCCAATAAAAATACTTCTTCAATAACACTATGGTATTTTCTATGCCAAAGTTCCCTACCACGCAACTGTAATGTGCTTCCCAAATCAACTTTGCATGCTGGCTTATAGGAACACATAGATGTCCCAGATGGCATAACAGTCCTTCCTGGATATGAAAGTCTAGCACTGGGGTTACTAAACATAATGCTTCATAGGCGAAAGCAAACTCGAGCCCTCACTATCATACAGTTGAGCCCACCCAAAGGTCTCATGGCCACAAGAGTTAAGCATCGTAGTGAAGGATACCATTGGAGGGTCGATCGAGGCAATCAACGAATCGATTGGTGCTACGCTTCTTATACTTGATGTTCAAGTGGAATTTCTTCAAGTATGTGGACCACTTTTGGTGGTGATCATTTTGCAAATTCCCTTGTGTTTGATGAATTGCAGGGGCTTGTGATAAGTGTGGACGACCGTCTCTTTACCGAGAATGTAATGCTTCCATTCGAAGCAAACTTTGACAATGGAATACATTTCCTTGTCATAGGTGTGGGGTATTTGTAGACTGCATATAAGAGTGTCTCACTGTGATAAGCAACCAGATGGCCATTCTGAGTGAGTATTGTGCTAATAGCATAGTCTAAAGCATTTGTCTCAATTTCAAATGGTTGTTGTAGATATGGTAAGATAAGGATGGGTGTTGAATATATGCATTGCTTTAGCTTATCAAATGCTTGTTCTTATGACTTGGCCCAAACAAACTTGTCCTCGGATCCTCCTTTGGTCACTTGGATAAGGAGCCAAGCAATATGAGAGAATCCCAACACAAATCTACGATATAAGTTGGCAAGGCCTTGGAAGTTGTGAAGCTCTATGAGATTCATTGGGGTTAGCCAATCAAGAATGGCTTGGATCTTGGTTGGATCCACATGCACACCATGGACATCCACGATGTATGTCAAATACTGAATTCTCTTCATGCCAAATGATAACTTCTCTATATTGGCATATAACTTGTGTTGTCATAGGGTGTTTAGGACCTGTTGAATATGCTACAAATATTCTACCTATGTTAGATAAGGATGTCATATAGATATATGACCACAAAAGAATTGGTTAATGGATGGAGAATATCATCCATCATCCTAATGAAATTTGTTGGAGCGTTGGTCAAGCCAACAGGAATGAACAACCACTCAAAAAGGGCTTCTGGAGATTTGAAGGTTGTCTTCTAAACATTAGTCAACTCAATTGGTACTAATGATAGTTGGAATTTAGATGAATCTTACTAAAATAATTGGCACCCTTGAATTGGCCAAGAATGTCATTGATTCGTGGAATGGGATACCGATTTTGGACTGTGATTTTGTTTAAAGCTTTGTAATCAACACAGAGTCACCAAGTCTTATCTTTCTTCTGCACCAATAAAATTGGGCTCCTGCAAGGTGAGCAGCTCGGTCGGATGTGCCCCTTTTGGATTAATTATTAAATATGTCGCTTGATTTTTTCATTTTCCATGAGGGAGCACTTGTATACTAGCCCATTAGGTAGAGGTGCCCCAAGTATCAATCCAATTGAGTGTTTGACTTGGCAATGTAATGACACCCCGATAGGTGTGGCGAAAATGTCTATGTGTGCTTCCATGATCTTATCCAATTACTCTTGATGTATAAAGAGACCTTGTGTGGAGGCAGTGGATGTTGTTGTGATCTTCCGTTCACCTTTAGAGTGAATCACGACGAGGACACATTTCCCTGTCTGGGAGATTACCTTCCTGCACTACTTAGTTTTAATGAGAGACACTGCAGTAGAGGGGATTTCCTCTAGTACCTTGTAGATTTGATTGTACAAAGTAATAATGACACTATGAGGTCTATATTCATACAAAACATGATGATTTCACATATATGGATATCCTAAAAGAATATCACAAACATCAAGTGGGGCTACATTTCACATCACCTCATCTTTAAGGGCTTGATGTCGTAGGGTAGGTGACATTGTTGACTGACGCGGATGTCTTGTCCCTATCTAAGCCACCCAATTTTGTAGGGTTGTGAGTGTGTTTTTGTTGGCAACTTCAATCATTTGATGACCTCTGTCAAAATCAGGTTCTTTTGGCTTCTGTTGTCCAAAATGAAATGTAGTGGAGTTCCCTTTACCCACATTTGCAAGTGGAAGAGGTGCTCACCTTCCTCTCGCTCCTGTGGATTGTATGGTTGGATATTTGTGGTAGCGATGATGACACTGGGAGTCTAAGCCAATGATATGCTTCCCCCTGTTTGCAACTGCAACAACGAGTTCTAAATTAGAGTCAGAACCAAGATTTGATTTTGAAGCTTTGATCTCGGCCACCTATAACTGCTTTGAGCGACATTCACCAATGTTGCGCTAGGGGCTCTTATGGAGATCACACCATTTCTTAGTGTCCTTGTTTGTTTTCCCATTCCCCTTCTTTGCTTGTGGCTTGGATTGGTTGTCTTTCTCTATCCGTTGTTATGTGAGATAGGGTTTCCCTTGTCTTGCTTCTGCGACAGATTCATAAGCCCAAACTCCCACTTGTTCTTTTGCTTGTTTTTTCACTCAATTTTAAAAACATATCAATCAGTGGCTCTCAGTGAAAAAATGTATAGAAACTCCATTTTGGTTTGCATGTACCTATGTAGTCCCACACGATATTTTAGAAATTCCATTCAGAGTCTTTGATACCCAACTTTGTCCGCAAGGTATGGAAGGTCTTTATGAACTCCAACACTTTTTAGTCCCTCTCTTGACATAGTGTGGTCCATCTCGTGTATTGTTCATAATAGTTTCCCATAGGGTAATATTTTTCCTTAACGACATTTATAAAAGAATCCCAAGTGGGATTAGCGTCAAACATTTTAGTCTCCTCTGTTAATGTTTTCTCACAATAAGTTTCCCATTATTTTTTAACACGATGAGAAACTTAAGGAGCACAAAGGTGACCTTTTCCATGTCGAACAATTGTGGGAAGAGAAATACCATTCTAGTAAACTTAAACCTTCAATATAGGGCATCGACACAGATCTGGCCTTCAAATAAAGATTATCAAATTTAACTTGTACCTTGAAAGGTGTGGCTCCTCCGAAGTGACTTCTTGATGATCCCTCCATTGCGGGTAACATCCGTCGAAGGATTTGGGCAAAATTTTCCATCATATCGTTCCTCTGTCGTGCAAGGGCTTCCATAAGAAACTACTTGATAGGAAATCCTACTCTGTATTCTCTCTTTTCCTCGACCATGGGAGGCGGCTTTGGTTGCCAAGGGTGTCCTTTCTGTAGCTCAACTAGTTCAAGACTCAATTGTTTATATCCCGACCTTGTCGGGGGTATGCACGAAGAAAAAAAGTAGTCTTATTTGATACCAATGATCTGGATTCATGTAAGAAATGAATGAAAGAGCATATATAAACCACGTACATGTATATATTGTAGGAAACACAGTGATAAAATAAACTCAAATTTTGTTAAGTGAATGAAATAGAACATACTATAAAATAAAAGTGGCTAGAATGGTGGTAGCTTTTATCTCCGAGAAGAGATGTGGAAGCTATGCTCATTCATCACCAACTAATTACAAAAGTATCTCAAAGGGATTTTTTATCATAAGCATGAGGGAAAAAACCGAACCCTAGGAGATGAACCGTAAAAAGGTTTACGAGCCCCGAGATGGTTAGTTAAGGTGTCAACTTCTCAGGGGCATAAATTTTCATTCAATATCCATTTAGGGCACTCAACAGCTTGTTGGAAAGGTGATGCAGTGATGCCTAAAGGTTTAAAAGAAAGAGAAAAAAAAACAGAAGAAAAAAAAAGAAAAAAGAAAAGAAAAGAGAATAAATGCAGGGATTTCCAGGGGTCATAACTTTTGACTTAGTTATCCATTTGGGCTCAAATTTAATAGGAAGTTTTGTTTCAAAGTGTTCAATGCAGTGGCCAATCAAATCCTTCTAATCGGAGTTTTTCAGACACATTTTTGAGGCCAAATTCCTTCATACAAGGCCTCAAATTGAAGTTTTAATGTTTTGTGGGATTTTTTAATTTGTAATCAACAATTATCTCTCAGTTTACAAAACTAATTAGAAAAGCGAATTGAAAACTAGTGTCGCTCTACTTAACTTATAGTTGGTGTTCAATTTCATAGCCATGCAAGAATTTTCTAAAATTATCAAATTTCAAAAATCTCACATTTCGAAAATTTCAGAGAGTAGTTACAAAGACTTGGACCTTCATTGTAATAGTTAGGCTAGAAAAAGAATAAAAAGATAGTTATTTCTTTCCACTCCCATGTTTTTGCATGGTTTTTAGATCTTGTGAATTGAATCAAAGCTTATTGGCTGCATCAAAAGCTCTAATTGAGAAGTACACATTTCACTTGTTTAGTCCATATGTGCCATTGACTACTTTTGGATTGTGGCGTCACTAAAAGACATCATTTAGGGCCTGAAAATGACCATGAAAGTTTTGGACATGAAAATCTATAAAAAAATGCCATACTAGAAAAAATATTTTGAGTCAGGGGTGGTCACAAATATCCATTTGGATCAGTTTGAGCAACCTATGCTTATTGCAACCAAACTACACATATTCATTTAAGCGTTTCCCATAACTTTACCTTAGACTACAAACTGTCAAATGCAACCAAATCCTACTCAACCATGTTCATTTCAACAGTTTGGCTTGCGTCCGACCACAACCTTTAAAACATCCCGACACTATTATACTTAACAATATTCAACACTTAGCTAATTCCCCACTTAGCCATTGTCAACATTTAACTAACAAAAAACATCATAAGAAATATGACAACATTTATCCCAATAAACAAGATATAATATACATGCACATGTACAAATGACACCCAAGGAGAATGCCTTAAACCTTATTTATGAGAAGAATGTTTACATTACACAACAAGGGAGGGAAACTACCTACCTAACGCTCTTTAAGTAGGTAAATAAGTTGTTTCCTCTACCCATATTCTTGTATAAATGAACCCATGTAGCTATCATATGCCAACCTCTTTTAGGTCCTGTTCACCTCTTTGTTTTTCACCCAACCAATTCAAAGTCTCCGTAATGTGCAAAACCCATAACTTAGGATAATCTTAGAGCTCACTTTGGGCTCAAGTTAATCAATTCACTTGCTAAAATTGATTCTCCTTGAATCTCCATGATGCCTTTGTCAACTATATAAGTTACTCAATACTTCTTGCCACTTCATTTGTCATGCACAATGCATGCTTACAAAAGAGGTTTCTCGTGATAACTTTTTATGCCTTGGCACATTCCCCCAAGCTGATATTTTCCTTTCCAACTAGTGCAAGTTGCCACTATTTTTGGTGCACCTTGCCTTCATGTAAGGGTGTCAAACATGTATGTGGTGTTCCTTTCCAATGAGCCAACGCACCCAAAATTAACTCATGTAGCCATCAACGCCCCATCTTGTCTACCTATATCGGCTAGTGACCATTAAGGTGATCGTGCAAGAGGTGCTCGAAGCCTCTCAAGGCTAGGGCCTTACAATGACTATCATGACCTTATGGATATCACATCATTATATGATATAATCGTTTGTTCTTAATGCTGTAGAAAAAATAATTATATTGTGTAGAGGTAATTAATATTTTTAATTTTTTATGCTACATTGTTATTATTATTATTTTTAGACAGAAACATATATCTTTATATAAAAGTGGTATAACCGCTGAATCAGAGCCACAAAATAACATACGTGCCATTTTCGAAGCGACAATCAGAGTTCAGACAATGCCAATCCTTATACAGTTTGGATTGCTACCTTTACATCCCATATATTTATCAAGGAAAGACAACAAACTTCTAAATATACGCTATTAACAGCCAAAAACTGATCCAAAAAAACCAAAGAGACTTCCTAAAGGACTGAGAATAAAGTAGCTTTCTCACCATGGCGAGAAGAAGAACCTAGGGACGTCGCTGCTTCCAGTTTCATCACCTTCAATTCCAACTTCTGGTATTTTATTTCCAATTCCTCAAGCATCCCTGTCAAAGAATTTTTAGTTCGAGAAATTCACTAGGCAAATTCCTTCCTAAGGTAAGCCATGTCCATATCAATTGTTTCCATCCGACAACCTCCCTCTGAATCGATCTTGCTCACATATCGATTTATCTTCTTAATATTCTTTTTATTCTCCCTGATGTCAATTTCAATGAAATGGGCCAGTGCAGAAGATTTCGTGGACTCGGAGGATGCCATGGATGCATCCATGTTGAAGAGAACAACCTGAACACTAAAAATTCCAACAAACTCTTTGCTAATGCAAACGAACTAGAGCTGGAAATAACGACCATGGCAAATTCCTTGCCTTAAAAATTACCACCCTTCTTGCTTAGGAGTTCCATGATTTCATGAGGATCCGCTTCTGATTTCACATAGGGGCAATGGGACATGAGACCTGCAGTGAGATGGGAACGACCATGAATGACTGTACTCGAATTACTATAAGGCACTTAAGTGCATGTACGAGGCCATGCGCCCGACCCAAGATCTAGACCAGATGCCACATGGGAGGGACGTGAGCCCCAAGGTCCAAGGGCCAAGGTCCTATGGGGGTTGGAAAAAGGTGCTAGCCCCATTCTTCAACAAAAATCCAATGCCAAGAGTGGTGCCTATATTTGCCTCAAGATTTGCTTTGCTATTGAGCTTCCTTAGAATATGGAAGAACTCGATTTTGCGAAAATAATTGACTAGAGTTTGAATTTTTCTAATCAGCTGATGGATGTGTATATGAGAAGGTAACGCATTGTCAATGAGAGCTTGAATTATTATTCTTGAGTCTACAATCACTATCAGATAATTAATTCCCTGAATCCTGACTAGTTGCAGACCCTGCCAGAGGGCCTCTGCTTCCGCTACATTGTTTGTTTCCCTTCCAAGCTCCCATGAGAAAGTCAATTCCAGTTTTCCATCTGGGGTGATGAGAACCCTGCCCCCCCTGCCGCCCCAAGATTTCCTTTAGAATCCCCATAAAAGAAAATAACATCCTTATGAAGTTGGCTCATCCACCTTTCAAACTCTGTTTCTTCTATCCTTATTTCCCAAGAGCACAATTTTTTCTTGACCCTTGCGATTGCATTTGGTAGGTCAAGCGACAGGCTATGCAGCCAAGCTTCTTCCGATGGAAAGAGCGGGAAACAAGAAGAGTCGCACCAGAGATGGGAAAGATAGTCTCCCAATAGTCCATCGACTTTTGCAGTGACCTAACTTTCCAATGAGGCTTTCCCCTTGAAGATACAAGAATTAATTTCAAGCCAAAGCTTCCATAAAATAAACTTTGGGAGAGTCATCCAGCAAAATTTAGTCCACAGGTTCTTTAGATTAGTGAAAGGGGAGATAGTTTCCCAATTAATAAGAAGATCACAAATGTTATCTGGGAAAATGGTTGGGCAACCAGGGAGAGCAAATTTCAAAACATCTTTAGCATATGGGCAAGAGAGCAGGAAGTGTTTAGTCAATTCTTCATTGTTAAGACAGAACAGACATCTTGTGGCGCCTTCCCACCCTTTCCTTTTAAGGTTATCTCCAGTCAAGATTCTTCCATGAGCCAAGGTCCAAACAATAAAATCTACTTTAGGAATACTTTTCACCCCCCAAATGCTTTTCCAGATAGCTGAATTGTTAGTGGGATGTAGATTAGAAATGAGTCTATAACCCATAGAAGTGGTGTAGATCCCTGATCTCTTCCCCCGCCCTCTTGTATCCTTAGCAGTCTTAGAGACTGGGGATTTCCCTTGAAGTACGACAATCAGAGTAGCTTTTTCTTCAATTAGGTGGGGTGGACAGTGAATATGCCAACCCTTCCAGGAATTAGAGTTGTCCGGATTTCAGACTGAAATATCTGAGAGAGTGAGCATGTTGTGACTACGCAAATACTCTTTAATTTGGTCAATGCCTGGCCATTGTTCAAGGGGTGGGTCTCCCATTATCGATTCCTCACAAATTCTGATATGCTTACCATTCCTTGGAATAAAGGTTAGATTGGGAGTGAAGAAGTTGAGAGCGTTCGCCAAGATAGAGAAAATAACTTATCCTTTTCTTATCAGAGGGGGATGTCAAGACATCTTAAGTGGCTCCCAAAAAAATATTTTTTCCAGAGGGCAGACTTGCACTAGGACACCTTGCCAGTAACGATATTCCAAACAATTTTGGCTCCAAGAGCCAAATTTTGAGTCACCAAATTTTCAAGTTGTAATCCTCCTTCCATCAAGGGTTTTGACAATTTTTCCCAACTTACCAGTGGGAGCTTCTTCTCGTTATGCTTTCCACCTTTCCAAAGGAACTTCCTTAAAAGAGCTTCAATGAGGGAAATAACCCCTTTCAGGGCCAAGAGGATGGGGAACTGATAGATGGGAATACTGTAGAGGACTACTTGAATTAACACAACTTTTTCCAGCTGGATTTAACCACGAAGATCCCCAGGTGTTGATCCTGCTTCTTATTTTGTCCACTATTGGGATCCAGTTGGAGGACTTCAAAGTGGTCTTGAAGATGGGAACTCCTAGATATTTAAATGCATCCCATTGAGTCTTACCCTCAATTCCTAGAATTCTATTGATATCAACCCTAAAATTTGACTTTTCCTGTAATTAATCTGGCTCCCTAAAGCCTCTTGGCAGAGATCAAGTTATTTTTTAAAAATCTTGTTGATTGTACACTAACTCCTCCCAGGAGAATTGTATCATCAACTAATTGGCCATGGTTAACATCTGTTGAAATATTGTAACTTCAAAGGATATTCTAAATGTATTTTACTGATGTAACACAAGGGAGATGTTATTATTCCTCCGATGGGGTGTTACTATTGTATTTGGTCATCATAGAGACATGAGGTAAAGCCTCCACTTGTGTCGAGTATTTAGTACCCTAATAAATAATACAATATATTTTTTTTCAGTATTCCTAGGTGAAGTCAACCCAAACAGTCTATTGGGGCTAGCTTGTCTAGTGCAAAAAGTCAATTGACAATTAGTATAAATAGAGTTGTGATTCTTATTTGAACACACTCACTCACTTGTGTAGCCTATAGGAGAGAGAGAGATACAGAACAAAAGGAGGAGAAAAATCATTTTTTGTTTTCTTTTATACATCTTATACAAAGGAAGTTTTTGTTGGGTTTTCTTCCCCATGAGGGTTTCCGAGGATAAATATTTGTGTTCTTTTTGTGGTTGTGCTTGTCTATCTTTCAGTGATCTTTTTGCTTATGGTTATGTTGTTATGATGCTAAATGTTATAAGATCTGATATAACCATAAACACTGAACATAGTATTAGGGCCACCCTAAAAGAAGTAGTTGTGCAGTCGAAATAGTGCTACAACTACAACTATTGAAGATTAGGGTTTCATGCTTGAAAACCCTAAAATACTAAAACTAGTAGTTTTGGTAGATTCGTTATATCTCGATATTGGAGAAGGTTCAGGAGCCGAAACTTTTAAGGTTCAGGAGCTGAAACTTTTACAGGCCAAAGATAAATTCCTGGTGGACCCTTTTTAAAAGTTTCAGCCTCAGATTCGCTATATTATAGGAGATATGATTCCTCCAAGTTAGGGTTCCATCCTCTCCTAGGATTCATCCTTAAACAGGTGACCTAGGGATAATTGCTATATCTTGGGCTATGAAGGTCCAAATTAAATTTAGCAAGATGTTCCAGAAAGGGAACAGACTTTACTTTATATGGTAAAAATTTAGGACCCCGAAGGTGAAACAATGACATGTGGAAGTTTGTAAAAGTTTACCCTTCTGAACAGTCCAGAAATAAGTCACCTTGGGAAAACACGCATAAGTACCAATTGGTGAAACCAATTCTGCTCTAACCTATGGTGTTGGAAAGAGGATAGACAAGGCTACCTCAGTGCGGATTTTTAGACACAGAGGAGTAGTAATTTTGGATATACTACAGAAACAATATCAGGAATTTCTATAGAAGAAACTGAAGAAAACTAGGGCATCATATATTTTGCAGTTTTGATCACAGTTTTGGGAAAATGAGTATACTGCTCATATCACCTTGAGGAGGTGCATATTTCTATCCAATCAGATCTGAAAGATACCTCAATTGAAAAATTAGGGTTTCTCCATCAAACCCTAGGTCTACCAGAAGCAACATTCCAGAAAAGCTTTCAAGCAAGCATGAGACTGAAGCAATCTCACTGGTCAAAGACGAAGCTCCTGATCCAGAAGGAGATGACAACAAACAAACAAAGATAAGTATTTGAATTGTCTTTCCTGTATATGTTGTGTATTATGCATGATAGAATGTTTGCATTGATGACAATATACTACTAATATGCATGCGATGGGTAAGTAGCCCATGGCGCTATACAACTCTCCATTGCTACTTGTCTAGAATGAAACCTCTTTGCTAACATATTGGATTAGTGCGCAATCTAAATGATGTCATGGTAGATATGGAAGGCATCTAGAAATTTTCCATGAGATATGGATGAATGTTGTATTGGCTAAACAATTGCATGATGCATAAGAATTTGTTGTTATGCATATGTTCTATGAAATGGTTCTAACCATGCAACTGGTGCATTTGACTTGTAGGAAAGGTCCTATACAACCGCCTACAAGAAAAATGAGGATGAGACTTGTTCCGAAGAACAAGTGATGACAATTCAAGATTCACTCCAATAAACATGAACTTGAAGCTCCCAAGGTCAAAGACACTGTGATGGAAGAAAGAGCTTCAGAAAGCGGTAGATCCACCTTGAAAGATGAAGACCATCTTGGGCATGAGAGATATTCCAAGATGAAGAAAATCATGACGAGACTTCCAAACCAAATTAAGAGCCTCAGACACACTCTAGTTGTGTAACACAGTTGGGTGACATCATTGATGCTAACTTTTCCAGATATGGAAGAAGCTATGATCAAAGAGTAACATTTGATCATGGGGAATTATGTCTATGATATGGTTCCGAGACCTAAAGGGAAGTTTGTAGTGTCTTTCATATGGACCTACAAGAACAAGTGTACAAAGCAAGGTTTGTGGTTTGTCTCAGAAAGAATAGACAATGACATGACATACTCTATTGACCAGACACACTTCTTCAGTAGAAGTATATATCAAGCAGAGAACCACCTGTACAGAATATGCTTTGTACGAGCTCAGAAGGCACCCATAGAAAAGCACATCAAGGAGCTTGACAGATCACCTAGAGTGATGAATATCTTAACCTTTGCTACAAGTTTGAAGATGGAAATCTATAGAAGACAACAAGCTCACAGATGGGTGCAAGAGGAACTTTTCGACAAAGTTCAAGATAAAGGGATCTTGGTATGTAGTAACTTGAGATGGATACATAGTAGCAAAGAACACTACTTGTCACTCCAGTACATAATGTAGAGGGAAGATGATGTTCCGCTTCAGGGGGAGTGACTACAAAAGATCTTCGAGTTTGACATGGTACGACATGATGGACAACTTCCTTATGGACAAAAGACTTTACCAAGAGTAAAGTGGGTTCCAGACTTCAAGGTTGAATTCAGAAGACTAGGATCTGTAGATGACTTGACAAAATGAACTCATGGTAGAAGCAATGATGGAAGAATACCATAATGATGTTTGGGATATAGTACCCAAACCAAAAAGCAAAAGTGTGGTATCTTCCAAGTGGATTTGTTGTTGATGGAAGTCTTGAAAAATACAAGATTTGTGGATAGAGGATTCTCTCAAGAGAGAGGGAAATGATTATGAAGAGACACTTGCTCCAGGAAGCAAGGTACACTTCCATCAGAACCATCATGGCACTTGCTTCCACGATGAAATGGGATATACACTATATGGATGTAAAGACGGCCTTCCTTAATGGTACGATTGAGGAAGACGTTTACATCGAACAACCACAAGGATTTGAAGTAAAAAACAGAGTGACTCGTGTATGTTAGTTGAAAAAGACTCTATATGGACTGAAGCAAGCTCCTAGAGCTTGGTATGAAAAAATAGATAGCTTCTGTGAAAGCATGGACTTTACCAAGAGTATAGTTGATCCTAACCTTCACCTTAAGGTTATGGATGATGAACCTGACATACTATTGTTGTATGTGGATGATCTAATTCTGACCGAAAATGAGAAACAAATCACAGATTGCAAGAAGAAGCTAGCTGAAGAATTCAAGATGAAAATATCTTGGATTGATGCATTATTTCCTTAGGCTAGAAGTGTGGAAGATCTCACAAGGAATCTTTCTGAACCAGAGAAAGTATGTTGTGGAAGTCTTAAAGAAGATTTGATATGTTGGATTGCAAATCCATGGCCACACCCATGGATACCAACATGAAGTTGTTGTTTGATGAGACATCAGAGTTAGTGGATATGAATTAGTACAGACAGATTATTGAGTCATTGATGTATCTGATGAACACAAGGTCAGATATATACCATGCTGTCAACACCTTGAGTCAGTATCTAGTTAACCCTTGATGGTTTCACCTGATAGTTGCAAAGCATGATGAGGTACCTTAAAGGTATGATAGAATTGGGACTTTACTATGTTAGAGATCATGACTACAGATTGTATGGATATACGTATTTAGATTCGGCAGGAAGTGTCGCAGACAGAAAGATCACCTCAGGTGGATGTTATTGTCTGGGATCCACCATGATCTCATGGTTTAGTCTAGTGTTGCTCTCAGTAAAATTGAAGCAGAGTGCGTGGCAACTTGCTCCGCTATTTGGGAAGCCATATGGCTTCGGAAAAATGATGTCAAGACTATTTGACATGGAGCTAGATACCACAGTGTTTCTTTGTGACAACCAGAGTTTCATAAAGATGACAAAGAATCCTATGGAATATGGTACCGAAGGGAGACATAAAAATTTAGTATGTGAGTATTTATGAGCAAGTTTATGTTGTGGTGACCAAGCTTCCGTGACAAGCTTGGTGTAGTTCGAAAAGAGTTTCCTCGCAAGGAGGAACAATGACGATACTACATACTTTCCTCGTAAGGAGGAATAATGATGATGATATTGCATATTTTCCTTGCAAGGAGGAACATTGATGTTGATATAAATATTTTCTCAAACAAGAGAAATAGGCCGAAGATATGGAACCTTCTCGGAAAGGAGAAACAAGTCGAAGATATGGACACTTCTCGGAAAGGAGAAATAGGTAAAAGATATAGACTCTCTTCGAAAAAGGAAGAACAAGTCGAAGATATGGGGTTTCTTCAGAAAGGAAGAATGAGTCGAAGATATGGACTTTCTTCAGAAAGGAGGAACAAGTCGAAGATATGGTCTTTCTTAAGAAAGGAGGAACGAGCTCATGAAAACCTTCTTGCTTGATCCAATTTACACTAAAGCAGAAAGGAATAGGACCTATATTTTTCTCCTCAAACATATCTAGCATGATCGGCTTATGATCCGACATGCCAAAGGGAAAAATGGATGAGTCATCTCTTTAACCAAGCAGGGGAAGGGATTGCTGAACCAGAAACTTGTCCAACCTTGCTGTGATATGTCCCGAGCCGATTCTTCTGTTGCTCCAGGTGAACAGACCATCGGCCAGCTTGATGTCTTCGAGATCCTAGTCCCTCAGTATGTCTTCCACTGATTGTCGAAGGGGATATATGACAATTGATCCTCCTTTTTTTCCTTGGCATTAAGTGTTATATTAAGATCCCCAGCAAGAATGAGGTTCTCAAGATGGAGAGATACCAGTGTGTCATGAATGCTTTGCCAACACTCTTTCTTTTTCGAAAGCAAAACATGAACATAGATATTTAGGATGCTTACTTGATGTCTTGATTCCTTATGGCACATGTTTGAAAAGATCCAGTGGGTGTGGGGGAGGGATTGAAGAAGCTCAAAAGATGCTCTCTTCCAAAGCGTACCAAGCCCTCTAGAAGCTCCCCTAACACTCTTGGATATTCCTTCTCCATTTTTCCAAAAGAGCTGACTAGTTTGGATAAAATCTTCTTCCTCCATTTTCATCTCCTGTATCAAAAGGATGTCGAAGTTGGAAATTCAAATTAAGTCTCTCATTGCTTCAGTTTTTTTCCTGCTCCCTAAACCTCTACAGTTCTAGGAGACCACCTTCATTACTTAACTCTGGAGGGATTGCACAAAGATTGGTGGCCCCCTTGGAGGCCTGGTCTTTTTGTCTAGTAAATATTGGATTCATCATTGCCTCAATCATAGCTTGCACTCTAATATTTTTTTCTTTGTAAGTAGCTTCTTCTCTACGCTCCTTATCCGTTTTCCTACCTCGCTTAGCTTTTTTCTATGACAGTTGTGAGAATCCTATTTCTCCTTCCGCTTCCTCCCAAACTTCCTCCTCTAAGGTAGGATCCGAAGGCTCAGGTTGAAATTTTGTTTCCTGATGTTTTCCCTTTCCTGGGGATCCTTTCCCCTCTATCCTAGGGCTCGTTGGCGGAGGGGCCTCAGTCCCCAGAACTGTTTCCTCTTCCAGCCTTATTTCCACTAATTCGTTTTCCAAAACTGCACACTTGTTCCTTTCTTCTGATTGGGGTTTCTGAACCGCATCTTCTTTCCTATTATTCTGAGATCTCAGATTTCTCCCATCTCTTTTCTGAGCCTGTTTGGTATTAGCCTTAGCTCGTCTGGTTTGAGTCCACCCTTCTAATGCTTCTTTATCTGAATATTCCGTGGGAAGCTTTGGACGGTTCTTTTGAAAGTACCCGTAATCATGGAAGTGTCGACATTTGAAGGGAAACTGCTCGTAATCCAGTTTCTGATAATGTTTCCAATCTCCCACCGTTAACTTGATGGCCTCTGGCAACCCAACTTCCAGATCTAATTCGACGCATATTCTTGCAAATGAGTAGTTCTCTTTGGGGTTTGCTTTATCAATATATCTCCCCAATTTCTCACCAATAATTTGCAGGGACAATGGGGTCCAACAATGGATCAAAAGGTTAGGAAGATGAAGCCATATCGACATGGCTTTGGGGACATCCACTGCAGGATCGAAATTCGGAGTCCATCGATTCAGATAGAGGCCTCGAGGCCCCATGAAGTACAACCCATTACGAAAAACAAGATCTCGATCTTCCTTGGAGATAAATTCAAAAAGAAAAAACCCCCTTCCAACCATGTAGTAAGTGACACTATTAGAGATCAACGGTTTCCAGTTTTTTTTGGATCTAGTTGTCAGTTGACTTGGGCGAAGGCCATAACCTTGTGAGATGCCCAACTAGGGCACGATCTACTAGGGAGACAACAATATGCATAGGGTGTTGCAGCAGCAGATCAATGATTGGAACCTCGTCCAACTTCTTCACAAATTTTGTGACAGGGGCAGATCCATATTTCAAGGATCGACCAGAGATTAGGTTACTGAATGCAATCGAGTCTTCAAGGGATGCTAGCGGCGGTGTCCCACCTCCATCATCAGGTATGGTGACGATCCGGGCCACGACCCAGATCCAGAAGCAGCAGCGTCAGAACAGAGTCTGACAACGATCAGATGCAGCGTAGCAAGGAGCTGATCAACATTTTTTTTTATGCTACATCGTTATTATTACTCTCATAGGCATTTATATTTTACAATTTGGGGTGGACGAGGAAGGGTCCTCTTCTAAGATTACATGAAGATGAGATAGGTGTACGTTAAGATTTATTTTATGGTCGTAGTTTCAAATTTGAAATAAACAATTATAAAAAAATATATAAAAAATATCTCACTTTACATGTGACAAGTAGTTGCACTAGGTGCTTTACAACACAATATGTGGGATATGCTGTCACATAATGTTATGTAATGTTACCAAATATAAAAAGTAATTAAAAAATCATGTCAACCTGTAAAATTAAAAATAATAAAAAAAGTCCATATAAACTCATAAAATAAAACTACATCCATTTTAAACCAACATCTATCAAACATCATGAAAACACCATGAAAGATCAAATTTTTTTGAGGTTTAAAATAATTTACACTTCAAGAAATTGAATTGTAACCTAGATAATAGACTACTATAATGTTTTTTTAATTGATAACCATAAATAAATATAATTATGATATTCTTTTAATTGATAACCATAAATAGAATATAATTATAAAATTGTATTAAAATTCCTCAAAGGAGATTAAAAAGCGCATTGTATTAACTGATATTTTCAGCTTATACCTCATCGTAACGTTTTTTATTAGTATTATTAATAAAAATATAATAAATAGACAATAAACTAATGTTGTGATTTTATTCTATGCCTAGGTCCTCTCTAAGTGTTTTCCAAAAGTGGCAAGTCCTCTCTAAGTGTTTTCCAAAAGTGGCATGTCCTTCTCATCTGGCTCAACAACCTAATATATATGTTTTACAAACAGTTACATATAACTACCTGTCGGTTCGATCAACCGACACGACCTTATGTGGCCGACCTAATCTCTAATTAGTCGGCTAATCGACTTAGTTGGCTCACCGACTAGCTCCTCCAACACCATGCGAGAATTTTCTAAAATTAGCAAATTTCTAAAATCTTAGATTTCGAAAATTTCAGACAGTAGTTACAAAGAGTTGGACCTTCATTGTAATAGTTAGGATGGAAAAAGAATAAAAAGATAGTTATTTCTTTCCACTCCCACGTGTTTGCATGGTTTTTAGATCTTGTGAATTGAATCAAAGCTTATTGGCTGCATCAAAAGCTCTAATTGAGAAGTACACATTTCACTTGTTTAGTCCATATGTGCCTTTGACTACTTTTGGACTGTGGCGTCACCAAAAGACATCATTTAGGACCTGAAAATGACCCTGAAAGTTTTGGACATGAAAATATATTAAAAAATGCCATACTAGAAAAAATATTTTGAGTCAGGGGTGGTCACAAATATCCATTTGGATCAATTTGACCAACCTATGCTTATTGCAACCAGACTACACATATTCATTTAAGCTTTTCCCATAACTTTACCTTAGACTACAAACCGTCAAATGCAACCAAGTCCTACTCAACCATGTTCATTTCAACAGTTTGGCTTGCGTCCAACCACAACCTTTAAAACATCCCGACACTAATTATACTTAACAATATTCAACACTTAGCTGATTCCCCACTTAGCCATTGTCAACATTTAACTAACAAAAAACATCATAAGAAATATAACAACATTTATCCCAATAAACAAGCTATAATATACATGCACATGTACAAATGACACCCAAGGAGAATGCCTTAAACCTTATTTATGAGAAGAATGTTTACATTACACGACAAGGGGGGGAAACTACCTACCTAACGCTCTTTAGGTAGGTATATAAGTTGTTGCCTCTACCCATGTTCTTGTATAAATGAACCCATGTAGCTATCATATGCCTACGTCTTTTAGGTCCTCTTCACCTCTTTGTTTTTCACCCAACCAATTCAAAGTCTCCGTAATGTGCAAAACCCATAACTTAGGATAATATTAGAGCTCACTTTGGACTCAAGTTAATCAATTCACTTGCTAAAATTGATTCTCCTTGAATCTCCATGATGCCTTAGTCACCTATATAAGTTACTCAATACTTCTTGCCACTTCATTTGTCATGCACAATGCATGCTTACAAAAGAGGTTTCCCGTGATAACTTTTTATGCCTTGGCACGTTCCCCCAAGCTTATCTTTTCCTTTCCAACTAGTGCAATTTGCCACTATTTTTGGTGCACCTTGCCTTCATGCAAGGGTGTCAAACATGTATGTGGTGTTCCTTTCTAATGAGCCAAGGCACCCAAAATTAACTCATATAGCCATCAACTCCCTATCTTGTCTACCTGTATTGGCTAGTGACCATTAAGGTGATTGTGCAAGAGGTGCTCGAAGCCTCTCAAGGCTAGGGCCTTACAATGACTATCGTGACCTTATTCATATCACATAATTATATGATATAATCGTTTGTTCTTAATGCTTTAGAAAAAATAATTATATTGTGTAGAGGTAATTAATATTTTTTATTTTTTATGCTACATCGTTATTATTATTATTTTTTAGACAGAAACAGGTATATTTATATAAAAGTGGTATAACCACTAAAACAGAGCCACAAAATAGCATAGGTGCCCTTTTGGAAGCGACAATCAGAGTTCAGACAATGCCAATCCTTATACAGTTTGGATTGCTACCTTTACATCCCATATATTTATTAAGAAAAGATGACAAACTTCTAAATATACACTATTAACAGCCAAAAACTGATTAAAAAAAACCAAACAGACTTCCTAAAGGATTGAGAATCAAGTAGCTTTCTCGCCACGGCGAGAAGAAGAACCCAGGGACGTCGCTGCTTCCAGTTTCACCACCTTCAATTCCAGCTTCTCGAATTTTATTTCCAATTCTGCGAGCATCCCTGTCAAAGAATTTTCAGTTCGAGAAATTGACTAGGCAAATTCCTTCCTAAGTTAAGCCATGTCCCTATCAATTTTTTCCATCCGACGACCTCCCTCTGAATCGATCTTTCTCACATACTGATTTATCTTCTTAATCTTCATTTAATCTCCTTGATGTCAATTTAAATGAAATGGGCCAGTGCAGAAGATTCTGTGGACTCAGAGGATGCCGTGGATGCGTCCATGTTGAAGAGAACAACTTGAACACTAAAAATTCCAACAAACTCTTTGCCAATGCAGATGAACCAGAGATGGAAACAAAGACCATGGCAATTTCCCTGCCTTAAAAATTACCACCCTTCTTGTTTAGGAGTTCCATGATTTCATGAGGCTCCGCTTCTGATTTCACATAGGGGTGATGGGACATGAGACCTTTAGTGAGATGGGAATGACCATGAATGACCGTACTCAAATTAATATAAGGCACTTCAGTGCATGTACGAGCCCACGCGCCCGACCCAAGATCCAGACTAGACACCACATAGGAGGGACGCGAGCCCCAAGGTCCAAGGGGCAAGGTCCTATGGGGGTTAGTAAAAGGTGCTAGCCCCATTCTTCACCAAAACTCCAATGCCAAGAGTGGTGCCTATATTTGCAGCAAGATCTGCTTTGCTATTGAGCTTCCTTAGAATATGGAAGAACTCGATTTTGCGAAAATAATTGACTAGAGTTTGAATTTTTCTAGCAGCTAACGGATGTGTATCTGAGAAGGTAACGTATTGTCAATGAGAGCTTGAATTATTATTCTTGAGTCTCCAATCACTATCAGATCATTAATTCCCAGAATCCTGACTACCTGGAGACCCTGCCAGAGGGTCTCTGCTTCCGCTACATTATTTGTTTCCCTTCCAAGCTCCCATGAGAAAGTCAATTCCAGTTTTCCACCTGGGGTGATGAGAACCTTGTCCCCCTGCCGCCCCAAGATTTCCTTTAGAATCCCCATCAAAGAAAAGAACATCCTTATGAAGTTGGTTCATCCACCTTTCAAACTCTGTTTCTTCCATCCTTAGTTCCCAAGAGCACAATTTTTTCTTGACCCTTGCGATTGCATTTGGTAGGTCAAGGGAGAGGCTATGCAGCCAAGCTTCTTTCGATGGAGAGAGCAGGAAACAAGAAGAGTCGCACCAGAGATGGGAAATATAATCTCCCAATAGTCCATTGACTTTTGCAGTGACCTGACTTTCCAATGAGGCTTTCCCCTTGAAGATACAAGAATTAATTTCAAGCCAAAGCTTCCATAAAATAAACTTTGGGAGAGTCATCCAGCAAAATTTAGTCCACAGATTCTTTAAATTAGTGAAAGGGGAGATAGTTGCCCAATTAATAAGAAGATCGTGAATGTTATCCGAGAGAATGGTTAGGCCACCAGGGAGAGCAAATTTCAAAACATCTTTAGCATAGGGGCAAGAGAGCAGGAAGTGTTTAGTCGATTCTTCATTGTTAAGACAGAACGAACATCTTATGGGGCCTTCCCACCCTTTCCTTTTAAGGTTATCTCCAGTCAAGATTCTTCCATGACCCAAAGTCCAAACAAAAAAATCTACTAAAGGAAGACTTTTCACCACCGAAATGCTTTTCTAGATAGCTGAATTGTTAGTGGGATGCAGATTCGAAATGAGGCTATAACCCGTAGAAGTGGTGTAGATCCCCTATCTCTTCCCCCACCCTCTAGTATCCTTAGCAGTCTTAGAGATTGGGGATTTCCCTTGAATTTTGGCAATCAGAGTAGATTTTTCTTCAACGAGGTGGGGTGGACAGTGAATATGCCAACCCTTCCAGGAATTAGAGTTGTCCAGGTTCGAGACTGAAATGTCCTAGAGAGTGAGCATGTTGTGACTGCGCAAATACTCTTTAATTTGGTCAATGCCTGGCCATTGTTCAAGCGGCGGGTCTCCCATTATCGAGTCCTCCCAAATTCTAATATGCTTACCATTCCCTGGAATCCAGGTTAGATTGGGAGTGAAGAAGTTGAGAGCCTTTGCTAAGATAGAGAAAATAACTTATCCTTTTCTTACTAGAGGGGGGTGTTAAGACATCTTAGGCGGCTCCCAAAAAAATATTTTTTCCAGAGGGAAGACTTGCACCAGGACACCTTGCCAGTAATGATATTCCAAAGAATTTTGGCTCCAAGAGCCAAATTTTGAGTCGCCAGATTTCCAAATTGTAATCCTCCTTCCATCAAGGGTTTTGACACTTTTTCCCAACTTACCAGCGGGAGCTTCCTCTCATTCTGCTTTCCACCTTTTCAAAGGAACTTCCTTAAAAGAGCTTCAATGGGGGAAATAACCCCTTTCGGGGCCAAGAGGATGGCGCACTGATAGATGGGAATACTAGAGAGGATTGCTTTAATTAACACAACTTTTCCAGCTAGATTTAACCACGAAGACCCCTAGGTGTTGATCATGTTTCTTATTTTGTCCACTATTGGGAGCTAGTTTGAGGACTTCAGAGTGGTCTTGAAGATGGGCACTCCTAGATATTTAAATGTGTCCCATTGAGTCTTACCCTCAATTCCTAGAATTCTACTAATATCAACCATCTCTTTGGGGTTGCAGTTCCACCCTTAAATTTGACTTTTCCTGTAATTAATCTAGCTCCCCGAAGCCTCTTGGTAGAGATCAGGTTCTTTTAAAAAAAATCTTGTTGATTGTACACTAACTCCTCCTAGGAGAATTGTATCGTCAACGAATTGGCCATGGTTAACATTTGTTGAAATATTGTAACTTCAAAGGATATTCTAAATGTATTTTACTGATGTGACACAAGGGAGATGTTATTATTCCTTCGATGGGGTGTTACTATTGCATTTGGTCATCATAGAGTCATGAGGTAAAGCCTCCACTTGTGTCGGGTATTTAGTACCCTAATAAATAATACAATATATTGTTTTTGAGTATTCCTAGGTGAAGTCAACCCAAACAATTTATTGGGGATGACTTGTCTAGTGCAAAAAGTCAACTGACAATTAGTATAAATAGAGGAGTTGTGATTCTTATTCGAGCACACTCACTCACTTGTGTAGCGTATAGGAGAGAGAGAGATACAGAACAAAAGGAGGAGAACAATTGTTTTTTGTTGTCTTTTATACATCTTATACAAAGGAAGTTTTTGCTGGGTTTTCTTCCCCATGAGGGTTTTCGAGGATAAATCTTTGTGTTCTTTTTGTGGTTGTGCTTGTCTATCTTTCAGTGATCTTTTTGCTTATGGTTATGCTGTTATGATGCTAAATGTTATAAAATCTGATATAACCATAAGCACTTAACATAGTATTAGGGCCACCCTAAAAGAATTCATTGTGCAGCCGAAATAGTGCTACAACTACAGCTATTGAAGATTAGGGTTTCATGCTTGAAAACCCTAAAATACTAAAACTAGTAGTTTTGGTAGATTCGTTATATCTCGATATTGGAGAAGGTTCAGGAGTCGAAACTTTTATAGGCCAAAGATAAATTCCTGGTGGACCCTTTTTAAAAGTTTTATCCTTTGATTCACTATATTATGGGAGATATGATTCCTCCAAGTTAGGGTTCCATCCTCTCCTAGGATTCATTCTTAAACAGGTGACCTAAGGATAATTGCTATATCTTGGGCTACGAAGGTGCAAATGCAATTTTGCATGATGTTCCAGAAAAGGAACAGACTGTACTTTCTGTGGTAAAAATTTAAGACCCCGCAGGTGAAACAATGACACGTGGAAGTCCGTAAAAGTTTGCCCTTCTGAACAGTCCTAAAATATGTCACCTTGGGAAAACACGCATAAGTACCAATTGGTGAAACCAATTCTGCTCTAACCTATGGTGTTGGAAAGAGGACAGACAAGGCTACATCAATGCGAATTTTTAGACATAGAGGAGTAGTAATTTCGAATATACTGCAGAAACAATATCAAGAATTTCTATAGAAGAAACTGAAGAAAACTAGGGCATCATATATTTTGCAATTCGAATCACAGTTTTGGGAAAATGAATATACTGCTTAGCTCACCTTGAGGAGGTGCATATTTCTATCCAATAAGATTTGAAAGATACCTCAATTGAAAAATTAGGGTTTCTCCGTCAAACCCTGGGTCTACCAGAAGCAACATTCCAGAAAAGCTTTCAAGCAAGCATGAGATTGAAGCAATCTCACTGGTTAAAGAAGAAGCTCTTGATCCATAAGGAGATGCCAACAAACAAACAAATATGAGCATTTGAATTGTCTTTTCTGTATATGTTATATATTATGCATGATAGAATGTTTGCATTAATGACAATATACTCCTAATATGCATGTGATGGGTAAGTAACCCATGACGATATACAACTCTCCATTGCTACTTGTCTAGAATGAAACCTCTTTGCTGACATATTGGATTAGTGCACAATCTAAATGATGTCATGGTAGAGATGGAAGGCATCTAGAAATTTTCCATGAGATATGGATGAACGTTGTATTGGCTAAACAGTTGTGCATAAGAATTTGTTGTTATGCATATGTTCTATGAAATGGTTGTAACCATGCAACTGGTGCATTTGACTTGTAGGAAAGGTCCTATACAACCTCCTACAAGAAAAATGAGGATGAGACTTGTTTCGAAGAACAAGTGATGACAATTCAAGATTCACTCCAATAAACATGAACTTGAAGCTCCCAAGGTTAGAGACACTGTGACGGAAGAAAGAGCTTTAGAAAGCGATAGATCCACCTCAAAAGATGAAGACCATCTTGGGAATGAGAGATATTCCAAGATGAAGAAAAGCATGACGGGACTTCCAAACCAAATTAAGAGGCCTCAGACACACTCTAGTTGTGTAACACAGTTGGGTGACATCATTGATGCTAACTTTTTCGGCTGTGGAAGAAACTATGATCAAAGAGTAACATTTGATCATGGGGAATGATGTCTACGATATGGTTCCGAGACCTAAAGGGAAGTTCGTAGTGTCTTTCATATGGACCTACAAGAACAAGTATACAAAGCAAGGTTTGTGGTTTGTCTCATAAAGAATAGACAATGGCACGACATGCTCTATTGACCATACACACTTCTTCAGTATAAGTATATATCAAGCAAAGGACCACCTGTATAGAATATGTTTTGTACGATCTCAGAAGGCACCCATAGAAAAGCACATCAAGGAGCTTGACAGATCACCTAGAGTGATGAATATCTTAACCTTTGCTACAAATTTGAAGATGGAAATCTATAGAAGACAACAAGCTCATGGATGGGTGCAAGAGGAACTTTTCGACAAAGTTCAAGATAAAGGGATCTTGGTATCTAGTAACTTGATATGGATACATGGTAGCAGAGAACGCTACTTGTCACTCCAGTACACAATGTAGAGGGAAGATGATGTTCCTTTTCAGGGACAGTGACTACAGAAGATCTCCGAGCTCGACATGGTACGACATGATGGACAACTTCCTTATGAACCAAGACTTTACCAAGAGTAAAGTGGGTTCCAGCCTTCAAGGTTGAATTCAGAAGACTGGGATATGTGGATGACTTGACAAAATAAACTCATGGTAGAAGCAATGATGGAAGAATACCAGAATGATGTTTGGGATATAGTACCCAAACCAGAAAGCAAGAGTGTGGTATCTTCCAAGTGGATTTGCTGTTGATGGAAGTCTTGAAAAATACAAGATTTGTGGATAGAGGAATCTCTCAAGAGAGAGGGAAATTATTATGAAGAGACACTTGTTCCAGGAAGCAAGTTACACTTCCATCAGAACCATCACGGCACTTGCTTCCACTATGAAATGGGATATACACTAGATGGATGTAAATACGACCTTCCTTAATGGTGGGATTGAGGAAGAGGTTTATATCGAAAAACCACAAGGATTTGAAGTCGAAAACAGAGTGACTCATGTATGTTAGTTGAAAAAGACTCTGTATGGACTGAAGCAAGCTCCTAGAGCTTGGTATGAAAGAATAGATAGCTTCTTGGCAAGCATGGACTTTACCAAGAGTAAAGTTGATCCTAACCTTCACCTTAAGGTTATGGATGATGAACCTGACATACTATTGTTGTATGTGGATGATCTAATTCTGACCGGAAATTAGAAACAAATCACAGATTGCAAGAAGAAGCTAGATGAATAATTCAAGATGAAAATATCTTGGATTGATGCATTATTTCCTCAGGCTGGAAGTGTGGAAGAGCTCACAAGTAATCTTTCTGAACCAGGGAAAGTATGCTTTGGAAATCTTAAAGAAGATTTGATATGTTGGATTGCAAAGCCATGGCCACACCCATGGATACCAACATGAAGTTGTTGTCTGAAGAGACATCAGAGTTAGTGGATATGACTCAGTACAGACAGATTATTGAGTCATTGATGTATCTGACGAACACAAGGTCAGATATATGCCTTGCTGTCAACACCTTGAGTCAGTATCTAGTTAACCCTTGATGGTTTCACCTGATAGTTGCAAAGCATGATGAGTTACGCTAAAGGTATGACAGACTTGGGACTTTACTATGGTAGAGATCATGACTACAGATTATATGGATATATGGATTTAGATTGGGAAGGAAGTGCCGTAGATAGAAAGATCACCTTAGGTGGATGTTATTGTCTAGGATCCAGCATAATCTCATGGTTTAGTCCAGTGTTGCTCTCAGTGCATGGCAACTTGCTCCACTATTTGGGAAGCCATATGGCTTCGAAAAAATGATGTCAGGACTATTTGACATGGAGTTGGATACCACGGTGTTTCTTTGTGACAACCAGAGTTTCATAAAGATGACAAATAATCTTGTGGAATATGGTACCAAAGGGAGACATAAAAATTCAGTATGTCAGTACTGATGAGCAAGTTTATGATGTGGTGACCAAGCTTCCGTAACAAGCTTGGTGTAGTTTGAAAATACTTTCCTCTCAAGGAGGAACAATGGCGATACTACATACTTTCCTCGCAAGGAGGAATAGTGATGATGATACTGCATACTTTCCTCGCAAGGAGGAACATTGATGTTGATATAGATATTTTCTTGAAAAGGAGAAACAGGTCGAAGATATTGAACTTTCTTGGAAAGGAGAAACAAGTCGAAGATATGGACACTTCTCGGAAAGGAGGAATAGGTCAAAAATATAGACTCTCTTCGAAAAAGGAAGAACAAGTCGAAGATATGGAACTTTCTCGGAAAGGAGAAACAAGTCGAAGATATGGACACTTCTCGGAAAGGAGAAATAGGTAAAAAATATAGACTCTCTTTGAAAAAGGAAGAACAAGTTGAAGATATGGAATTTCTTCAGAAAGGAAGAATGGGTCGAAGATATGGACTTTCTTTAGAAAGGAGGAACAAGTCGAAGATATGATCTTTCATAAGAAAGGAGGAATGAGCTCATGAAAACCTTCTTGCTTTATCCAATTTTGGCTAAAGCGGAAAGGAACGAGACCTAGATTTTTCTCCTCGAACATATCTAGCAAGATCAGCTTATGATTCGACATGCCGAAGGGAAAAATGGATGAGTCATCTCTGTAACCAAGTAGGGGAAGGGATTGCTGAACCAGAAACCTGCCCAGCCTTGTTGCGATATGTCCTGAGCCGATTCTTCTGTTGGTCCAGGTGAACAGACCATGGGTCGGCTTGACGTCTTCGAGATCCCAGTCCCTCATTATGTCTTCCACTGATTCTCGAAGGGGATATATGACAATTGATCCTCCTTTTTTTCCTTGGCACTGAGTGTTATATTGAGATCCCTAGCAAGAATGAGGTTCTCAGGATGGAGAGATACCAGCGTGTCCTTAATGCTTTACCAACACTCTTTCTTTTTCGAAAGCAAAACAGGAACATAGATATTTAGGATGCTTACTTGATGTCTTGATTCCTTATGGCACACGTTTGAGAAGATCCAGTGGGTGTGGGAGAGGGATTGAAGAAGCTCGAAAGATGCTCTCTTCCAAAGCGTACCAAGCCCTTGAGAAGCTCCCCTAGCACTCTTGGACATTCCTTCTCCATTTTTCCAAAAGAGCTGACTGGTTTGGATAAAATCTTCTTCCTCCATTTTCATTTCCTGGATCAAAAGGATGTCGGGGTTGGAAATTCGAATTAAGTCTCTCATTGCTTCAGTTTTTTTCTTGCTCCCTAAACCTCTGTAGTTCTAGGAGACCACCCTCATTACTTACCTCTGGAGGGATTGCACAAGGATTGGTGGCCCCCTTGAAGGCATGGCCTTTTTGTCTAGTAAATATTGGATTCATCATTGCCTCAATCGTAGCTTGCGCTCTAAGAATTTTTTCTTTGTAAGTAGCTTCTTCTCTACGCTCCTTTTCCGTTTTCCTACCTCGCTTAGCTTTTTTTTATGAGAGTTGTGAGAATCCTATTTCTCCTTCCGCTTCCTCCAAAACTTCCTCCTCTGAGGTAGGATTTGAAGGTTTGGGTTGAAATTTTGTTTCCTGATGTTTGCCCTTTCATGGGGAGCCTTTCCCCTCTATAAAAAATATCTCACTTTACATGTGACAAGTAGTTGCACCAGGTGCTTTACAACCCAATATGTGGGATATGTTGTCACATAATGTTATGTAATGTTACCAAATATAAAAAGTAATTAAAAAATCATGTCAACCTATAAAATAAAAAATTAAAACCAAATAAAAAATAATAAAAGAAACCCATATAAACTCATAAAATAAAACTACATCCATTTTAAACCAACATCTATCAAACACCATGAAATTTTTTTGAGGTTTAAAATAATTTACACTTAAAAAAATTGAATTGTAACCTATATAAGAGACTTATAATGTTTTTTTAATTGATAACCATAAATAAATATAATTATGATATTTTTTTAATTGATAACCATAAATAGAATATAATTATAAAATTGTATTAAAATGTCTCCAAGGAGATTAAAAAGCGTATATATAAAAAAGCGCAGCGTATTAACTGATCTTTTCAGCTTATACCTCATAATAACGTTTTTTATTAATATTATTAATAAAATATAATAAATAGACAATAAACTGAAGTTGTGATTTTATTCTATGCCTAGGCCCTCTCTAAGTGTTTTCCAAAAGTGGCATGTCCTATGATGTGATTTCATTTTTTTTTTTTTCCAAAAAAAATTTCATAATGTGATTTCATTTTATATAAAAGAAGTGCTCTGCAAGTTAAGCACCCATGAAAACGAAATTTCACCTTAATATAAGAAAAGCAGCCATCAGGTTTAAATAGGTTTAAGCAGCCATCAGATTATATTAAATTTAGTAATTTTTTCATTTATATAATTATATTAATATTTATGAATTTGAAGCATTAAAGGAAAAATAATTATTTCATTTATATAATTATATTAATATTTATGAATTTGAAGCATTAAAGCAAAAATAATTATAAAGATTTTATTAAGAATAATTTGCGAGCACTATTCTATTTTTAATTAAGTAAATGAAAAACGAGATAGATGTAAGAGAATCGGGCGAGACGCCGGTGGGTAAAGTTGGAGAAGTGGCCATTAAAGCGTCTTGAAGGGTTTCATGAAATCAAGAAGGAACATTTAAACCCTGCGAACACCGCATTTCTCTCTGGTTCGATTATTCATGAGACGATCACTTGGAAATTGAACAGGATTCGGCGGCTTTCCAGGTAACATTTAACGGATCTTTTCAAACAATCTGTGATCTAGTTCGTTCTTATGGTAGAATATTTGATCTATTAAATGCGTTCTTTCAAAATATCGATCTATTAAATTCTTCCTTAATCTTTAACTGTACAGTGATTGACCTCTAAAATTTGTTCCTAAGCTTTCACTGCAAAATATTTGGAGAGTTTTGACCGCAAAATATTCGGTATAGATAAATAGCAGGGCTCCACATCTTAATTTTTTTTAACTTGATAGAACCAGAAATGAAAAATATCGCATTATTGTTCTAAAATTTGTGCATTCCAAAGAACTTTGGCTGATCTCCTGATTTTCCGTTATTTTTCATTTCTTTCGCTGAATGTTTACCGACGGAGGAAGTAAATACTGATGGAATGGATGTTCTTGAGGGTTATTTAAAGAAATTTTATGATTCAGAATAGAGTTCTCCACAGGGTTTCTAGGTAGTCGTTTTGCTTTAATATTTTACACGGATCGTGAACGCTTTAAGAACTTCACGTGTACTCCAATTAAAGGCAGAGAGCTACCGTGTCTCTTACAAAAAAGTGATGTGATGTTAGCCCTGGGCGATTTTCATGTTCACTTCCATAACTTATCATTCTTCGTCAATCTTTGATAAATCACTTTGAGAATATGACGCTGTTGACTGGGAATGACTGGTAAAACTGATATGATGTCCGAATCTTTACGGAAATCAGAAACGGTGGAATATGCAACTTGCCGACTAATTTTGGTTTTGTTTTCTCTCGCAGAAATAAGTACTGCTGAGAGATGAGAATAAATGTGCATCGGGAACTTGCTGATTGCGCATCTAGAACAACTTTGTGACGAAGCGGAAGAAGGGACTACGATCTTTCCTTAGATTCGAGAGTACGCGCTCTTCCACTCGGCCCCGCTTGAACGCCTTTATATTTTAGGCGGGTTAGTGCACTCGCCAGATTCGAATTCGCGAAGAAAGAGGTCAGAAATTCCGAAACGCGTGAATATGTTGTACATGTCTGTTGTTTAAAGCTCTTTTCGTATTATGTGTGTATCGGAGAAGGTAGCGTTTTTGGTATCATTGTGAAATTTCACAGGTTTTCTGGGTGGGTCATTTTCCGTCATTCTTTTGTAAATTATTTTGAAAATATAATGCGGTTGATTGCAAATGTGTGTCACAGAAATGACAAAATGTTCTAAACTTTCCGGAAAACGGACACGGTGGAATCATCAAACTTTCCGATTAATTTTGCTTTTGTTTCGTTTCGCAGAAATTTTTACAGCTGACAGGAGAATAAACTTGCAACAGGAACTTTGGATGGGCATAGCGAACAACTCTGTGACTAAGAAGGGACCGCGATCTTTCCTCGGACTTACTAATTACGTACACTTTACCTGTTAGGCCGGTCAGTGCACTAGCCAAATTCGGATTTTCGGCGAAAGAGGTGAGAAATTTCGAAAACGCGTGAATATTTTGGACATAGCTGTTATTTAAAGCTCCTTTCATATTGTGTCTGCGTAAGAGAAGGTAGCAATTACTGTATAATTTTCGTCTCACAGGTTTTTCTGGGTGGGTAGCTGGTATTTCCGTGCTTTCAGTGATAGTAAGCATGTCGAGTGGTGGTTCATACTCTCAGCAAAATGACGAAGGCTGGGAAGTGGCTTCCTCCCGCAAGGGCAAGAGCCCCACAACTGCAGCAGCAAACCGGCCGAGGGGCAGTGCTTACTACTCCGACAGGCCAGGAAATGGAGCTGGGAAGGGGAGAGGCTCGTATACCGTGGATGGCCAGAAGTCTGACCGTTGGGTGAACTCTAGTAGTGATAGAGATCAGGCTTATAAGCAACGGGGAGGGAAGGAGCTGGGGAATCCTCAGCAGAGAAACGTAACTTATGAAAATACGACTGCCGCACCAAGGAATGTTGGTGCTTGGGGTCAAGATGGCAAGGTAAATTGGGCAATGCAGACCAATCCGAAACCTAAAAGCTTAGAGTCTGCTGTTGGAAGGATGGATAGGCGGGATCTTGGTGTTCCTCCCCCTCTTGTCAATGGTTGGCAATGGGGAAGACAAAATGGCAGCGGTGCCAACTTAAATTCATCAATGGCGTCACCACTGCCTGGAAAAGGTGTTGGACATGGGGGGGCAAATGGTAGTGAAGAGAATTCTGAACTGGGAGGTAAGATGCTATCTAAACTTCTTCCTTTTGAGCAATCAGGGGAACCGTTTCATGAAACTGGGAAAGCAGATTATCAGTCTAGTGATGGTGATGTAGAGATTGATAATCTTGACAGTGACGAGGATTTTATGAGCAGCGACGATTGTGATTCTGAAGGTAGTGATGTAAGCCATGACACTCTAAAAAAGAATAAATGGTTTAAGCTTTTTTTTGAATCCCTGGACAGCTTGAGTATCGATGAAATGAATGATCCCGAGAGGCAGTGGCATTGCCCTGCATGCAGTGGTGGTGTTGGGGCAATTGATTGGTACAGGGGTATGCAACCTATTGTAGCCCATGCCAAATCTATCAGATCGAAGAGGGTAAAGTTGCACCGCAAACTTGCGGAACTACTGGAAGAAGAGTTGGGGAGGCGAGGAGCTGCATGTGTAATTGCAGAGGAGATGTTTGGCAAGTGGAAGGGCTTACGAGAGACAGTAAATGATCAGGAAATTGTTTGGCCTCCTATGGTTATTATTCAGAATACACTACTTGATCAAGATGAAAATGAGAAGGTATGTGATTTAAGCTTCAGATTTATTTTTTCTATTCATATTTACATGGAGTTGATGCATCTGGGTAAACCTCATCCTAACAGTGTTCTTGAACACCAGTAGAACTCTTGGAGAGTGGTTCTACATTCTCAATATGTGCCTTAAGAATCCAGCACCTGTCCATATATATGCAATTTTTGATAGAATTGCTTCTGATTTGGTATGTGACCCAAAATTTAGATAGAGAACTAAATTACGTACAACCATCATGTGGTTTTGAATTTAAAATAAGAGTTTAGAGGTTCATCTAAGTAGTCCAATGGTCATCTTTTGTCTTATCCTTTTAGCATATATTTTAGGTTGCGAGTGTTTTGGCTTGCAGTATGAGCAAAATGCAGAAAGTGAACTGTCGGCAGCTTCTTGAATGTTTTTGTTGTTAAAGATAGCTTTTAATAGGTTTGATGCCTGGCCGGTCGCTTCCAGTCCATCTAGATTTTAGCTTTATCATATTATGTAGTTAGAGCTGTGGAAATCCAAGGCTGCAGGAATCGATAAGTTCACAAACCACTGATTCTTTTTTTTAGGGAGACACTTCTTATATTTACAAGGCCATAATTACAATCATACCCATGCAGGGATTTGAACCCGGGTCTCCACGTTAATACAAGCCTGATCACCTCGCTCCTTGCCGATAGACCACATTCTTGTGGTTACAGAGTGCTGATTCTTATTGGCCTGCCATTTTTCAATATACAAGAAGCAAATCATATATATATATATATATNCTTGTCTTTGTTTTACAGATTTCTTCTGACTTTATCTTGAGCGACTGTGCCATCTAGCTTGTCAACACTTCCTTTAGCTAAAGCTTCAATAAAGTGTCGTACATAATTCAAGACACACAGATTCCCATACATACATACATTGCAGGGCAGGAGGACAACATGGGTGTGCGAAGTTGCGAACTACAACAGCCCCAATCCAACCCACAGAAACCAAATGACTGATAAGCTTCATTGCCATCACAAAAGGATGCTGCAATTGCCCAAAGTGTATACCTACCACAGTTCTCTGTAAAGAAATATCTTGTCCCTGTCCTCTGGGCCAGCTTCTCAAATTGTCATTAAGCATGAAACTGAATAAATAACTAGCTTAATACCCAAAATAATTGATTTACCAGACACAGGATAATTCTACATCTGCCAAATTGCCAAAAGCGTCATCTACATCACATTATTTGTAACAGTATCAAATATTTTTCTGATTCATGAATGGTAGAATTCTTTGAAACTAGGAATGTTTTGATTTTGTCCTTCTATCAAGTGTAGATGATAACATCACTTTGCTAGGCACATCACTTTGCTAGGCACATACTATCTGTGGAAAGCTTTTTTTGCATTCGTAAGAAAATCCTATATATCCTTCTTAGAGAGTATGCACAGAACATATGGTACCTTTCATGCTTTTAAGCAAAGGTTACATGAACTGTGGGTGCGATTGGAATAGTCAAAAGAATCCAGTGGAGTTGTGGCACTCTGAAAATTAAATTGGGGAATTGGAATGCTAACCCTAATTAATACACACACACACACACACACACACACACACACACATTTGCTGAATCACTGCCTTCTATTTCAGAGAATTCTTAGGATAATAAGAACGCTAAAGAAGTCTGTCTTGACTTCGAACTTTGCGCATCTCATAAGCATGCGTTTGACATTTGTTAGGCATAAATGTTCCATTGTAAACCATGAATAACCAATATTAAATTAGGAATTAAAAGCTCTCTTGCCTGCTAGATGGTGATCATGAAAAAGCCAACAATAAATGCTTTGTCTATACATCTGGCATATGCATGTGACAGATTCTGCATATAGGTTACTTTCAATTACGCCCGTTGATGTTCATTATGAAATCTAAAAAGTACATGTTTTTCCCAATTATTGTATACATCCTTTATCCTCTTTGTATTAATAAATCAATTTTTATTAATGCAGAGACCATATACAACAGTAAGTTTTCCATAGACCCATCAGCTAAAACTGTATAAAACAGTTGGATCTGTGTTATTAACTTTGTGGGTGCCTTGCTGTCTAATATAAGTAGGGAATGTTTATTTTTGTTTTTATTCATTCTTGTTTGCAAAGCCTCTCCAAGCAATTAATCAGGAGTGCAATATTGAAGAGAACGTGACTTTAGTGTTGCAGAAATCTGTTTAAAATCTGAAATCTGCCCCAATTGTATCACTGGAAAGTGATCCACATTTACTGGACATGGATCCGATTTTAGGAAATGGATCTGACTAAAAAAACAGAAAAAAATTGAAGAATCCAGTATGGATCTAGGATTCCCCAATTTTGATACGATTCTAGTGCGGGTGTGGTATGCTCTATAGTAGCATAATCCGAGTACGATTAGATACGGAAAATATACGTACTGAAAAAATCTATCACAAATAAAATACGGAAATAGACTGCTTATATATAATTCTTTTAATCAAATATTCACAAATATTCCATAAATGTACATAGACATTTATATAATAAAATCAATCATATATTTAAAAATCAAAAATATAAAATCTCAACAATCTATAATATGGTGAGCCTGAGAGTGAGAGACAACAACTAGTTATTAATAATTATTTTAATAAGAAAGTATGAAATTGAATGGTATTTCTATTTTATAATGTTAAATAATTAAAGTTTGTTTTTTTAAATTGGTTTTCAAAATTTAATTCTCCACTAAGAATCCGTATCCGTGTTGCACCTACACCGAATATTCGACAAATTCGAATTTGTTTCAAATTTTCGTACTCGAAATACCAATATGTCCAAATAATGCTATTATGGTATGCATGCCCTAAGGTCAATCCAATAGCTGCGCTTTTAAGTATTCAAGAGGTGAAGGTGCTTGCTCTCACTCATTATCAACTAAAGTCTAATATTAAAATTTAAAATAAAACTTATGATGCTTTACATACATAGGGTTTGCCTCCAAGTGTCTCTATGAGTCTATACTAATGATCTGGATATTTGGTAGCTATACTTTGAGTCATGATGTCAAAGTGATTGCTGGTGATATGGATGCACTCGAAGTTTGTAATCGTTTCCTTCATTAGGCTCCATAAAATATACATGTTGATATGCTTTGCAGAGATTGTTTGATAGCTGCTGCAACCTTGTGAGTACATTGGAGGTTGCGGGGTTAGAGAATGTGTGGAACAAATCAACACAGTTATGTTTTCCAGCGAAGTATGGAACAGTCATATAGCTTACTCCACTTTGTGCATGCCCTTAGTCACTAGGTGGACCATACAAATATTGTATTGGCGTTTTTCGAGTGCCTCCATTCTGTCATATTGTTTGTATCACTATGCAAGATCAAGGTGCATAATCCTTGTCAAAGGTCGCTTAACACCCAATGTTTGATATATCAAACGTACGTGCAATACCCTACAAGAGTCCCATTTAATACTTGTCAATGTACTATGAGTGAGGAACTAGATCTATCATCAAATTCATTTGCCAACCCGAAAAATAGGTTTGATTTTCTTGATGGATCTCTTGCATATGTCATGGCCAAAGGTCTCAAAACATTGCTATAAGAGATGATGAGAAAACATTATTCTATTTGCAACTTTTAATGCAATGAAATATATTGAGTGTCATTACCCATTTCGCTATAAAAGTTGTCGTATTGTATAACCTTTTGCTATTTGGACTTGGTAATACTTATTGATTCAAATATCTTGTTAAGCATATCTTGATGTGGAAGACTGCTCCTGCTTGGAAGTTATACTTGTTTAAGAACAAAAAAGCATAACAAGTCGATATACTACCCATGTTGGGTCTTTGAATGTGATCAATGAGGGGCTTTTATCAATTGTAATTTCTTGGGCTCCATCAATACAAAGCTTTCCTGAACAACACTCAATTATTACAATATTTCCACACAACCTTTACTATTTCATATAGGTATGAAATAATTGACATAGGGATTGACCTCATTCTTTCTATAGAGGAATACAAAGATTGAGAATGGGTGCATCAACTTGCTATATTCATTTTGGGAACAACACATTATATTGATTGAAACATAAAGAAAACAAAAAACTAGAACCTTAAGAATAGAATCACAGTAGGAAAACAAGCACCCTTTATTGTAGGAAATTTATAGATGGAATGGGAAGGGGGGGGGGGGCACCCTTCAAGGTTTTATTGACCTCTATCTTCTATTTCCTCGACCCTCCTACTTTCATGGTGAGAAAGATTAACCTTCTTGGGCCTTGTTTTACCTTCTTGGGATTTCCCAAGTGAATGCTTTTCTCTAGTATCGTTTCTTTCAATACGATGAGATGGTAGTTATGTTATTAGGGCTATGTGGCCTTTGTTGTATTAACCATATGGTGATATGTTTTATGTACGTATTTCTTACAAGACTAGATTATTATGCATAAAACCCTAAATTATTCCTACCTTGGATGCCTTTGGCAGTGCAAGATAAGAGGCATAAATATCTTACCACAATTGAGAATAAAAAGAAGAGATTAGCATCTCAAAAGTCCTTTCACCTTAGACAAGCCTTGAAAGATAGTAAAGAAACCTCCTGCATAAACTTTTGCCTTTGAAAACCCTAGAATTGACCAATAAAGGAGGTGCACACTGCTCAAGAGCTCATGTACACAAGAAGAAAAATACATAATGTCTTATTTAATCCCATGATCTTGGTTACAAATGATGGTGAAATGCCTTATTTAAAAGAAAAAAAGGCTAACTATCCTTCCTCTAAGCCGACCTACTTAATTTGTCTTTAAAATTTCTTTGAATGCTTTTTTAGGGTTTGTCACCCACAATCCAGGGACCAAACCTCATAAAAGATAAAATAATGACAAAAAATGATGAAATACTTCAACATGATGAATAGTTGAGCTTGGAAAGGGGACATCATGCCCCATCTAACCCCAACATGTGTCTTTTGTCCTCAACACCCTCCCTCTTAGGTTGGTGTGACCTTTTCAAGCTTTCTTGGATGGTGGATGATTTGCTCCGCAAGACCAAGATGACTAAGAGGGAGGAATGATACAACATGATTAGGTCTAAGGGGGTACAATGAGGTGTGCTAAGCCGGGTGTGACAACCTTTACAAGCACAATCATCTATTACAAAGCATAGACCATAAGTGTGGCTAGGAGCCCTAGGCCATGTCTCGTAATGGATTCATCCCAAGGTGCATCAGACACTCACCTAGTGCATAAATGCCCAACATGATGAGGGATGTCCACCCATCAAGGGGTAGTTAGCAAATCCATAAGGCCAACGCTCCCTGAAATGATAATTAAGACGACTTGCCAAGGCCTCGTAATGGATTCATCCCAAGGTGCATCAGACACTCACCCAGTGCATAAATGCCCAACATGATGAGGGACGTCCACCTATCAAGGGGTAGTTAGCAAAGCCATAAGGCCAACACTCCTTGAAATGAGAATTAAGACGACTTGCCATGACTAGACCAAGGGTCATGAGTCCCGCTAGACCAACACTTTTACATAAACAAGCCCCAACTTGTCCTTTTACAATGGTAAAAAGACATCCCTCTTTGGCCCATCTGGTAGGGTGTGCTATAGAGAATTTGGGGCATAATAACTGGCTCCAACTGTGGGACATGCACTTCTCCTGGAAATGTGTGACAACCTCTTGAATCTTCTGGTGCCTACAGGCCTACACACACTTCAAACAACAAAGAGCATCAAACACATTGGGGAAGACACATTCATCTTGCCTTGTTCAAATCAAAATATGAAATGCATAAAAATAACACGACAAATGCAATGCATGGATAAAACAAACAACACATAAAAAATGCTTATGCAAGAGATTATGCAACCTACCTATCTACTCTATAAGCATGGTAACAAAATAAGTCAAGTGAAATCATACCACCAACGAAGCCGCCTTAGCATATCATTCATGCTATAAGGCTTCTTCCTTTGTCTTTGGCAATATTCCAAGACAAAATCAAGTCAACGATGAGTTGAGTAGATGTCATTACCTTCATTGGGATGGGGCTAGAACAATGGAAAATATCACGAACTTGAGTGGCTTCATATTCTTGCCAAGAGGAAGGACCTCTTTCACAAGCCCCCTCTATCCAAACTTGGATAGGGCTAAAGTACAACCTTCCTTCATGATGATCCTGCTCTTCAAAACCTATTCGCTTTCCCAAATGATTTTTGAAACTAGCAAGAAGTTCTGAAAGATATAGTTAGAAGAGAGATCTCAAATTTGCTTTAGGAGAGGGCCGTTTTAACCCTACAATAAAACCACCTTCTTGCTGTCCAAAACTTGCATTAGCCCCTAAGAGACATAGCTGAGAATGATGGTTGAAATCCACCTTGGGAGGAGATAAACCTAACTGTTTAACATATGTAGTAGAAATCTCCATATGTAACCCTATATCATTATCAATGGTGAGCGAGTACGGTTGAACCAAATCTTGAGAGATCTCACAAAAGACAGGTTTTCCAAGGTCTTCAGAATTTGAAATTCTCTCATTGGAAGAATCATTAATGGTTCTCCAATAAATTTACAATATTCCATACCCATATCATGCTTATAAGGAAAATGCACATCATTGTATCCATGGCAACCATTTTTCTTGGCAAAAAGATTCTCAAGCCTATAATCTTAAAAAAATTGTCTTTAAGAGAAAAAGAGAAAGAAAAGCTCACTAGACCTTTGTCAGAGGGAACACGGAGAAGCATCAACTATGTCTTCAACATCCTTTTAAATGGGGAATGGTTTTTTAGGGGCTTATTCATTTCACTCTAGATCTGCATAATAAGCCAACTCTAGCTGATCCAAACTTATAACCTCTTCCTCATCCTCGAAATCTATGTGACCTAGAAGCTCAAGTACAACACTCTCAATCCTTGAAGAATCATATAGATGGGAGGACCAAGGAACCTCCAATAATCATCTTTTTTTTCATCATGTAAAGGAATCATGCCATTTTCTCTCAAAAGACCCAAACATCATAGGAATCCTCGAAACAATGATAAGGAGAATTCACCATTTCTTCACTTTCCTCAATTGAGGCTTCTTGATCTTCATGTGCTTCTTGATTTTCAACATGGATTTCCTTAGCTTCACTTTCTAGGATATCTTTGTCTTCATCTTCAAGAGTACCTCACTCTTCAAGCATAGGGCTCATGATGTCCTCTTCCTTGGCTTCTTTATCGAAAGACTCAAGAATGGATTCCTCACGAGAGCTTTTTAGGGGTTGATCTTTGTCACGATATTTTTTTTTGACAATATCTTTATCTTCAAGCAGTGGACTAGAAGTGTCTACTTCAAAGAGCCACCCAATATTCCTTATGAAAAAAGAATCCCATCTCACAAAAAAACCTTGATAGACTCTTCGAGCATACAAATTCCTTTCTTAGGAAGCCCATCATACCATCTTTCTATATCATCATTTTCCAAATCGAGAGACAACATGGACATCTTCATCTTAACATTTTCATGGACTACATTTAATTATGAAATACCCTGCATGAATGATATAAGGTGTTGACCAATTGAATTCTTATGTCCATGATATTTTGGGATGCATTTATTCCAACCATCCCCATCATACTGGAATTGATTAGAATATTTGTATTCTCGAGAAATCTAATGGATCAAACGAATTATCCATCCATGGTTCATTATAAAACACCATATCAATTTTTTATTAATGCCAAAAATGCGTGGAGTACCAAGATGAGTTGTTCTTTACAACTGATGGATGCATTCACGTTTACACCCTGTTACGTTGCACCTGTACCCAACGCACCTTCAAATGCGCCCTAGGGAGAGAGAGCCATCTTTTTTTTACCAGGAGGGGTGTTATTCAATAGCGGTGGTCATGGTCAGGCCCTTTACTCTCTTTAGGAGTACTATGGCTTAATGGCATTGCTGACTGCCTTTTGTCAAGGTTTTTAACCTCGGGATTCGTGTCTGAGGCTCCTAGGGAATGATCACTGGGTCACATGACTCCACACCTTGTTTGCTTGCTTGGTGGCCTTTGCTTCAGCTATGAGACCTCGGTCTCCCTTCACAGCCAGCCACCCTGGACACCCTCCTGGCCCTTAAGTTAGCTGGCGCCTTCTCTCTTGTGTCTCCTTCCTTCCCAGGACGTACATGCTACTTTGAGGGGGACGTTGAGGGATTTTACAACATTCTTGGGGTTAGATGGGGTATAACGCCCTCTCTCCAGCTCACTCTATCCTTTTGTTCGGAATGATTCGCTCATTTTAGCAGTTTTTGGCACCTAGGGGGAAAATATTCCAGGTAGCCTACTATAAGCCTACTTTAGGGTATTTTGATATTATTTTATGTTATATTTTTAAGTTGACATTTTATAATTTCAAATTGACATTTTAAGGCATGTAGGCTTGGATATTTTGTAAAAGTGAGTGTGAGAGGCTATAAATAAACCTCTCCTCACTTCATTTTAACATAAGACAAGTGGGATAACACACTATGCACTTATTCTACCCAATTGGGGCTCTTTGAAGTGAGACACCTCCTCTTGAGGAAGATATTTTCTGGGTTTTGATGGCCAATTCTTGAAGTTTCTTTGGTTCAATGCTCTTGCAAAGGTGATGCTGTGATTTGTTGGTTAAACACGTGCACAAGGAGGTATCCAGGGCTTTTCTTGATCTCTCTTTGTTAATTGTTGATGTATGTATGTTTAAGGATTGAATGGTAGCCATTAGTGTTGCATTTTTGTCTTGGCTAGATCTTTGTCAACTTTTGGTCACCTTGGTTGTAGAAGTACGTCCTTTTAGGAGTCCTTCTAGGTTTAGAACCTTAGGACTTTAGGGTTAGTTGTAAAACCTAGTATAAGCTTCTCAAGAGGTAGGTTAGTCACTCCTTACATGCCCTAGGTTAGGGAAGGGTTTTCTCCCTTGTCCCAAAACCTCTTCTCCTTCAAATCTCTTGCATTTGCATGTGTAAATTTGAATTTTCATGGTAGAATTAGGGTTAAAAGTAGGTTTGCAATTTTATGTTAAAACCCTAGAAAATATTTTTTTTTTTTTTCCTATTGTTTGTCTTTCCTAAAATTTTTGGCCCTCTCTCCTACAATTTTGCCCTGCCCTATTTGTCTCTAGAAACCCTATGGTGAAATTTTAGGAAGGCCCTAAAAATAAAAAAATTCCTAAAACTTAATTTTTTGCCCTAATAAAGCCCTAAAACAGTCCTAAAATCATACCTAACTAGCCCTAGCAGCCTCCTCTTCCTTCCTCATGACATCCCTTCAACACCATCGGTCTCACCTTAGTGGTCTCTTTCTATCCCCGACCTGTCCATTTTAAGGTTTGTCCCAAGCTAAGATAGCCTAGGGAAAACCCTTACACGACAATCACGTCAAGAGTTGTTTGAAAGATTGGTTATCTTTTGGCATGATTTGTTGTTGAATGATGGGTTGATTCCAACTTTATTTGTACTCATATCTTAGACTATATAAGCACACTTTGTTTGGAATGAAATCATTGTTTGAACTTTGAAACATTATGGTACTGGTGCTCATGATTACTTAAACTTGGTTACAAATCTTTATTTCTAAATGTACTCACTGCTTGGTTAATAGTTTAAACTTTACGCTGCCAACACATTTAATGACATGTGCATGGTCTAAGAAATGCAATAAACCTTGGTAGAACTACACTAACCATGTTTGTAGGCATATATATCATACTTTACACACAGACTGTGCTTGGTTATAATCATAGTTTAAATCCTGAAAAATTTGTTTCAAACCTTATTTGAAGGCATACTAACGGTTCTGCTATGTATGTTGTCGCTTATACAAAGTTTGGAATTGATACATAAACATATGCTCAAATGGTGGATAATTGTTGTTGTTACAAGTGTTGTTGTATGAAAGGTCTACATTTTTATTATGAATGAGTACTTGTAACTATTGTTTCTTCCTTCTTTCCAATGGCTATGCTTGTAATAAATGACATATCACCCTTGTTAGTGCTCATTGGGAAGTCATTGCCTAATCAAGTCAAAGACATCCCATACTTGTTGCGTATGCATGATCTAAGCCTTGAATTGCCTATTTGCCTATCCTTGGATGAATGCATTACTGAAGTGAATGTACTGACTGTATTTACACAATTCATATTCACACATACAGTATATTTTCTTCATTTCCTGAGTTGACTCCAATAAGGCATTGGTCACTAACATTCTTCGAAGAATATATCATTTTGTATTTTAGTGTCCTTATAGAGTTGCTATAGGGGTCTCCCCTGGGAGGTTTCGACTTCCAAAGAAGTTTGGGAAGAGTGGCTAAGGTGACAGTGGTCACTCTCTCCCTCATATGTTTGCCGGTGGCTAGCTCTGCTAGTTCATCTGGCAACACACGCAACAATGTCGACAGTAACTGAGGCTTTTGTCTTGAAGTGTACCTTTTTGCTGTGTTTTTGTTTAGGGGAGTTGCCAGATAAGACTTGCAAGGTTAGTCCTTAACAATAATTTCATCAAAGCACAAAACAAAAACTTACCTCAACTTCATGAAACACTTTCTCACAATATCTGTCATTAATGCCAGGGAGATGAAAGCTTTGACCTGAGCAATGTGCCCCAATTGTTATGCAACAATCTTCAAATGTCCTCGGCAACATCGCCAAAAAATGTTACCTTAGATAGTAGCAACCTTTCGATTAGGTCACGAATGCTAGTGCTGAGATCAACAACTTTTTAGGAGATGCATCGAATGTCACCACGATGCATTCCTCTCTTTTTAGGCTTGCTCATTTGGCCAAGGGAGGCTTTCCAAATATGGATAGAAATAGCTCTATAAGAACTGTGACAAGAACAATGCTATCTCTAATAAGATCTTCCTGCAGGTTAGTAGACTAGTTCCTTAATGGAGTCAAGAAGATATTTAATAGATACTTAATAACTAGAAAGGTTTAGGAGCAAATAAAATTTGGTAATGTCTAAATCAACTTTTTGCAGGAAAACCAACACCTTAACTTCTGTAAATTTTTGGAATATAACAATGAAAGTCCCCGAAAAGTACCTCTTATCACTCACCAACCAAAATGGACTCAATCCCCCTTATGGCACGCTTGATTTGATGGATGGTTGTTGAGATTTGGGATTGTTTTCACCTTTAGATTTGTACCAATCAACAGAAATTGATGAATATCTTGATTTGGCACTTCAAAACCCCCTAAGGTCAATCACTAAGGCTCGGGGATAAAGTATTAACCCTTACCTTCCTAGGGTTTGATCTTTTATCAAGAATGGACCCACAAAACACTTATACCAGATCTGCAACAAGGCCGTAACAACCCCAAGAAGATGACACACCCCTTTTTAAGGCCTTTAAGTTGCAAAAACATTTTTTTTATTTGTTTTTTGGATTTTTTTCAACTAGTGGCTTTTTGCATAATATAACTACTTAAGAAATTTACAACAACAGTGACTATTTCAGAATTGAACAAGTAAAAGAAGTACAACAACAATTTTTTGTTTGTTTGTTGGATTGTTCAAAATATTTGATTTTAAGGTTTTTTTTTTTAATTTTTTAATTTTTTGGTATTTTTTCCAATATATAATACAAGGAATTTTGCAAAAAGAGAGTTTGTTGAAGATGAGGGAATTAGACCTAGGTCGTATTCCTTCTAGGCATCGAGAAATCAGGGTTAATGTTTCTCCTAAGAATTGACAATTCAATATTTTATAGAACTAGGGTAAGGCTAAGAAACCCTAGGTTGTGTTAACCTTTGGCCTGGTTAGGGAAAAGGGAGATGCCAAGGGCCAAACAATAGAGACCCGTCAAGAGGGATGTCTCACTTACAAGACTAGACTATTATGCACAAAACCCTAAATTACTCCTACCTTGGATGCTTTCGACAGTGCAAGATAAGAGACTTAGATATCTTACCAAAATTGAGAAGAAAAGAAGAGATTAGCATCTCAAAAGTCCTTTCACCTTAAGACAATCCTTGAAAGATAGTAAAGAAACCTCATGCATCAACTTTGATCCTTGAAAACCCTGGAATTGACCAAGAAAGGAGGTGCACACCACTGAAGAGCTCAAGTACACATGAAGAAAAATAAATAATGTCTTATTTGATCCCATGATCTTGTTTACAAATGAGGGCAAAATTCCTTATTTATAAGAAAAAATGCTAACTTTATCCCTCCTTTAAGTCGACCTACCTAATTTGTCTTTAAAAAGACTTTTGGTTTTAATGCTTTTATAGGATTTGTCACCCACAATCTAGGGACTAAACCTCATAAAAGATAAAATAATGATAAAAAATGATGAATTGCTTCAACATGATGAATAGCTGAGCTTCAAAGGAGGGACATCATGCCCCATTTACAACATTTGTCTATTGCCCTCAACATCCTCCCTCTTAGGTTGGTACGACCTCTTCAATCTTGCTTGGATGGTGGACAATTTGCTCTTTAAGTCCAAGATGACCAAGAGGGAGGGATGATACAACAAGCTAAGGTCCAAGTGGGTACAATGAGGTGTGCTAAGGCAGGTGTGACAACCCTTACAAGCGCAATCACTTTCTACAAAGCATAAAGCATAAGTGTGGCTAGGAGCCCCAAGCCATGTGTCTTAATGGATTCATCTTAAGGTGCACCAGACACCCACCCAGGGCATAAATGCCCAACATGACGAGGGACTTTCACCCATCAAGGGGTAGTCTGCAAAGCCATAAGGCCAACACTCCTTGAAATGAGAACCAAGAAGACCTGCCATGACCAGACCAAGGGTCATGATCCCCGCTAGACCAACACTTTTACATAAACAAGCCCCAACTTGGCCTTTTACAATGGCAAAAGACCCCCCTCTTTGGCATATTTGGTAGGGTGTGTTGTAGAGAATCTTGGGTGTAACACACCCAACATAGATAGATTCATTACTAAATCTTTCATTAAGTCTAATTTCCAAGTCTATTTTCAATAGTCTATTTTGCCAAGTCTATTTCGTAAATTTCAAACAACCCGTAACTCAGTTTTAAGGAGACCATTAAACTTGGTTCACAATTTAGGAACACATTAATGATTAAGGGCATATTAGCCCAATAATTTGTACATTCATCTTCTCTTTTGGAGTGATTCTATAATACCCTAACTTCCATTTAATGATGGTTGTTATTTTTTGCATATAAGTTCTCAAGAACTACTTGAACCTTAGCGGCATTGTTCATAGGAATCTTTCAAGGGTGTTTTTGAATTTATGGTTTATGGGACAACCTTGTATACAAATAGACAAAGCTAAATATAACAAGCATAATCTTATGATTTTTACAAGTTGTGTTATGTTGAATATGAATTTATTCATTCTTGATTTATAAAGTCAGTCCTAGTGCTACTAGGACTAGTTAGTAACTCATAAATCACTGAAAGGCATATCATTTCATATTTTCCCCTAAAACCAAATGACCATTTCTTAACAAGCCTTTATGGCTTATTTTCACAAATGCATATGATTTTATCTTACATATTCACATATTACTACCCAAAGGCTTAAAGCATACTGGTGTTAACCATTGTTGAAAAATTGGCATCGAGGGAAAATCGACCAGGGTTTGGATTACAACATCTTAGCAATCAACAAAAAAAAAAATGGGAAACTGTGGAAAGCATTAAAAAATATTTTTTTGTTTCATTCTTTTTAATGTATATACCAACAACAACATCAAATAAACACATGGGCACATTAATATGAGAAAAACATTGATATATGTCAAATAAAAAATGATACATTAAAATCAATATTGAATTTTGAATCTTGATAATAGTCCAATCAAGGACTTGAAAGTGGACAACCAACATAAAATGACTTCAAATATATAAATATATCTTATCATCATGACTCATGAGTCATCTACAATGACGGATCTAATAGTTAGCTATCTAGTATCAATTTCCTCTCCCCCTTTTACGAGAAAAGGTCATGGCTCATTAGCCTCTAGAACTTCCTAGTGTATCTGTTTGACACCGCTTGGTGGGTGTAGCTATATCAAATCGTGTAGAAGGTGGTGCCTAAGTCACAAGGTTTTGGTTCGAGTTTGAGTTTGACAACCATTAAGTTCGATTCGGGTTCGAAATTTCCAATGAGGTTTGCTATTAGGTTATATATATATATATTTTAAAATGAAATATAACATAAAATAGTTAGAAATCACCATCAATGAACATATGAATAAGAATCATGATTGATAAACATATATGGCTCACAAGTAACTTAATCATGATCAAATCCAATTATCAATGTTCTTATTAAAATTTAAACATATGGTGCAACCGCAAATTGCAAAAAGTAGGTATAACATATTCTTTAAAGTTCAAACTTCAAAATTTGGAAGGATGTTCATAATGTCAAATTTTTATAATCCCAAGAAAATTCACAAAATTTAAAACATGATTAAAATTTGAACACATAATGCATTATACAATTGCAAATTTCAAATTGAAGTAGAACATAATATTCAAATCTCAAAATTTAAAAGGAAATCCATAATGGAAAATAGTTATAACCCTTGAAATTGTTTAAAAAATTTAACATATTGTCAGAATTTCTATTCTTGTAATGTACTTGTAACATCATAAAGATCTAAATCATTAAGAGCACATGGAGTAGTAAAGTCACTAGAATTATGATCATCATATTCATCATAGGTGGAACTCTATCATCACTAAGCTCATCATCAGTGCCAACATCAATGCCAAGATCATCTTTCTCTAAACTCAAGATAAGCACAAACAACAGGCTAGAGAAACTGGATGAATCTTTGGCCAAAATACTTAAGGCCAATTACCATGGGCTAGAAAAACTAGATGAATCTTTGGCCAAAAATACTTAAGGCCAATTGCAAATTACTGCAAACATAAACAAGGTCTTTGAACCTTGTAGCTAATAATTTGTTTCTTTCTCTTGAATCTAATATGGCTTCTAATTCGATAGGGTTAGGTTTTTACCCCAATTCATTTTTAAACTTTCAAAAAACAAAAAAAAAAGAAAAAAGAAAAGAAATTTGTCCTTCAGGTTCACTTAGGGTTTGGTGGACCTCGTTGAACATCAAACATTTTGAAGTTCATCGAACTTCGAACCTCAAGGTTGAAGTTTGACTTAAGGTAGTGTTGATGTTGCCACATTAGCCTCCACGATGTCAAATTCTTCCTTTGACTCCAATCTTGTTGCTCCTCACTTGCCCCTTGTGCCTACTAATGCTCCTCCTCCTTTAACCATGCAGGTGCCTCCTCCATAACAAGTGCCATGTACTCCATCTTCCAATTGAACAATAAATTAATATTGTCCAAGGAAATGGCATCCACATTAGGTATCTTCTCTAGCTGCCTCATCCACAGTTAGAGATTGTAGTGGACATATGCCATATGATTAAGACGTGGGAAATCCAACCTAAGAGGGTTATAAACAAATTCCAAAAAAGTGCTTGGAACATCACTAGAAATGGCCTAAATGCCTTGGAAACATCATTGTCCATACCATACAATGTTTTTAGATTTGGAAACGTTCTACCATATGGTTGGAAACATTTCCAAGGCTCTTGTACCCATTTCAGTATTTTTGAGCATTTTGGGTATTGGGACGAGACCAAACTAGGTGTTTCTTGCAACTTAGCACCCGTGATGTCCAACATATGGAATATTATGCATTTCATTTAATACTAGTTTCCTTATTTCACAAGAACTAGGGACATAAACTCTATTTTTATGCTTAATAATTCCATTATTTTCCATTTTATAACCTTCATATTTCTTTTGTACATTTGCTTGTTGTAATCTTTCTTTTACCTGTAGGTAATGTCCATATGAAATAAGCGCTTCTAGATTTTCGTTCAAATTTGATTTACAAATGCTAATGTTTGTAACATGCATTGCATGTATTCTTCTGCTCAGTGCATCAATAACCTTGTTTTCAGATGGTTATGATCTATTCTTAGTTCATATTTTTTCCTCATCAAATTATGTCTCCATATCTTTAATGCATAAACTATGGCAGCAAGCTCTAAATCATGTGTAACATAATTCTTCTTATATTAAGCTTTTTGGACTTCTAACAAATTACATGCCCATTTTGAGTGAGAATTCCAAATCTCCCTCTTTATAGGCATCAATGCATACCACAAAATCTTTGTTTGGATCGACAATTTTGAAGATTGGTGCATTAGTAAGCATTTTCTTCAACGATTGGATGTAACACCCCTAAAACCAATTAGATATTAGTACTATTAAACCTAGATTAGTTAACAAGGAGATATTAATATTATAGATAACATTAATTTCAAAAATAAGAAATGAAAACCAATAAAGCTTTATTAACAAATAAAACTTAGTAAAGTTTACTAAGCATGATTAGAAAAATGTAATGTGCATGGAGGCCATGTGGCCCTCATGCAAATTTATTTCAAATAAATAAATTATTGAATTTCCTACATAAATGGGGCAATTGGGGGGTTGAATAGGTTTTTTGTTTTGTTTTTATGCTCTATTTCGGGGTGGATTCTAGGAGCTAGGTGGAGATAGAGGTTGGAGGCTGAGGGTAGAATAGGATATGTTGATGATGTCACATTGGCTTAGTATTGTTGAGTGAGGGCCCGGGGGATCTTAGTCTATTACCGAGGGGTTGGTTGGGAGGAGAACAACCCCTCCACATGTGGTTTCAGTGTTGCTGTTGTTGTTGGCTAACCTACCTCTGTCGTACAATCTGGAAGTCCATAATTGTTAGCTAGGTATGTCTCCTTCCTTATCTTCTTCATTTAGTTTCTTGGTTTACATGTAAATTGGCTATGGTTATAGATATGGTTTAATTTCAAATGATTAACTGGTAAGTTTTGACTATAAATATGATTTATAGTTATCGTTACGTTCGTTTTAAATTTAACAATATTAAAAAAGAAATTCTTAATTCTAATGTATAAATCTCATAAATAAATTTCATCTCTATGTTATTTATGTTTATTGAGATGTTGCTTACATTGGAAGCACTCCAGTGTCCATTCAAATTTAATTACTTTCTTCTATAAAAATATGTGATTGGATGTGCAATTTTGGAGAATCCTTTTATGAAGCTTTTGTAGTATCATAAAATGAATTGTTTTAGAAACTGATGAATACTTCTACAGAACAGGGCAGTTTTGTGGAGGGTGACCATTCAGTCTTTAGATTTAACAATATTTCCTAAATGTACATTCTTAGAGGGGAACGTATTCTTAAAAGGTGTTGCATTTTGAAACGGGATTGCCGAAGCTACTTGCGCAACACCACGTGAGGGTCTCCCTTGGAATGAACCCACTGGTGGCCTTTGCGCAACTCCTTGAACCATGAGGCATTCATTTGCATGGTATACCTATTTTACAACTTGTGCACCATTCATGTTCTCTTCCAACCGTGGCTTTAGTGAGCTCTAACTAGTCCCATGGATGTTCTCACCTCCTTTTGTGGTATCCAACCAATCCCATGAATGATCTCACCTCTAAAATATCCTTTGGTGTAGGTCATTGCATAATAACTTCAATCTTCTCTGGATCTATTGCTATTCCTTTCTCATAAATGATATGTTCCAAATAATGAATTTTCCTATAGTGAAAGGAACACTTGCTTAATTTAGCATAAAGTTGATGCTCTCTTAGCACTTGCAGTACTTATCTCAAGAGCTCTTCATACTCCTTTTATGATTTTGAATAAATAAGCATGTCAAACAATGACAAACTTGTCCAAATAATACCTAAAAATTCCATTCATCAGACACATAAAAGTAGCTAGTGCTTTGTCAGATCAAGTGGCACCACTATAAACTTATAGTGCCCATATCTAGTTATGAAAGATGCTTTACCGATGTCTCCATCCTTTATTCTTACTTAGTGGTAGCCTAACATCATTTCTATCTTTGAATTTTTTTTTACTTCTCTTTGTTGATGAAATAAGCTATCAATTCTAGGCAGAGGATATTTATTCCTCATAACACTATCAATTCTAGGCAATGTTGCATATATCGTCTCAGGGAATGTATCGACAAAGGTCTAGAATATAACTTCTCGGTGGTATCAACGGAAAATATCGGAAATTGTCGCAACATACTCATTTTTTTCAATTATTTAAACATCTAAAGGGATAACAACATTAAATAGACACATCGCTACATAAATACGATGATACAACTAAGAAATAGGATGCATAAGATGTAAGTGGCCACATATCATTACTAAATTGAAAATTTTGAAACATGTTCCTGATAGGATGATACAAAATCACATCAAATGCTCAAATTAAATGTATCTCATGAGATGAATCATTATAAGGCATGTAGATACTAAATAGTACATAATACAATGAAAATGATAGAACATAGGAATCCAAATCATCGATTCCCTATACCCCTTTTATGGGTAAAGGGCACCACTCTTCCTCTTGAAGTAGTTGGTGGTTGTGGAGTTACTCAGGGTGAGATTGGAGTGGAAGCTCCAACTGAGTGCATATATTCATTGCACCACCATAGCAAAATCATCAAACGCTAGAAACCATTAACTACAATATAATAAATAAGGGTTTGAGTGTAGGTCTAGAGCCACAATTCTAAACATAGATCACTGACCATAAAAAGAGCCATGGAAAGATACTAGCCAATTTTCTTAGGGTTTGTTCCTCTTATTCAATGGTTTTATGTGTCAATTTAGCATTCCTAGTTATCTATTTTGATACTGCATACACTACAACAAGCTGCCATTGTTGTAATATTCCTTGCATCTCTCCATTACAGTAGTCACAGTTTCCAATCGAGCCACCATTCGATTGAAACACAGGAAGCATAGTATTTAAAGATTAAATTAAACAAAATTCCAAACGATTGCCCTCAAATTTGTGGGTAATTGTCTCTATTAACCACCGTCAAGCGTACCTCTCTAGCTCTCTCACACTTTTGAAATCAAACAATGAACCCCAAAAACCGAGCCCATAGACTTAAAACACAATTCTGGGCAACTTTTTTGCAATTTTGGTCAGTAGTCTGATATATACCTTTTGCTCGCGATTTTTTGAATATATCGGTACTATCAGGATTATGTCGGGATACATTCAATATATTGGACATATTGCGATTTTTTGAATCCAATATATTGGACAAGGAAAAAATTTGATGATATATTCAATATTTCCGATATATCTCCGATATGTGCAACATTGATTCTAGGTAGAGGATATTGTTGAAATATTGAGAGGGGGGTGATTTAGTATTTGTACTATTTAAAATTTTAATCAAAAGCAAGTTGTTGATCACCCATCACAACACATCATCAATGTGTATCATATCATAACATAAATGTATGCAACATCATCATCATAGCCTCCATAATGGATTCAAATATATATACCAATATAGAGGCTCACATACTAAGATCAAATATGAAACTCTATCCATGAGAGACATGTGCCATTACAAGAGAAACCATGAAGCATGAACCATACCTTATTGAAGATCACACGATGAAGAAAAAGTAGAAAAACCAAAATAAACTCTAGATCATGTCATCACATAGCCCTTGTAACAAGCTTTACAATGAGCCAAGAATTTTGTAATTCCGATTCCGTATGAGAAAGTTATGCCAATTTTAGTGAAGATGCCCAGAAATTTCTGTCACAAAATTTCGCACTTTGCTCCAAGAGTTGCGAAATTCATGAGAGAATTGATGATGAACAAATGAAATGTTTGATATTCTATTTATATAGGTTGTGGAGAAAAATTATTACCTTGGGCCGACATACAATTCAAAATTACAAATAATTAAATTCTCTTTTGTTTTGTCGTCTCACCCAAAAAGGTGGGGTACACCAACTTCAAAAATTCATATCTCTTCAACCGTAAGGAGTTAGAAGATGCTCCACATATCAACAAAAATGGCTTGAAGAGGACTATCTCCCTATGATAGGTTTATTTGCAAATTATTGGTCTAATACCCTTAAATTCTTCAATTTGTACAAGACATCAAGACTCCACACAAAAAGGTGCCAAAGACCATGTTACCTTATGCATAAGTTCCAAGGTCAAAGGCTTTAATGGACATCATCAAAGTCATGAGGGATTCAATGGTATTCACATACACATACTTAACATTAGAAAGGAGGAGGTCTCCACCATATACTTATCATATCATGGGTACCAAGGTGTGGGGGTGCCTAGACTTCTCCTAGGGTACCATGACCTCATTAAAAACACAAATGACCACATAATGGGTCATTTGGACTCTTTGAAATTCTAAACTTCTTCAATTCACCAAGGACTCTTTCTAGGGTACTAGGGAATAGGTTGTGGTACTGGGAATCCGAAAAAACAATCGGGGAACCGTAAAACATCTTTGGGGTACTTAAACACTCTACAGGGTGTTTAGGGCTTTTGCCATTGTCTCAAGGGCTCCAAGGGCTTCAGACTTGGGCTTGGACAAGGTCAAACGGTTTCCTTTGACATTTACACTTACTTAACCCTCAAGGGGCACCAAGACACATCGACACACATCTGTTGGCATCAATGACAATTTAGTCAACAGATATTTATTCCGTGACTTTGTTCAGTTGTCTAAAATCAAAGCACAACCTCGATGTTCCATCTTTCCATTTTACAAAGAGTGTTGGTGTTCTCCAAGGAGAGACACTTGGTCATATATACCCCTTTTTCAACAATTCCTCCAATTGGATTTGTAGTTTCTTCAATTTTGGTGTACTCATTTTATTTGGAGTCTCGAAGACTGGGGTAACTCCTAGCACCATATCAATAGAGATCAATATCTTATTTTGGTGGTAGTCCTAGTACTTCATCAAACACATCTGGAAATTCTTGTAACACTAGAAAGTCCATAAGACTTTGGCCTTGTCTTTTCTTGGCTCTTCCACATGGGCTACATACATTTGAAAACCATTTCTGAAACGTTTCTTCCATTCCAAAGTTGTGATTTGCTTATAGAAATAGGTTTTGGAATTAGGGTATTTTTTAAGGACGCTAATATTATACTTAAGTATAGTATTCTAGGCAATTTTTTTGGATTGAAAAAAACATGTTTTTAGATAGGTAGGCGAATATTAAATATGAAACATAAAATTGACACTGAAATGTGTAAATCTTGGCAAATATTATGATAAAAAAGACATATTCTATGTAAATATAGGCGATATTAGACACTAAAAATAACCGGATAGCGAATTTATTTTTTGAAAAAAACCCCAAAAATAGCCAATTGGCGAAATTTCGCCCCTAAAAATTACCTTGCTTGGAATGCCTTACATTGACCTTTGATTTCCTTTTTCATCAAGACAAGTAAAAGTCTTGTTATGGAAATCCAAAACAATATGATGTGCATCTAACCAATCCATTCCAATGAGAATATCATATGAATCAAGTCATGTTAGGTTCAAATTTGCAAAAGTATTGAATCCATTCATATTTAATGGACAACTCTTTGATCTTGTTTTTCTTTTTCTTTGTCTCTCTAAGAATGCCATGCCTTTGCTTTGATCGATTGCCTCTTCAAGAGTTTTAGGCTGATTAAACTGAAATTTGTCTTCGTAGAATGTAGGCAAACCACTTAAAAAATGTCGTATCTTAACCTTCTCCTCTTTAATATAACGAACATACCTCAGTAGCTCTAAATTTTTTTTCTCATATTCTTTCATGGTAGTAGTGCTCAGAAAGGCAATTCTGTTGGAATTACTTCTTTAACAACCTCCAAAAATTTCTTTTCTCATTGATGTGCTTAACTTGCTTTAGCCTGTCCCACCAAATTGAAGCTTTTTCTTGTAGATTGTATATAACAATTCTAGCTTCTAGATTGGATGAGTAATTATGCAGTCAAAAGTACTTCTTTGTCCAACAACCAAGCTTCAACATCCTTTCCCAATTTGTTTTCATTGTCAAAGGTTGGTGGCTTCATCTTCCTGAGCTTTCCTTGCAAACAGTTTTGTCCTTGTTTTCTTCTTTGATATCTAACTAGAGACATTTCTGGACTACTCTTTGATTTCTTAGAATCTTCCCAAGATTTCCTTGCAAATGGTTTTGTTGTATTTTTCTTTGATGTCTAACTAGAGACACTTCTGGACTACTCTTTGATTCCTTAGATGTATAAGTCTTATTGGCTAAATAAGATGTTGAATAGTGATGCTTTTGATCTTTGATAGTACTTCTTGGGTGCTTGGGTCTTCCACAAGTCTCCCTTTTTGGATATGCTCTATGTTCTTCCTCATGCCTTGAACCATATCCATTCCTTATTTGCCTCTGTAATTGATTCAAGCTTTTCACTAGTAGATTGTTTAGCTGATTCTACCTCTTGCGGGCTTTCAAAATTCTCTCATTATCATATCTACAAATCTGCACTTCCCTCTTTAGGTTCCTCATTGTTGTATTCTACCATCTCTAATGGTTCGATCCTTTCTCTGTGCCCATCAGACTTTGTCTTCTCATTTCTCGCACTAAGATTTAATCATTTGACATGCTGTTCATGGTTATGAGGATCTTTATCCATCCTTCATTTTTCTTCCATAAAAGTTAATTTTGAATTATGAATCTTAATTGTCCTTGATATAACATTTGTTTTGCAAAAGTCTTCATGCAATTATGTTTGTTAGTACATTTCATTTCCAAATCTGTATAATGTTTTTATTTACATTCTGGAAACTATCCACATTGTCAATTTTTGTCAAATAAGGCTACAAGTCTCTTTCTTCCCAAATTCTGAAAGAATTCAGAAGCACTTCTCCTTAGTCTAAATCTTCAGGATTATTCCTTTCAGAAAGAGTTTTCCAATGCCTATAAACAGAGCCTAAGTTGAGTTTGAGTCAAAGTTAATGCCTTTTGAGGTTATCATTTTTGCTCAAATTTCTGCACTTTTCTTATTGGTAGAATCAATGTTGAAGGCCAACTTTTGCTACCTGTAGGGGAAAATATAGTGAGAACCAAGAAAACTTTTGTATTGGGTGTAAATAATACTTCGATTAATTCTAAGTGTTACCCTGTTACCCCTCATATTGTATTAGGAGGAAACTTGTGATTTTTATCACATTTATTGGGATTTGCAGCTATTACCTATGGAGCATTGGATTGACTTGGGGGTATACTTTTCATGGAGCCTTTACCTTCTCGGCAATTGATGGGGATCTTTGTTGGAGGGGACTCACTTCTCTTTGTTGTTGATCATGTGGGTTGTTTGATGGAGGTTGCTTCAGTTGTGCATCACGTTCTTTACAGTTTGATGGAGGCCTTTTTCATGTTGGATTAGTGTTGGGGAAATCACCTAGTTATATCCTCATTCTCATGTCACTACTTTCACTCGGTTGTTGCATTGTTAGTTCATGTCTTGTTCTTAGTGTCCCCTAGCCTAGTGTTTTTCTAGTATCATTTACATTTCATCACATTTCCATCATTATACGAATTTGCATATTTCATCATATTTTGACTTTACCTAGGTAAACACTATAGGAGTAAACTACTTAACCGACCATTTGCACCGATCGGACAACCTGGCTTGCGTGAGCGGTCACGTCCGAGGTTGCCGGTCGTTCGATCGGTGCAAATGGTCGGGCAAATAGGTCAATCGAACACTATATTACACTTGCACTTCATCACTTTCCCTTTTCCTATAGGATGCATGACACTTTTAATTATATTCCCCTAAGTTTCATCTAATATTAACCCTTCATTTTGTGAATCCACTTTTGATTATTTCCAATGTGAAATTGGTTTGAGATATTTTCATTTACTGATTCTTTAAACCCAAAACTTAGATTGAGCGCTACATGAATTGGCCTAAAGTTGTAATTAGGCATTGAAGCCTCATTCCCTAAGTTTTAACTCAATTAATCACTAGGGAATGCAACTTCAAGTCATGTGGTACACATTTGAGGGTAGTGCTCTCTTGTTGGCACATATGTTGAGGCGATCCACACAAAAAACAATATTTAATTGTTGCCTCTCTTCACCAATTCGTTTTTATCCTAATATTGGCCTGATACACGCGTGTCAGTCTACTCTTTTGTCTTATCTTGTCCTTGGCACATGTGTTGAGAAGGTGGTTGAGTTTGCATGTTGTTCAATGGGTTAGTTATACGTGTGCCATAGGGTTTTTGACTATGTCACTCATCCATTCACACTCATCCATCCATTAGCACATTTTTATAGGGCATTAGGTGGTGCACTCCTCTAGGGTGTCCACTTTCATCTTTGAATGAGCTTATTCACACTTGTAACTTTGCACACCCTTCTAAAGTTTAAAGTGACTAATCAATCCGCTTTTGGAGGGGTGTCCTCGCATTGGGAGCAATTATCTTTTGACAGTGTCCAAAATATTGCCAACTCAACTATATTAGATGCGCAGCGGCCATGGGATTTCTAAAAGTGGTTATATTAGAAAATCCAATAAATATTGAGGAAGTTAGCGACTTCAAAATTGTCGCTTTGAAGCCCTTGCCGCATTTTCACCACTTGATTTGAGGAACCCTCCACCTTGGAGGGTTGAGAAATTTGATGATTTCGAGAGTATTATTAATAAATGGTCATGGTGGAGAATGCCCTAGCTTTTGAAGATTTTTGCTTGGCTTATTTCACTTTTCTTGGAGGGGTGTGCCCTCCTTCCTTGAGCCATTTTGGAGGTGGTTTATTCTTTGTTAAACTTTCTCATGGAGTTAGTTACTTGTAAAAAGGTGATCTATCCAGTTATGCTATTATTGGGAGGTTTGTTGAGTGAATTGTGGATCTAAGAGATAATTTTTATTTTATTGTAAACGAAGCTGAGCTACACTCTCTATATAAAGGGTAGCCCTTCCTCATTTATTGTCGTGGTTGATTTGTGAAGATTTCTCTCTTGGAACATTGTTGTATATCTTTTGTAGGAAGTAATGGAGGTATGAAAGATTTTTCTATTTAATGTGAGAGTTTCATCTTTTCTTTTGTATGTGTACTTTTTATCTTTTCTTTTTGTTATTATTCTTAATATAATAGTATGTTATTATTTAGGTTCTTTGTTCATATGATGTAGTAGCCATTGAACTCAATGGAATGTGCTTGCATCTTTTATTCTCTAATGATTTAGTTTCATGATTATGGTTTATTGCCCCTTTTTTTCAGTGGATTGGAATGGGAAATAAAGAATTAGTGGAGTATTTTAAAGGATATAAAGCCATGAAAGCAAGACATGCATATGGCCCTAAGGGGCATCGTGGATTGAGTGTACTTATATTTGAGGAATCAGCAATGGGATATTTAGAAGCAGAGCGCTTACACAAGCAGTTTTTGAAGGAAGGGAGGGGAAAAGATGATTGGGAACGACGCCCAGTATTGTTTCATCCAGGTGGAAAGCGTGTATTATATGGCTACTTCTCAACAAAAGAAGAGATGGAGATTTTCAACAGACACTCAAAAGGTTTGTATTGTTTATTTTCTTTGAAGTTTTGTATGGCATGTAACACAAAGAGATGGGTTGCTAGTTTTCGTTGCCTGTGTAAAGCGTGCATTAAATTTCTGGATGTCTCCTGACATAGTCACAGCTCATTAAGCATACCCATATTTTTTAGGAAAGTCTGATTATGTTCAGCAGGACTCTTAAATTATTTATGTAGGATTTAAATTAATTGTGTAATCCCCAAGATGCATTACGAGGGAGATGCTTTTTGGTTCACGTAGTCTTATGCAAGTTAGCACTAAAGTTTTTCTTGTGTGGAAGGAGCCGTTATAACAGTGCTAAATTGTCTTGCAGGCAAAACAAGTTTGAAGTATGATATGAGATCCTATCATAAGATGGTTGTAGAACCCATGAGGCAAATGGACGAGGACAATCAGAAGCTTACTTGGTTTAAGACAAAAGTTGCCAAACAACAGGAGCACAGTAGAACTTTAGAAGAGACGGTTAGTAAAGTGGCGTCAAAATTGCGAATGAAAGACACTGAAATTAAGATTATTAGACAGAGGGCTACAGAGCAACATGAGGAATGCAAGAAAGAGGTATGCTTAATTAATAGTTGAAATTGGCACATATGGTAGTTGAAATATAGCATCCTAAATTAGTTCAGTTAGTGTCTTGTACTTGTACCTTGAGTATAATTTTATATGAGGCCTAAGCCTGTTGTCCATTAGACATGTAATTTTACTTTTAGTGAGAAATTCCAATATATTCAGGTATGTATATTTTATTTATTTCGGATTATATCATTTTTTTGTTTTTAAGGTTCTCATGAGTGCTGTGGTAATTGGAAACTTTGGGCAGATGGACTATTTGGAGCAAAATTATAGACAACAAATTGATCAGCTGAATGAAGATGTTGTGAAAGGCGAATTACAGTTGGAAAAGATGCAGGAGGAGTTCAAGAAAGTACACTTAGATCGTTGCCACCAACTTGAAGTTGACTCTGCTAAGCTCCCTAAGGATACGCAAGTTGTGAATTATGAACAACAAGAACAAAGGATCAAGTAAATTTTTCTTTTATTATGGATACTTCTTTGACTTTGTCTGCATTTATTTACTCTTTGAAGGAAATAACTTATTAATTATCACTGTTATATGCGCAAAATGATACCTTTCCTTCATTTCCTTAAGTTTATATCAGGTAAACTGCTGGTTAGATTCTGTATCCTATTGGAATAACTGACAATGTGCATTGCTGCAGCGCATTACAGGGGTAGAACATTTGTGGTTAATGTGTTGCTGAACTGCTTAGATCTTGAAAATTGAACTGGTTAATAAGCATTACAATTCAAAAAGCAGTATAATTAAATAAATCAGTCTTTAGTTTTGGCATTAACCATTTGCTCTTTTTAGGAAATAACTGGTTCAAAAACAATAGATACAATTTGTCAATTAATTCTTGGAGTTTCCATTCAGTACACTGATCCTGTTGGAACAATATTGGACACCCTTGCACTTTGCTGGGCATTGACAGATAAGACACGATAATTTTATGAATGTCTACAGGTGAACAAAAGAATAGGTCAGTGGGACTAAAAAATACAACCAGTTACAAACATAATGTGGGCCTGCCAAGGCTATCCCTGGAAACTAAAAGCTAAGTTACCAGGAAACTTGGGTACGGGGACATCACTTTTTGAAAAAGGGTACGTTGGGTACGTTGGGGGTACTATATATATATATATGTCATAGTCACATTATACATGCATATTTCAGATTTCTTCATATATTATGAATCATGATTCATAATTATAAATTCAATGATTATTTGAATAATGAACATTTGATTATTTGTACAATGAACATTCAGATTGAAAATTTGAAACATAAAATTTGATAAATCATAGACTCTGTAGATATTAATTGGAAGACTGGAAGTTACATAAAATTTGATAGTCATTGTACCAGGCAGCTGTAACAGACAGTCAAACTCGGACATCAACGTACACTTGAAATCTTATTTTAAACACCTATTTGTACTGCTGTTACAGGCAATAAAAAATTGCAAATTGCCAAATATATTCCTGTGTTGATGTGAGTGTATTTCTCAGTATTAAATACATATGTATATTTTTTATGTGCACATTTGGTAGTCAAATTATGTTCCATGAGTGCTGAACACAAAACCATAAAAACATTCATTGTAAATCAATGCAAAATCAGTCTACCAGAGTTGGACAATATTCAGTGGAATTTGAACAGTGTTGCAAAGTGTTTGACATAAGTCCTGAACCAGACACCATACGTAGTTAGCAAAAAATTAGTCCAGATTTGGTTGGGGGTCATTACATTTTCCCTAGTGGATTGCATATTACTGAGTCGGTTGTATCCCCGGAGTACCCAAACACAGGGTATGGCGTACCATTTCGCCTATAAGTATCCCTTTTTTTATAACGGCATTTCGGTTACGTGGACCCAGTATGGGGTACGACAGGGTACGGCATGAGATGTACCTTATGAGTACCCAAGTACCCAGTACAGGTACGTGTACCCTGGCTACATAGACTAAAAGATAAAGAGAGCCAACTGAAACTAAATATCTATCCCTACCAGCTCTTCATCCTAAACCTGTCAGACTAACAAGGACATCCTGGGTGAGAAAACACATTTAAAGCTGCAAGAGTTTGAAGTCATGCAAGGTTAGTTAGAGGCTGCAAAACCTGCATAACATCATAGAGTTTCTCTTACATGGGAAAACATAGCCATTAAGGTAGCCACCTAGATTCTACAAAGTCCATGCATAGTTGACTGATCGATGACATGGGTGGCAGGCAAAGTGGCTAGGTTAACTACAAGTACACCAAGAAGGGCCTCTTTTGTAAACATCTTATCCAAGTAACAATTCTTCCAAATCTGCTTTGAATAAAAGCACTCCAAAAGGCATGATAGACAGTGCATGGGCTTGTGCCCTGCCATAGAACTCAAAAGCCATGTACTAGGTCTTGCAACTCAAACTAGTAGTCCTTTCAAAGCAGACTAAGTATGCCCAGTGCTAGTGATAGTAAGCATACGAGAGGGGCTGGACCCAATCTCACCACAACCTAACTCAGCTTCTTTGGGTGACTCCTAAACCCAGGGGAGAGTCCCAAATGGAGAAAGAACACCTGTAGACATCAACACACCTGGAAATACTCTTCTACATGCCTTACGACTAAGACCAGTGCCTTATATGGAGTCAACAATGAATAATAACGACATAAATCATATAATAGGAGTTAATTCACTGTAACAGTCAATATTAGTAAATAATGCCACTTCAATATTTTTCACAAATCCCAAGGCAAGTTTCACACTTCTCAGGGAACCACCTCAGAAAAGTGTGCTTTGAAAGGGAGATGATCAAGTGGCACAAGGCGCATTTAATGTCCAATAAGAACTGCAAAAACCTTGCAGAAACCCTAATATGGGCAATTTCACATTTCGCAATGCAACAAAGCAAAAGGGGACACCCTCAAAGATCTGTGTATAAATCCACTATGAGGAATTTGATGGGTGGACCAAAATTATGAATTTATTTAGATTTTTAGGGTTTTTCCATCAATAATTTGTTTAGGGTTTTTCAAGATATAAAGATGCATGTGAAATAAAAGACATGTGAATTGATAAAAGAGAGAGATTTGTTGAAAAGGTATGACATGTGATTCTTGTCCCAATCCCCAGGGCATTGAGAAATCAATACCAATGTCCCTCTCTTAGAATGTCTTTCAACACTTGCAATTAGGGCTTCAACTAGAAGCCACTAGGGTTATGTAGAAGAGCCTAATTAGGGAAAGAGAAGAAGTCCAAGGCCCAGTACCAGTGGAGAGCTCCATTGAAAGGAAGGTCTCCCCATGCAAGTTTAACAAAGTACTATGAAGAAACCTTAACAATTTAGAATAATGCAAATAAAAAACACCATTAGACTGTGTTACGAGTATAACTTACCAACAATTAACAAAGATGAGCAAGATAGCACCTTAGGTCACCTTTGTGCTTGAGTTATTACAACCATTAATTAGCATCAACCAATATCACGTGTAAAAGAGATCCTAGAACTTCACCAACTCAACCTTCAAGAGAGAAAGAGGTTTGCATAGCATCAAGAGCTCCAGTAAACCAAGAGAAATAGAAAATATCTCATAATGAACCCATGCCTTGTTGTGTTTTTACAATGAGAGGGAGACACTATTTATATAAAACTAGCCTCACCTAATTTTAAGTTATGAGCCTACAAGATAATGTGAAAAATATAACATTTGGCTTTCTCACCCACAACTTTGGGGGATAAATTACTCATAATAACAATAAAATATCTTTAAATGACATAAAAGTATCAAATAAAGTGCAATTAGGCTACACCAAGTTCTAGATGTGTTAGTTTTACAAGATTATAGCAGTATATCTTATTTGGAAATAAACAAAAGGATCTCTAGAAGATAGACAGAGCACATAAACAAATAACACAAGAATATATCCTGGGAAACCCAATCGGGAAAAACCCAACAAACCTTCGTATATAGATAATGATCTTCTGAGAACAAAGAGAAGAAGAGAGAGAAAATGTCTCTCGCAGATATAAGCCCAGAAAACACTCTCCTAGATTGCTAGAGCGCACCTTTTCTGTCTGAGTGAGTAGCTGTGAATGTGTGTAATAATGAGGAGTGGTGCCTCCTATTTATACTGATTTTCCTAGGGAAAAATCATCGGGGCCGACTTGCTAGTTTGACTGGGCCGACCTACCTTGGGGAAATACAAATTTAATTTATCTTTTATCCTTTTCTTTTCTATTCTTTCCCCAGGGTTTACAATAAATAATTACAACAATATAATCTCTTGTAGGAGGTACAAGAAAGTACAATACAAGTACAATAAGAATAGCTTCTGAAGTTGCACAAGTTCCAACACTCCCTCTCAATGAGGAAGGTATTCTTCAGATATGGTCATCATCAACATCATAAACATCTAGGTCTCTTTTGTACATCTCATCTGTCTCAATCATCTCTATACATACTGAAGGTCGTTAATATTGTCTTTGTTTGTTGAGAGGAGTCATCAACGTGCTATATGTCCGTCTTTATTTGAGAACCTGGACATGCTTCACACGACCATCTACTATCAGTTCATCTCAAGTGATGGAGGGAATTCTCCTACACCATGTTGAGAACCTGGGCTAATAGAGGTCATTAGTGTACATGACCATCTACAACTTGTTCCTCTCAAGAGGTGGTGGGACTACCGGATTGAGAATCTGAACATATAGTGGCCATTAATGCGCACGACCATCTATGTCCTTCCCATCTCAAGATGTCGATGGGATTTCTCCCATACCTGGCTGAGAACTTGGGGGAGCAGAAGCCACCTGTGTACACAACCATCTATAACTTGTTCATCTCAAGAGCTGGTGGGATTACTCCAAAGCACCGGATCAAGAATTTGAACGTATAGTGGTCAACTGTGCACAAGACTATCTGCTACCTGCCCGTCTCACAATGTCGATGGGATTTCTCCCATACCTGGCTGAGATCTAGAACAAGTAGAGGCACCTGTGTGAAAGTATGATAGATATTAGTCTCAACTTTCCCTCTTCACAAGGGATTCATTTTCTTCTACTCCAAGTCTTCTGCGAAAGTATTCAAACTTTGTCCTGAGAAGAGGCTTGGTAAGAATATCTGTAGTCTGGTCATATGTCGGAACGTACTGTAACCCAACCGCACCTTTCTGCACCATATCACGAATGTAGTGATATCAGATCTCTGTATGCTTTGTCTTATCGTGGAATACGAGATTCACTGACATATGTATACAACTTTGGTTATCATAGTGAATTACAGTTGGCCCTGGAATCTGACCAAACAATCATGCAAGGATTTTTTGAAGCCATATTGCTTCTCGAGCTGTTGAACTGGCAGCCATATACTTGGCCTTTGCGGTGTTGAGTGCTACTGAGGTCTGCTTCCTGCTATATCAAGAGATTACTGTAGAGCCCAAACTGAAGCAACATTCGGAAGTACTCTTCCTATTTGCAACACACTCGGCCCAATCTGAGTCAGAAAATCCTTGCAATATCATATCACATCCTGAAGCATATCTTAGACCAAATCCCATCGTGCCATGTAAGTATCTGAGAACATTTTTTGTAGAAACCCAGTGAATCTACCTCGGATCACTCATAAATTGGCTAAGGGTGTTCACAGCAAAACATATATATGGTTTGGTGTTTGTCAGATACATCATAGAGCCAATCAACTAGTAATACATGGTGGGATCAATCATATCAGGATTTGAAGTGGACTCCTTCAGTTTCTTGAAGTTTGCATCCATCTAGGTAGTCATGGACTTGCAGTCCAACATCTTGAATCTCTTCAAAATATCAATGGTGTATTTTCCTTGACTTAGGAAAATTTTCTCTTGCCTATGCCATACTTATAATCCCAAGAAGTAATGCATCAATCCGAGGTCCTTCATTTCAAACTCAGAGGCAAGCTTCTTCTTACAACATTCAATTAGTTTCTCATTTCGTGTGAGAAACAAGTCGTCCACGTATAAGACCAAAATCAGTGGTTCATTATCCTCAATCTTGTAGTAAAGATTGGGATTTGCATCACTCTTGGTGAATCCCAAGTTTACCAGGTATCCGTCTATTTGTCCATACCAAGCACAAGGTGCTTGCTTGAGCCCATATAATGCTTTCCTCTGTTTGCATATGTGAAATTTTTTTTATGGACAATAAACCCTTCTGGTTGTTCGATGTAAACTTCTTCTTCGATAATACCATTGGGGAAGGCAGTCTTTACATCCATCTGATGCAGCTTCCATCCCATAGCTGAAGCAATACCAATGATGGTTTTGATGGAAGTATATCAAGCCACAGGAGCAAATGTCTCGTCATAGTCATTTCCTTTTCTCTAAGAGAATCCTCTGACAACAAATCTGGCTTTGTGTTTCTCTACGCTTCCATCTGCTCCGTGTTTAATCTTGAAAAGCCATTTGGAGGTCACTACTGACTTCCCCTCAGGTCTCGATACAACCTCCCATACATCATTCTTCATGATGGACTGGAACTCCTCTGTCATGGCCATAGTTACATATATAGTGTTGGCGAATATATCGTCGAGGGTCTGGAATGTAACTTATCGGCAACAATGGCGAAAATATCGGAAAATATCAACAAATGTTGTAAAGCATAAAAAAATACAAAAAATAACCATTTTTTTCAATTTTTTTAACATCTAAAGCAACAACAACATCAAATAAACACATTGCTACATAAATATGAAAATACAACTAATATATAAGATGCATAAGATGTCAAATGGTGGATCATGATCACATATCAACTATAAAGTTATAAATTGAAAATATTGAAATATGTTCTTGATGGAATGATAGAAAATCACATCAAATGATCAAAATAAGTGTCTCTCAAGAAATTAATCATCATGACTCATGAGGCATTTAGATACTACATAATACAATGATAAATAGTAGAAATCATCGATCCCCTCTACCCCTTTTATAGGCAAGGGGCACCACTCTTCCTCTGGATGCAGTAGGGGGTCTTGTAGGTGCTTTGGATGAGTTAGGCCTCAAATTGGAAGCTCCAACTAATTAAGCTATGGTGGAAGGTCCAACTACTCTACAATTTTGATGAAACTTCCTAGGTTTAATGAGTGAAGGGTACATTTTTATTAAGGTCATGATAAAAGATTTCAAGAGTCAATGCCACCGACATCAAGGTACATGGATGGGTTGATGTGCTTGATTAAATGCCAATCCCATACCTTCATACTTGATAAAATCCAGTGGAATTGTTGAAATCTTGAAATCCTGAAAACTATTAAGTCTCTTGAATTCTATATGGGATCTAAAATTCTACTTTTTGCATATGAAATCCAATGAGGTTGGAACCACTCTCAAACATCCTGAAACAATTAATGACAATGTTAAAAATTTAAGTAAAAGGATAGAAAATGAAAGTAAACGAGAATGTCACTTCTACTTTAAGAATTTAATACTACCGTTTCTTACTTTAAGAATTTAATATATTTAGTTTTAATAACACTGCCAAAAACTTAACCCATGAATTTATTTTTCCAATATATCACGGCATATTGAATATATCCCGATATATTCAAAATGTCGAAAATATAGCGATTTTTTAGTGGCGATATATCGCGAAGGGGAATGACTCGCGATATATCGCGATATCGTCGATATATGTAACTATGGTCATGGCATCCTTCCAAACTTGTTGTCTGGAGGTTTCTTTGTATGTGGTGGGTTCCAAGTCAATGATGTGACTCAACAAGGCAACATAACTCGAGAACCTCTGAGGTCTTTTCCTTTTCCGGTGGATCCCACGTGGAGCTTCGTGCCCCTTTGCATCCTGCAATGTCTATTGTGCCCATCTAGGTATTTTCCGGCTTACTGCCATATCTATGGGAGCATCATTTGGCTCAACTAGATCAATGGGACCGATCGGTTCATTCCTTTCTTTAGACTCCCTCTTAATTTCTGGAGGGGAAGAGATGATCTCATCTCTTCATCGTCATCAATCTCCATATCAGATCCTCTTCCTTTTCAGATAGCCATTTATTCTTCAAAGGTCACATCTCGACCGACTTTGATTTGCCTCGATCTCGGGATGTATATTCTATAATCCTTTGAAGACTTGTGTATCCCACGAATATTTCCTTCTTGCCTGAAGGTTCTAACTTTGTCCTTTTATCTATGGGCACATGAATGTAGGCTGGAGAGATATAAAGTAAGTATCAATCCTGGTGACGACCAGTTTCATCAAGGATCCTTCAATTGTCTTATCTGAATCAAGACAATAGTGTCGTCAGGGAATAGATCAAGATCCTCATCTTTGAGGGATAAGTCCCTCTGTCTCTCAGAAATCGGCTGAGTAAATCTAGTACTCCATAATTGTTCAAGCATTAGATAGATCGACATTCGTAGAATCCTTCCGCTTCTGATCACCAAATCTCTACATGAGATCATTCTGGGTCCGAGAGTCATAATTCATGTTTCTAGAGGCTTTCTACTTCCATTCCATCTGTATATCAATGGGATCACTTGTCCTTGTAGATCATTGCATACCCTACAAGTTAAATCTTGTTAGATGGTTAGCAATATTTCATAATCAATGTATCAAAAAAATAATGTAGGCAACTTTTAGTCAATGCTTTGACACAACACACATAAGGCCATTATTTGGATGCTTATGGTCTCCATTATAGCATACCATTAAGAGTGTGTACTACTCCATGTTATAAAGGAGTTGTCATCCTAGATGGGTTGTGTACAACATGACAGGCTATTTAAACAATCATGTGTATAACAAATACTACATAAGCCTACTTGTTAATAAAGGAACCACATGCTCAATTACTTCTTGAATCTAGAAATGTAGATTTGCATAAAACATATTCAAAAGTAACTAGATCTAATCTACTAGAGCATGTAAGATCAAATACTTATCTTTTGGTTGTTTTGTTGAAAGTCTTCCACAACCAGAGTCCGCTGATCTTCTTATGTTTGCTAGAAGATTATCATAGTTTGGATCTTCATATCATTCTTTTAGAAGAAGAACTCCGAACGATCATCACTCCTTGCCTTCTTGTGAGGAGTGTCTTCATCGACATCAGCTGTTGAGGCTTCAAGCTTCCTCTTGCTTGAATTGTTACACTAGCTTGCATAGTGACCATATTTCTTACAACTATAGCATTATATGTGTGATAGGTCCTCCTTCTTCTCCTTATGATCTGGAGAAGTACTTGGTCTCTTAGCTTGGTCCTTATGTTTGTGAAACTTCCTTCCTTTTCCCCTGCCTTTCTTGGCATGAGTGATGAAGGCTTGATTCTCCACAACTTAAGAACCATGGAGTCTTTGCCTTGCTGCAATCCTGGTTTCTTCTTGAGTGCAGTCTGCCCACAACTTGTTGAATTTGGGCAACTTGGTTCGACCACTTATGGTTTGTATGAAAGACTCCCAAGATTGTGGAAGACCATTCAAGGTGGTCATGACAAGCTCCTTTTCTTCAAGGTTGTCTCCACTGGACCTTAGTTTGTCTCGCAGTTCGGTGATCCTCATGAAATATGAGGGAATGTTTTCAGACTTAGTCATCTTCATATTTGACAGTTTGTATGCCAATGTGAGAGTCACTTTGATGCTACTGTGTTCAAACAACTTCTTCAAGGTTTTGAACATCTTCCTAGCTGTTGTCTTTTCTGAGATTTGACCAAGTGGTCTTTGACTGAGTCCACCAGAATCCTTGCTTTTGCATCCCCCTTCCTCCATTGGGACTTGGCTTCTTCTGGTTTTGGTTCTGGAACTTTCTCATTAACAAACTTCAAGAGATCACTCTCTTCTAGAATGAGAAGAACCCTAGGCTTCCAGGATATGAAGTTTGTAGCCCCCTCAAGACGATCTTCAACCTTCATTCCAATCATCTTGTTTGCAGATATGGACTAGAAACCCTAGTAGGAGCTAGGTAGAAAATGAAAGTTGGTATTTTGGAAAACTGAATCCACAGGTGGATGCGCCCTAACAAGGCGTGTTGAGAAGAGGTAGGGTTGGGCCAAAACTGTGGAGGAAGTAGGTCAAAAAATGAAACCCTAATTTTTGCTGAGACTGTAGAATTAGGTCAAAACTTGAAATTTCTCGGAATTGAGTTCTGTCTTCACTAAAAGATGCGCCCTACTTAGAGCGAGATTCATAAGTTGAGTAAAGGCTTTGAAAGATGAAACCCTAGTTCTGATAAAGTTTCGACAGTGTTCCGGCAATGACTTCTTCTAGTACTGCTTTGGTACCACCATGTTAGTTTTACAAGATTATAACAGTATATCTTATTTGCAAATAAACAAAGGGATCTCTAGAAGATAGACAAAGCACAGAAACAAATAACACAAGAATTTATCCTAGGAAACCCAATCAGGAATAACCCAGCAAACCTTCATATAGAGATAATGATCCTCTGAGAACAAAGAGAAGAAGAAAGAGAGAGAAATTGTCTCTGGCAAATATAAGCCCAATAAACACTCTCCTAGACTACTGAAGCGCACCTTTTCTGGCTGAGTGAGTAGCTGTGAATGTGTGTAATAATGAGGAGGGGCGCCTCCTATTTATACTGATTTTCCTAGTGAAAAATCACTGGGGCCGACCTACCTTGGGGAAATACAAATTTAATTTATTTTTTATTCTTTTCTTTTCTATTCTTTCCCCAGGGTTTACAACGAATAATTACAACAGCATAATATCCCGTAGGAGGTACAATACAAGAACAATAAGAATAGCTTTTGAAGTTGCACAAGTTCCAACAAGATGTGCCAAAAGGAGGATGTCATGCCCCAACTAACCCCAACAGATGTGTGCCCTCAACGTCTTCCTTCATTATCCTTGTAGGCTTTTTCAATAAGGAAGTGTAGTTTGTAGGTAACACGACCTAGAGGAGGGGTAACATAGGTCCAAGTGAGAAAATAAGGTGTGCTAGATAGAGTACAAAGCCCTTTACAAAGTGCTATTAATTTTTACATGGAAACTAAATGAGTGTGGTCAGGAGTCTAAGTGATTAGTCCCCCAAGAGCACCAACAGAGCGAGCAACTCCTCGAGGTGGAAATAAAGCAGACCATCCATGACATGATTAGGGGTATTTAGCCCCAAATCAACACTCTACACTTCAACTTGTCTTTTACATCAAAGTTTTTAACCCCTTGCTTTCGTAGACCTCACTAGGAATGCTATAGATACTCAGAAACGTAACAATTGGCTGTAATTGTTGGACATGCGCTCTTTTGGGAGTGTATGAGAACCCCCTAGAATCTCCTAGGTACCTATAAACCTACACACACATCTAACAAAAACGATGTTAAATGCATCATGAGGCAGACACTTCCATCTTGCCTTGTTCAAAATGAAATGTTGTAAATCAAGATGAAATAACGGCAAGCGCAATGCATAGGTAACAATAAATACCAAACTCAAATGAAACTATACCTACCTACCCTAATTATTTTAACAAAGAAGGGTCAAGTGAAATCATACCACCAATGTAGCCATGTCAACATAACACTTATGCAAGAACTTCTTCCTTTGTCTTTGGAGATAGTCCAAGACAAAATCACATCAAGGATGAGCTGGGTACATGCCATTATCTTTGCCATAATGGGGCCAAAATGATGGACAAACCCAGGAGCCAAGAAGCCTTCAAATTTCTTCCATGGAGGATGGTTGCTTTCCCAAGCTTTGTCTTTCCATGCCTGCATCAAGCTCAAGTATACACTGTCCCCATCATATATCTGTTTTGCGGAATGTGTTTGCAAGGAATTGCTTAATTTGATTTTGAACCTGGGAGATCACTTGCAAAGATGAGACATGGAGATTTTGTAGAGAATCTTTGAGGGCCAACTGTAATATATCCTTGCACCTGTTCAAGCATTCTTTTGGACATGCAAACACTTTCTTGAACTTTCTAATAATCATGTTAGTGTCGACAATAATCTTTAAAAAATTGAAATGATCAGCCAAAAAATTTGTACCTTCAAGTTTTAAGTGAAAAGATAAATAACAGATATCATGGTAAGGATAAGTAAGTATTGTACCTGCCCACATACTTTCCTCGATTATGTTGAAATGCATCATTAAGAACTTACCTATACTGGATAGAAATGGTTGCTTATCATCTGCAACGCTTCTTGAGAGACATCGCTGGAAATAATAATCAGGGCCCTCCATAGGAGAGGGTAAACCCATTGGCTCAATATTTGCAAAGGAAATCTTCGTCTGAAATCCCACACCATCCTCGATGCTGGGTGAGCAAAGCTGAACCAAATCCTAAGAGATCTCATATGAGATAGGTTTTCCAAAGTTGTCCAACCTTTTATTATAATGGGACAACTGCATATGGGGATTGTCTTCAATGGCAACATGATCCACATCTAGGAGTGCTTCATCATCAAATTTAGTTGCAAAGGGATTGATCCACTCTTCACAAATGGAAAAACCGGGGAAGTTGCAACCATAACCTCTTCATCAACCATGTCTTTGATATCTTTTTCAACTGACAATAAGACTTATTCATATTTCTTCAAGTCTGTATAAAAATATGGCTCGACCCAATTTAGACTAATCTCTTCTTCGAAATATGGCACAATTGGAGGGCTCGGAAACAATACTGCCAGGTCTTGAAGAATCATAGATTGGTGGACCCATGAACTTCCAATAATCATCATCTTTAAGGATCTTGTTATTTTCCTCCAAAAGTCCCAAGATATCATAAGAAACTGTGTCATGAGGATAAGGAGAACTCACCATTTCCTTGTGTTCGTCAATTTCTTCAACTAGAGTTTCTTGGTCTTCATTTCTTGGAGCACCATAATCTTCATCTTCAGAAGCACCATCATACATAAGGCCTAGGATAAGATCTTAATCAATGGTTTCTTCAAGTAGACCTTCCAAGGCTTGATCTTCATCACAAACTTCTTTAACAAGGACTGCTTCATGCTCTTCTAGGACCTGCTCAACAAATCCGCATGTTATTCCTTCTTGAATAAGCCCTTTGCATACTTGACATGAGACATCCATCTCCTACGTTTTTTTGGACACTAGAAGCTACAAAATGTCTCTATCAACTCTGCAAAAGAGAATATTTTTCCTTTGGCTTGGCTTGCAAACCAAGCATGGGCCTTTCCTTCTAGGTGAAGGACGATTAACCTTATGTATACATCTTCTTCTTTAGTTCCATGTGTTTTGGAGCCAATAGCATAAACGTCTTGACATGGTCCTCGACATCATCGTTATTGCGTCGAGAGACGTTCTATAGTGTAGTATGGGGGAGATCTTGTAATGTACATAACGTTATGTAACGTTACATAACGTTACAAAATAATAAAAAATAAAAATTTAATGATCCGCTAAGATAAATGTTGACCAAAAAACAACTTAATATGAGGGAGATCTTGTAAGGTTTGTTGAGTAACTTTTGTTACTAACAAAATAATAAAAAATAAAATTTTAATTATTAGCCAAAATAAATGTCGGTAAATAAAAACAATCTAAAATGAGGGAGATCTTGTAACTTTTGTTACTTACAAAATAATAAAAAATAAAATTTTTAATTATCGCCCAAAATAAATGTCGGCCAGAAAAAACAATCTAATATGTGGGAGATGTTGTAATGTTCCTACCTAACAAAACAATAAAAAAGTAAAAATTTACTTATCGGCAAAGAAAAAATGTGGGTCAGAAAAAAAACACAATATGGGGGAGATGTTGTAATGTTCTTACCTAACAAAATAATAAAAAAAAATAAAAATTGAATTATCCGCAAAAAAATGTTGGCCCTGCACATGGTTTTAAAACCATGTGCAAGGCCTTCTAAACAACCCATTGTTTTATTGTACATGGTTTAGGAGGGCCTTGCACATGGTTTTAAGACCATTAAGACCATGTGGAAGGCATCCTAAACAACCCATGGTTTTATTGTATATGGTTTAGGAGGGGCTTGTAAATGGTTTTAAGACCATGTGCAAGGCCTCCTAAACTACCCATAGTTTTAGGAGGGCCTTGCATATGGTTTTAAAACCATGTATGGGGAGATGTTGTAATGTTTGTTCCTAACAAAATAAAAAATAATAAAAAATATTATATGTCAGCCATAAATAATATTAAATATTAATAATAAAAATACTATATGTGGACCTTAAATAAAAAGATGTGTATTTTGGTTTGAATCAAATCAATGGCTATATATATGACACACCAAAGTTGATAGCTCATTGAGTGCAATATCTAAAAAGAGGTTTGCACCTCGAGAGATTGATCCCTCTCGGCACTTGATAGAGCCTAGGATTTGGATCTACGCTGGTAATCATGAAAAGCTGACTAGAATGTCTCTGGTAACTCATTTGAATATTCTAGAAGTTTTGTTAAATCAAGAGGAGCAAAACACACTTCCATTTCTGCAACAGTTAGCGGATCAGAGTCTTCAAGCTCTAAACCTAAAGTGTCTTCTTTGATTTCTTCATCATGGATGTCCTCCTACCTCTTTCCCTATACATGGTCAATCAAGCCCTTCCTTCATCTTCATCCATCTTAGGTTCCCATTTTTGGCTAAATGCCTCGATCAAATGCCCAAGTGAGGGAAACCCTTTAGGAGGGAGCTCTTGATACCAATCTCTAACATCCTGATTATTCTTCAATTCAAGAGATAACACAATTAACTTCATTCTAACATCCTCATGTATCATATTGGATTTCTTGATAAATCCCCTAAACATCAAGAGATGCATTGATGCTGCATGCTCATATTCACTAAACTTTGGAAGGAGCACTTTCCCATCGTTCTCAACTTCCAACTAATGTGGATATTCTGTAATGTGTGAGAAATCCAATGTATCAAACTAATCATGGTACATCCATGCTTCATCAATGGATGCCATATCATTTTTATAGGTTTCCTTGAATTGCACTTTTTGTTGATTTTTCATTGCTGGAGTCACTGGATAGTACCTGCAAGGTTAGCCTTCAACAAAAATCCTATCAAGTACAATGCAAAACTTACCTCTTGGATCAACCTAGTCCTTGTATGGTACTTGTTTTGATTTTCTTTAGTCGGAGTAGCTAGGAGAGACCTGTCAAGTTAGATAAACAAATCTCACCAAAGTACAAAACAATAACGTACTTGAATCATGTGGTAGATGTTGGATGCATCTGAAAGATTCAACCTAGGAATCCCTCTTTAATAGAATGTCATCACTTTCCTTTGAGGTCCTTGGCAACAACGCCAAAAATGTTAAGCCTTGTCAAAAATGAATGAATTAAACTAGAGAACACCTCGAATGGAAGGCCATCATTTTTCCTTTGAGTCTCCGACATCGACTCCAAAAATGTTATCGCTCAAACTAGCATTCTTTTCAAAGCAGACTAACTTACTAACTATGCCTTGTGCTAGTGATGGTAAGCATACGACAAGGGCCAAATCCAATGCCCCTACAACCCAACTCAACTTCTTCAGGTAACTCCTAAACCCAGGGGAGAGTCCTTAATAGAGTAAGAACACCTGCAAACACCATCACACTTGCAAATAAACCTTCTACAAGCCTTATGGCTAAGATTAGTGCCTTATATGGAATCAACAATGGATAATAAAGACACATAAATCACATAAAAGGAGTTAATTCAATCTACCAATCATATCAATAGATGCCATCAATTCAATACACTTCACAAATCCCAAAGTAGGGTTTCACACTTCCCAAGGCATTGCCTCAAAAAAATGTGCTCTAAAGGGGAGATGATCAAGCGGCCTAGGGCGCATTTGATGATCTAGTTAGAATTGCAAAAACCTTCCACAAACCCTAATTGAGGCAATCTCATGTTTCCCAATGCACCAAGGAAAAAGGGGACGTCCTCAAAGATTTGTGGATAAATCCATTAGGGCGAATTTGTTGGGTGGATCAGAATTACAATTTCACGAATATTTTTGGAGTTTTGAATTTATTTGGATTTTTAGGGTTTTTCCAGCAATATTATATTTTTAGAGTTTTTTAACATGTAAAGATGCATGTAAAAATAAAATGCATGTAAATTGATAAAAGAGAGATTTGTCGAAAAGATAGGGCTTATGATTCTTGTCTCAATTCATAGGGCATTGAGAGATCGATACCAATGTCCCTGTCTTAGCATGGCTTTGAATACTTGCAATCAGGGCATCAACTAGCAACCACAAGAATTAGGTTGAAGAGCCTAATTAGGGCAAGCAAAGAAGTTCAAGGCCCAGTAACAATGGAAAGCTCCTATGAAAGGAAGGTCTCCTCATGCAAGGTTAACAAAATACAAGCAGGAAACCCTAACAATTTAGGATAATGCACCATGAAAGCACCATTAAACTAGGTTAGAAGTATAACTTACCAACATTTAACAAAGATGAGCGAGATATTACCTTAGGTCATTTTTGTGCTTGAGTTATTACAACCATTCTTTAGCATCAACCATTAGCATGTGTAAAAGAAACCCTAGAACTTCATCAAAGTAACCTTCAAGCAAGAAAGATCATCCAAAGAGAGGTGCGCATAACATCAAGAGCTCTAATAAACCAAGAAATAGAAAAGATCTCATAATGAACCCATATCTTGTTGTCTTTTTACAATGAGAGGGAGGCACTATTTATATGAGACTAGCTTCACCTAATTTCAAGTTATGAGCCTTCAAGATAATGTAAAATATAACGTTTGGCTTGCTCACCCACAACTTTGGGGGCTAAACCACTCAAAATAACAATAATATATCTCTAAATGACATAAAAGTAGTAATAAAAATGCAATTAGTCTACACCAAGTGCTAGATGTGCCAAAAGAAGGACATCATACCCCAACTAACCCCAACAGATGTGTGCCCTCAATGTCCTCCTTCATTATTCTTATAGGTTTCTTCAATAAGGAAGTACAATTTGCGGGTAACATAGCCTAATGGTGGGGTAAAATAGGTCCAAGTGAGCAAATAACGTGTGCTAGATAGGGTGCAAAGCCCTTCACAAAGTGCTATCACCTTTTACATGACAACTCAAGTAAATGAGTGTGGTCATGTGTACAAGTGATTATCCCCCCCAAGGGCACCAACCCCTATAGGGCGATCACCTCCTGGAGGTGGAAATCAAGAGTACCATCCATGACATGATTAAGGGTACTTAGCTCCAAATCAATTCTCTACATACAAAAAAGCTAAAATACTTGGCCATCCCATAGCAAATAATAACACCTCACTCTGGTAGATCTGACTGGGAATGCTTCAGATACTGTGGCATAACACCTTGCATAGTTTTTATGATCCTTTTATTATTATTTTTTAGCTAGTCCCCTTTCTTTGGATTTGGCTTTGATAAGCCAGGGCATAAGGATCATGCCTCTTGAAAGGGGGTCATTGCTTAAGGATCATGCCTCTTGAAAGGGGTCATTGCTCATATTTATCATTTAGCTCCATTTTCCTTAGAGCACCTTGACTCTTTTGACTTTGACTTAGGAATCATACATAGGATTAGTATAGATACCATAGAACATGACATATTGCGAAAGGGGCACATGATGGAAATGGGTTAAATGGCTAATGAAATGACATGGTATGAAAAATGGCTTGGTAAAATATCGTGAATGACATGTAATGAGTGTCACACATACTTAAATTCCTAGGGATACACTTTACCCACAAGGTTATACACTTAATCTAATGAAGAATTATAACCACACCATGATGCATCCCTAGTAATGAAACAACAATCTAGGATACATGAACCATTATAGGAGTAACACCATCGACCCCTTAGGGTCATGTCCATACATAAGAAAGCATTACCATGAGTCAAATAGAGAGCATTTGTCACAACACAGGTGTCAATTGAATGCCTCCATCGATCTCAAGCACATATCATGGTGGGCTGAGCAAGTTGAAGGTGTCTCTGAAAAAATCCATGGTCAAACCAGAGATCTCATTTGTGGAACTGCTGGATGTGATGGAATATCACAGAGGCAAATTTCATCAAGTCAACCCCTACATGTCAAGGGGTAAACAATACCAACGTTACGCAATGCCATAGGGAGGACTGATTCGAGTAGCATTAGCATTAGACTTATTTTTTATTTTTGCCATTTCATAGCCCTCTTTCTATAATGCATCTCTTAAAAGTTAATTGATACCTTAGAACAGGCCAATTATGGCTATATATATGATATGCATGACATCCAACAACAGGAAAATCATGTATTTAATAATAATCAGTCTTGAATCAAAATCCCCACATGAGGGCTACAAAATCCATGCCTGAATGCTTGAAAGAGTCATTCATCATAACAGTTAATTCTGGCATCTAAAGAGTTCAGAAATATCCCCAGGCTAGATAACATAATTCGGGTGATGATCATATTAATGTCCACATACAAGGTGCACTGTAACAAAGAAATGATCATTGGAAGAATTTCAGCCTGGCCCAAACAGTGGTAAACGTAGGCAGCATCCTTGTTGGAAATATCAACGTTAAGCTTTCCTAGTATAAATAAACATAGGTGGTTCTCATATTTACAACTCCAGAAATTGACTTTTGTAGCCCCCTCAAGTTTCATACTAAGCATGTGTGTGTGCGAAATTGATTCTAACAATTTCCTCACAACCTTGACTATGACTTTGTCAGATGAATTGTTTTCGCCCCAGGTTTAATATGGTTATTATAAATTGTTACATGGTCTACTTGTACTTATAGCAATGTGGTCGTTGACTAGATTTTTGTTCGTTTGTTTCAGAGTCCAGACAAGGGAGATTTCTATGGATGTCAATGTTTCACTAATCGGATTTCTTATTGTTGTACCTGGACTGTGTAGACCAAGTTTATCATGAAATTGGCTCTCCTCGTTACCTGATCATGTCTATAATGCAGCAATGGCTCAAGTATTACCATTGTTTGCTTCCTTGATTAATTTTCAATAAATCTCACATCCACAAATAGTGTTTTCTTTCCCTTGTGTTTTTATCCAAGTCTTCTGTTGCTCTTTTATTCTAGAAACAATAAAGTTATGACTATTTTTATTCTTTTTGTTTTCTTTAAGTCTTTTTGAAGAAATGGATTGTTTTGACATTTGGTCTCCATTCATAAACGCCTAGGGAACTTTCCTGTAGTAGGACTCAAAGTTGTGAATGATCAACTATGCAATGAAGCGTGATCATTGGCCAATGTTTCAATGATGTGCATTCCATTAGTAATTGTGGAAACCCCTTCAAATGGAAAGAGATTGTGAGAGTAAATAGTGACAAAGATCCCATCCGTGCATTTCTTTCATTGTCTTTAACGTGGGATAGTTTTATCCTTGTTCTGGACGATAACAACGAAAGTTTTGCAGTTTTTTCTGTATTGTTGTACATATCCTCACTGATACAAGGTTTTCATACATATGGAATGGACAGTAGCTAAGATTTTTTAACCCCTAGAATAAATTGGAAGGCTTCATTCTGCCTCCAGAAGAAAACATTTGAGTAGGAAGATGATACAATGATAGATTCGTTCCAATCAGCATGCTTCTGGGTGAGTTATAAATTATTGCATCACTCTTTGTGATACCTCTAAAATGAACTGCCTCATTCTGTACTACATTTTGAAGTAATGACATAAACCTTCTTTCTTCTTGGTTTTAACTTTTTCTTTCTCTAACAGACCGAGTTTGGTCTGGTATGGTTGGTTTTTTGAGTAATCCCTCAGTACTGTATTTTTTAAAGCCTAAAGGAAATTTCACCAACTCCACTAACTCCTGTTTGAATTTCATACATGAAGATCATTAAAGTTTAGATACAAGATTATTCTACTCCAATTTTGAGGTAAGGTTACTCATGATTGTCACAGAATTTGTAGGCGCTATAAATGCAAGCTTTTCAGGCCCTCATAATCATAGGAAGCCTAGCAACTTAGGACTACAAATATGAATTTGTGCCATCTTCTAAGCTTTTAATGGTGTAAAGCATTATTTATGATCTTGGTGTCTTATTGCAGAATTGATGAAGAGATTGCAAGAAGAAGAATGATAGTCGAAACCAGTTTGAAAGACTATGAAGAATATGAAAAAATGAGGCAAGACCTTATTAAAATGCATGACAAAAGGAGAAGGGAAATCAAACTAAGACAATTACAGGAGGAAATAGCATTCGAGAAGGAAGTGGAGCGTGAAAGGGTTGAACTCCTCGAGAAATATCAGAAGAAAACGCAAGAAGCAGACAGTGTTACTGTTTAATTGCAAAAGTCAGGGATGCTTTCCATGCATTTAAGTAGGTATGCTTTATGTTAGAACCGTTGTTGTGTTGTTGAGCAATCAAACTTCTGTAGCGATGTATTTGTTTCAGTACATTGACCATGACAAATTGAGAAACTAAACCAGGGGATTCGAGTGTCAGGTCTCTTCGTTTATTAATCTGGAACGAAGTCGCATAATGAGGCTTCTTTACAAGTGGTTTCCTTAAGTCCTAGTTGGAAGGTGCAGAGTGGAAGCTGGTGGGCATAAATTTCCTTATTTTGTTCATAATGATAATGATGACAATAGTTTCTCATGACATCATTCCTTTACCTCTCGGGAATTTCAATATTTCTACATGCGAAAGATGCATAATATATTTTTGAAGTTCTATTGTTGAAAATGTTGAAAATGCACAGATAGGATTGAAAATGATGTTTCTGATTTTAAAAGAAATCAAATTTATATTGCATATTTTAAATGCAAACAGAAATGAGCTAGAGATGCAAAGGAATACAAACTCTTTTTCTTCAACTGATTTCTTCGTAGCTTATCCGAAATTTTTTTTTATTATAGAATTTTATAATAAAAAGAAAAATAAAAATTAGTAATAACAATTATAAATTTTATAATAAATAAATCTGTATAAATTCATCTTAATCTTAAAGGATTAAATATTTTAAGTACCAAGAACATTATATTTTTTCATCTCTTTACTTGACAACCCAATATGAGGGAGATGTTGTCATGTAAGGTAGCGTAGCGTTACATTTTTTAAAATATTTTTTCATCTCTTTTTATTTTATTGCATTGAAAGGAGTTATGTGCTCCACAACCCAATATGGGGTAGATGTTGTCACAACCCAATATGGGGGAGATGTTGTCACGTAAGGTAGCATAACAAGAAATACATATCGCCAACAAGCCACCATAAAAAGTTCAACATAAAAAGTTCAAAAAGAGCTGGACAAGACAAGTCCGAAAATATTTATGTCTGCTCTTGCCGATAAACAAGCTTTCTGCCATTATCAGTTCATATGCTACTTCCCCTAACGCTATAGATTCTAACAAATTGCCCACATATATATATAGGCAAAAATATATATAAAAAATTTGAAGGAAAGGACAAAGGGCTTCATTTCTGTAGCCGCTCACCTACAATTTCCGGTTGCACAATTGAGATTTATTCCATCATAGAGACCTCTTTTTGCTTTAGCATTGGACCGATGTTTCACTTGCCTATCCCTTCCATCTTGGCTTGGATTTCGTTGAGAATTTCTTTTAACTGGACAAATCCTGTCTCGTTCCTCTCATTGGCAGTCATGCTTTGCTCTTGGTGCCTGCGATTCATGTCCATTATGGCCTTCCATATCTCTTGTCGTGAAGATTGTGTCCTTTCCATCTCTTGCAACTTGCCCTTGATGTCCTTGACCTCACCAACATGAATCTTGGTGCATCCTTCAACATCACTATGCGGGTGTCTTTCCATCTCTTGCAACTTGCCCTTGATGTCCTTGACCTCACCAGCATGAATCTTGGTGCATTCTTCAACATCACTATGCGGGTGTCAATGCTTGTAATATCTATTGAAATCTTCCTTTCTTCTTTCAAAACGGTTGAGAAAATCTAAAAAATACAACTCAACATTTTTTTTAATAATCCACCATAATGCTTTCAACACCTTGATCTCTCGCAACATCTGCTTCACTGTGCTATCTTCCATGAGTGTGGAATTGCAAACATCTATAGACTTACTTTCCTTATGGCCTTCGGAGTCAGATTCCTACTTCCTCTCTTGGAAATGTGCATGCTAAATTGGTTCTCGTCTCTGTCAGAATTATAAATCCTGAGGCGTGCAAAGGATTACTTGTATCCATAAGCCTGCTCTTCATGTGGGTGCCAAAGGTTATAACACGAACGAGGGTGGTGCGAGGAAAGCCCTCAGACGGGCTATTAATGCTCTTCATTCTTTGTCTAATACTCCACTTACCTTCCCACCTACTCTCCATCCCTGTGTTGTGGTGGATGCTTAATTCTCAACCTTGAAAAAAGAACGCTAGGCTGGCGAGGGCATTCCCTTGGTGAGGTCACAACTTATATAATTAGATTCCCAACTAAAACTGAAAACAATAAGTCCATTTAACTAGGTGTTGGAGTTGTTTATCTTTATTCTGGATCCTAAGTTGGCAAGTCTATCCGCCTCCTTGTTGAAGTGTCACTTGACATGAAAAAATTGATGAGGGCCGAATTCGAGATTCTCCGAAAATTTGATAGCTTCCAATACTCAATTCCGCCATGGTTTTTATTCCTTGCATTAGCGCTGCCCATTTCACTTGATTGTTCGTCCTCTTGCCCAAGACAAGCAAATGAGAGTATTTTTCTCCCCCAGGATCAAAGATGACGCCTTCTGCACCCACTTCTCTTAATAACGTAATGTAACATTACAAAAAATAGAAAGTAATTAAAAAAATCCACGGCTCATAAAATTAAAAACATGAAAAGCAATAAAATAATCCATGTCGGTTCATAGAATAAAAAATTATGAAAAGTAATTAAAAAAATCCATGTCTTGCTATAAAATAAAAAATTAACACAACCTGTATCTATCAAGCAAGAGGAATCAAATTAATGAGTTTAAGATATTTAAAAATTACACATCAATAAATCGGATCCCTCTCAATGCTTGATAGTTCATGGTTTAAGATGTCTCCGAAACAGTTCAGATTTTTAGATGATAGGAACATCTACAAAGAAGTGGGAATTGGTTAGGAATGTCTACACTCAATAAAAATAAAGGCTGAAAAAGTTAAGCTCATCAAAATTGATTGGCCAAAGCATATGATAGATTGCGTTGGTTATATATTAGACGAGTTTTAATTCAATGGTTATATATTAGATGTGTTTTAATTCAAGGGGTCCGAGGCAGGGATTCTTGTTATCCCCTTATTTGTTTTTGCTAGTGATAGAGGGCCTAAGCAGAGCCCTAAATGAGGTAAAGATGGAAAATAATATACAATGGCTTATGTTTGGGGAGGAAGTTGGTGCAACTCACATGCTATTTGTAGATGATGTCCTTTTTTGGGTGTCTCGAATGAGGAAGATAGAGAAGTGAAAGAGATCCTTGAGAGGTTTTATAGAGTTACATGAATGAAAGTAAATTATGGAAAGTCTGTAATGATCAAGGAATAGAAGATCAACACTTAAAAAGTTTTAAAGAAATGTGGCTATAATGGATCGGGTAGGTTTCAAGTACCTTAGATTCTATCTAAAACCAAACAACTATTGTAGATCTTACTAGGATTGGTTGATTAGAAAAGTGGAAGTAAGAATAAAGTTATGGTGCAATAGGTTTCTCTTTAGAGGTGGGAGAGTAGTACTTATTCAAGCAGTGTTAAATGCTTTTCTAGTTTTCTAGATGATTATTGCTTAGATCCCAAAATGAGTTTTGGACCAACTTAGAAATATCTTCTTTAACTTCTTGTGGAAAGGAAAATCTAAAAGAGGTATTCACTGGACTGCTTGGACTTCCATTGCCTAGCCAAAAGAGAGAGGACGGGGTTTGATGGATCTGTTCAGGTTTGGAAGGTCTCTAATAGTTACATAGGCGTGGAACTTCATTACTAAGAAAGGTAAATGGTAGTTTGTTCTAATTTGCAAATATGTAAAAGGAGATTATATTTTGGGTTGGATAAAAAACCCAATCAAATCTTTCAAAGGGGGTTCTATGTTTTGGAAAGCAATAATTCAGGCTTTTCAAGTGATTGGAGAGCTACTGGCTTGGAAGTTGGGGAATGGGATTCAATCCCTGATTGAGAGGGACAATATAATGTGTTGGGGTCTACGGGTTAAGTTGCGAGCTGATCCGATCAAACATCTCACATCAAGAGGCGTAGTTACTATGTGAGATGCGGCTCGCTTAGTCAACTCTTTCATAATGATGTAGAATTGGAAATCGTCCAAGTCTTTAGATCTCTTAGGGAGATTAAAGGAAGAATGGAATGGTTGGGTGGAGGAAATGCGAAAGGGGTTTGTTTATCTTACTGAAGATCTTGATAAATTGATATGGATAGGGAATAAGGTAGGTGGTTCCTACTCGGTGAAACTTGCTTATAAATGGTTCTGGGCAGCCACTGAACATAATAGAATATGGTGGTGGAAGGAAGTTTGGAAAGCTTTGGTTCCTAGGAAAATAATTTTTTTCATGTGGCTTATACTTGAGGAAAAGGTGCTTACTTGGGACAAGATAAGGACAAGGGATTTTGAGGGCTCAAGTATCTACGCTCTATGTATGATTGAGGAGGAGACCATTGAACACCTTTTTAATTAGTGTTATTTCTCTAAACAAGTTTGGAAAGGCATAAGTGTTGGGATTGATATTGATAATCTTTGGGATGTTGGAAAAATAGAAATAAATCTCAGACAATGGTTCAGGAAGCCTAAACTAAAAGTTGTTAAATGAATTTCTTTTTCTTACAGTTTGGGGAATATGGAGAGCAAGAAATGAAAAGATATTTGAAGATAGGAAAATTCCTGTTTTTGTGGTGACCAATCAAGTTTTATCTTTGCTAAACTCTTTTAGAGAAAATAATCCAATAGCAAAGGAGAGGGTTCCAAAAAACATCAAGGTTGATTAAGGAAGAAGGGGGTTCTTTGATGGAGCCTGTTCAAAGGAAATATGCGTATTGGGTGGTATTCTGATGACTATTATGTAAGTTTTAAGGAAATTTGTGGTAGTGGAACAAATAATAGGGACGAAGGTTTAGCTTTACAAGAACTGCTCAAGCTTGCTATAGATGAAGATATAAAATACTTCCAAGGATATGGAGATTCCAAGTTATGGATTGAATATATGAAAGGGGGGAACAATCTACACAACATCAACCTTCAAGGTATTGGAAACAACCTAAAACAGTTGGATGGATCTTTTAATTCCTTTCGAATATGCCATATGTTCAGAGATCAAAACGATATTGGAAACACAATACTGCAGATGCACTGTCAAAGGAAGCGCTGAAATTGCCCTTTGGTTCAATAAAATTTTCTAAAATCAAGAATATAATCATACAAGAAAATAGTGGGAAGATGGACTGTTAATAAGATAAAATACAATATTTGAGAAGGTTAATTCCGGTTTAGGTCTAGCAAAAGACTTAAATAATTTCCAATAACAACTGAAAGATTGTATGATTTATGGTTAAGGAATAAACTTTGAATATTACAATCAAGTAGGAGCCGATTGCTGAAGGTCATGTTTTGGAGCCGACGTTGAAGGCGTGACAAGACTAAATGTACACTATGTTTGGAGTAGCTTTTGATGCTGGAGGTGCATTTTTTTTGAAGAACATGTTTTGAATTGTTTGTATCTGATGCTGAAGGTGAACTCTGTTTTGGCGCTGATGTAGAATGTGCACTATGTTTGGAGCAACTTTTGATGCCGAAGATGCAAGCTTTCTAGTAGAACAAGATAAGAACAATATTTTCTATATGTAAATATTTTTGTTTATTATGATAAAATAATACAATGTAAATGTTATTCTCTAAATTCAGAAAGAAGTAAAATGAATGAATGAAGAGGAGATATTTTTGTAAAAAAGTTGTAGACATTAGTTCTACACATTTTTTTCCCAAATTTTATTAGATTAAAAATTAAGATGATCTTCTTATTAGATTAGAAATTAAAATGGATATATATTGATTTTAAATTATTAAAACCATTAACTTTCAAATGAAATATTGAATTATACATATCTTTAAATAACATAATTTTTTTTTATCTTACATTTTTTTTAAGTATTAAAATATTCATATTTCTTTTTATTCATTATTCAAAATGAATTATATTAATTTTAAATTATTAAAATTTGAATTTTAAAACATTATTTCCACACACACATATTCATTCTATCAAGAAATTGCACCACTTGTCATTTCATCCATTCTTTTTGTATTTTTGGAAAAAAACTTTTCTTAATGTCAAAAAAAGGAAAGCAAGTTAAAATATCAACTCTAATAATGTCAAAATGTACATGCATGTCATCTAGATTAAAAAATAAACATTTAATAAGCCTCACCTAGTACAAAATGTTATAACTGATATCAAATTAAAATACCAGCTCTATGCACATGCATGATCATCTAGACTAAAAAATAAACATTCATGAGAAACCATCCATTCCAGAATTTTTATAATTGAGTAACATGCAAAGCTGTGGAATAGAAATCTCATATAACCATCAAAATTTGTTATTCAACATGATCATCTAGATTAAAAAATAAACATTCATATAAAACAATCTATCCCATTTACAAGTAGTGAAAGGGTGTTTTTTTTTATAAATAAAACATAAATAAACATTTTTGGAAAACCTGCATCCATAGTATTACAAGTAGTGAAAGGGTAGGGATTTTTATAAATGGTGTGCCACCACTGTTTTCTTATATGACAAGGTGCAGAGTGGAATCACATATAGGTTGTGGTTAAGGTGTGGAGTAAGAATCTCATATAATGATTAAAAATTGCTATTCTTATTAAAAAAAGTTATTTTTACTAAAAAATTTCATTCTTAAAAGATGGAAAATGAGAATTTCATAAAAAAGTGTTAATTAATATGATTTTTTGGAACTCTTAGTTACCCTTTAAACACACTAGAGGGTATTATTGGTTTGGATTTGTGTTGAGACAAATATAAAAGCACTTTTTTTTTTTTAAAATTAGATAATTGTATGAAATAGATACAAGTGAATTGTATTAAATCTTTTTGAAGATGGAAAAATGTGGGAAATAGATTTCATATTTTATTAAATTAACATTTTAATGTATTAAGGGGGTGTAGTGAAGCATAGTAGTGTGTTTGTTTAATTTGTATTATCTTAAGAGTTGTCTCCCATGTTAATCCAAGCATTTATTTAAGTTTTCTTCTTCAATTCAGATTTACTAATAGTGAACAAATAGTTCCATTAACAAATAATGATTCACTAACAGATACTGGATATAAATGTAGAAACAATTTTCTAAAGCATACCAAACACAAAGATTGCAACAGATAAAGTGACCAAAATATATAATACTCATACATGACATTGGAAAAAACTACCATTCATACCTTAAATTTCATTCATAACATAGTTCATTATTTGTCAATTCACCTACAAAGTGCATGTGATATTATGGTTCATTGAATGAAAGGAAAGAAATGTAACATGCTTCATAATATATTTAATTATCTATTTCATTTGTCCATTATCATGCTCAACATTCACCCAAATGCACAAGCATAATTTCACACATTAAAATAAAAGAAAAAGAATAAATTATGAATAATTATTATTCACAATTCTCAATTTAAGTTGCATTTGTATTACAAGTCAATATAATACAAAACAACGAGTGCGTTTCTTCCCAATTGTAACCTTCTAATGTTAGATCCCAACCCCAAGGTGTGGTTATGAAACACTAGGTGCAATTGTTGGCTTTGATCCTTCACACAATGCAACCCACAATGCTCAAAACTAGTGATCAACTTCACTTTTCTATACCGAAACTCGTCCTGGCATCTCAATCCACATTCAAGTAGTGACTACTCTCCCCTCAAAACACAACACCATAGAAGGAGTTATCTTTATTTTCCATGCAATCCCTTGGGAATCCTTTCCTTTTGGTGCTGTAATGTAGGGATTTGAATCTCTTATGTTTGTCGTGTATAGATTTCTTGGAGTGGTACACTTGACATTGGCTATGGATACTGTTGGAACAAGCACAAGGTCTACAAACCATTGATTTTCCCATCTTATATTGTTTTTATATTAATGGCTAATGATTGTTGAGTTGTAATGTTGGTCTTTACTTGGGAAATAATAGGGAATTGGAGTGATGGTTTCACAAATCAATGGATACAACTCAAAACATAATGAATGAAACACAAGATTGCATTGCTGAAAACTTGGCTTATATATTCTAAGCTTGCATGGGACCATATGCTTCCAAGGAATCTTCACATATCTCTCATGTGGACAAGTGAAGGAAAAACTTGGCATGGTTCACCATGATTAAGGTCAAAGGATGGATAACTTATGATAACATATATAGCAATATAAAATGTAATATTTTTCTTCTCCTCCCCTTCCCTTCCTCTCTTGTGGACTCATAACACCCTGGTTCTTGCTAATTGCAACCTGTTAGTGGTTTGAGCATTATATTTGTGTCCATGTTTACATCTTGAAATACATAATGGAAATGTTTTCCCAAATGTTGACTAGTCAATGTCCAAAACCAATATAAGTCTAGGCATTTAAGGAAGTCATTACCATACATATACACAATTGACGTGTTATAATAAGAGAGTCAAAATTAGGACATTACATTTTCCTCTCCTTTGGATTAGCATTAACCTTAGTGCAATAAAAAAAATCAAAACAAAAATGTGGTATGCCTCCTTCATGACATCCTCCAACAACATATACCTTCTATCAGCATTAACCTGAGTACAATAAAAAAAACCCAAAACAAAAATGTAGTATGCCTCCTTCATGATATCCTCCAACAACATATACCTTCTATCATATTTGTATATCTCCATTTTGTGGCTTAATAACTTTGTTTTGGGGCAACTTTACTTCCATGTTGAAAATAAAACGATTATCTTTAAATCTCTCATTTTGATTTCACTTATATATCTTAACCAATAATTAATTAAAAACACATATTTTGCTTAAGCAAAAATAAATAAAACACTATAAAAGTTTTTATATTCACAAATACAAATCTATCTTAAAAACTAATCCTATTCTATCTAATATTTCAAAATATCTTCAATATATAAATGCAAGCGCAAGCATGAGACATTATCCAAAATATCATTTCTATCTGATATTTCAAGCGTGTACATTATATTATAATATATATATATATATATATATATATATATATATAAGTGTAAGCGTGACACATTATCCATGGTTAAATGATTTTTATTAAATTTTATTTTAAAAAATACTTGAGCTCAATTGTGAATTCTTTATGCGCTCCCCTCTTATTTGCATCACTTTAATACCTAATATATAATGAAACTAATATCCAGCTTTCAAAGCATGAAGTTTATAAAAACTTGAAGTTTATCCTCGAACCAGGTCTACAGCCATGCAATAGCTATCTATATATTTATATTCACATAAAGAAAGGAATATTAAACGATATTTAATAACACTATGGCCAAGCCCAAAAAGTAATATAATTTCATCTCAAGTAGCCAAATCATACTACAATATTGGTAAGACCTTGTAGACCTCACCATCACGGATCAAATTTGAAGGGTAGGGTACCATTTCACTTTGAAGGGTTGTGAGAAATCGAACCTTTCAATGTTGACATGTAAAAATAAATCATTCTTTTCATTTGAAACTGTAAGTGTACAACCCAATTTTATTATTTATTAAAAATAGTGTATAGAAAAAAAATGACAATAAGAAGAAATCTTGAGTGATTCAACATTTACATGGAATTAGTGAGGTAAACCATGTACTCTCTCGGTCCCTGGAGCATATAGTTTATTGAACTTAGATGAGGGACAATTATGTCGGGCCGGTGAAATACTCGGTTGTTAGGTCATTGATAAAATAAGGCATTGGAATTTGGAAGGACCTTTGAATGGAGGATTGATTCAGCTTGATGGTGGCTCTATTGGTAAAGTGTGATTGGGCCTACCTAAAAGAAAAACCCCAGAATGTAATACCTAATGCTTTCACAGAGAAACTTTTTTTTATTAACCCTAAATTCAACAGTTATTTTTAGAATTGAAACATGTCCTCCCCACATGCTCAAATCAAAGTGATCAAACAAAGGCCCCGATTTTAGGTGGATTATGGATAGTCCCTCCAATGTATATAGAGTTTATACCCCAATTCGAAGTTATCAAACAAAATCCCCAATTTTAGGTAGATTATGGATAGTCCCTCCAATCTATATGGAGTTTATCAGCCCTATCGAAAAGGTTAAGTATTTATTAGTCCACTATAAGGAAGAACTTTAAATTCTCCAACAAATATCACTACAAGTTGGGTGTCTAGTTTCTACCAAAGTCAACAAGGAAGACGAATCATAAACACACGTTTGGGAGGTTTGCGACAACGAGGATGTTGAAATCATGTTCTTCGCTAGATCATTGCACTCCTAGTCCCTCATTCATGAACGTCCATCGAGGGATTCCCTTGTTTAGATATATTGGTAGACAATTTGTATTTCTTGTTTCCATTATTAGAAGGCTGACAGGAAAATGAAAAGGTCAGAGTCTACAACATTTACAGTGTTGGTTGTTAAATATTTTATCCTTTCAAACTATTGGACTTCATTAAGGAAATTGGAACAATTAAAACACTTATATTCAAATATTGCTCTTTCTTTCAACCTAATGTTTACAATTCACAATAGATAAATAACATTGACAGATTTGGAACTCAAATACAAGGCTCTTTCTTCTTGCTCCTCCGCCCAAACGAAGTTGTAGTCCGAGATTATGAAAAGTATGCATTATTTTGGTTATGATTTCATTTAAATACTGGGTTTTTTAAGGTTACATCTATTGAGTATTTGAGACTTAGTCTGGCGGAAACGCAATCGCAATGATACATTACAAATTTCAAACAACATTTTGGATGGAGAAATTTTAAACCCTTATATTTATAGAACCAAAAGGAACTCCAACAAGAAACACATTTAACTTTTATCCACATATAAAATGTTACACAAGTGTAAAATACTATACATACCTGTAAATTCACGACAACCAAGTCGACAGCTTAACTCTGCATAACCTTCCGGAGGAAATAGAAATTAGGGAGACACTAAAGTATAGAATTGGAGAGTTGAGAGTCTGAGTCCCGACCTTCGACTGTCCTATACTCATAAACCCAAAATAATGTTTTTTTCACAGACTTCACCAATCTCTTTAAGTTCAGGGAAGCTCAATCCATCCTACCCAAATTCTACCTTTGCTTCTCTTGCTCCTACCTGTGAAAAAGGTGGAACGTTCGAGTTGCCCACCACAGAAGACAATGAGGAATTAGAGTCATGTGCAACCATTTGCTTCTACAGAAAGACGATTGGAAGCAATGCCATCTCTATTCCACAATATCCCGGTGCTCCTGAGTTGGTTTACCTTGCCCGAGGTAGGTGAATGCATGTTTGTGTATTTAACATGATTACAAAAAAAATCATTTTATAATTGCTTCTACATAACATAGATATATCTATGCAGGTGAGAGAAAACTGGGTATTGTTTTCCTGAGGTTTCCAGATACTTTCAAAGATCATTCTTCGTTATGAGGGTGCTCAAGGCGTAGATTAGAGAGCCCACCAGGAGGAAGAAGAAGAAGAAGAAGAGGACTCAAGTCAAAAGGTGAGGTGAGTGAGGAGGGGAGACGTAATAGCGATATTTGTAGGACAAACCAATGGGTGCTATAATGATGGGAACAGGCCTCTCTAAATCATAGCCATTATAGACATAGGAAACCCTCATAAACAATTCAGTCTTAAGAGTTACCATGTAAGCGTCCCAACAAATTAAGTAATGATAATATTCAGTTAGGTATATGACAATTTCTTTCGTTTATTTTAGAGATGACTATATGCATATTGTACAACCATTCTCTCTAGATGGCCCTCCATTCTAGTTGCCTTTGTCTCTACTGCCTAACCCCCTTCCTCTGATGAGACAGGTAGACTAAGCGGCCTGGGTGGATCGTGGGAGACTGGGAGTGTTGATTCAAATGATTATGACCCCAGTAAATGAATGGAAATTGGAATAAATCCTAGAATCCTGGACTAACTAGTATAGGATATGATTCATGAGCACAAACAAAGGGCGGCGTGCTGCTAGCTTGCTACCAAAGATCCATCATCCCTGTCTTGTGGTGGTTATAATATTGAATGTCTAGCACTGGGTGAAACCCTGGTCTGGAAACTTACATACCCATTGGACCAGGTTAGGTTCAAATCTAGCAAAGATTGCTCAATGCATTGTAAATTGCAACTTGTAAGTTGTAAGAAAAAAAAAACACCATTAGTTTTTCCTTACGGAGCCTTGACAGTGGAGGGTTATCAAATCAATTCACCATCCATAGATATGACTCATATGAGTATTTAATTTCACATCATATACTCAAATACTCAAGTGACTTGTAAGTTGTGAGATCACGTGACTTGGTGAACAATAAGATGGCAAATGGAAAATCGAGTTGGCAGGTGGCATCATCTCATACCAAGATTTAATGAAGTTGGTGAATCAGTAATGCATGCTAATGCCATTAAATGCTTTGAAAGTGAACATTGAATCGTGAGTCACAATTCTGACTCACCGACTTGAACTTGGCACTAGGCAGCCTAGTGGCCCACTGTGGTCTGTATCGATTGGGACTGAGATCCTCATCCATGATCCGACTATTCAAGGGCACTTGGGAAGACTCCGAGTCTCGACTCTCCCATAGTCCACTGAATCCCTGGATAGGCAAATTTTGTAGCTGCCCTTCTGTTGCAAATTTACTGAGACTTACTCAATTTCATTATTGAAGTGCTGGAAATGAAACTAAATTTTTTTGCATGGTAAAATTACTTATGGCCTTTTATGAGGTTTAAAATGGCCTTTGAAGGGCTCTGAAGGCTTCAAATTTGAAGCCTGCTCACCATGACTCACTAACATTATCTTTACTAAATACATGAATTGAACTTCATAGTGTATTTGTATAAAAAATTATGAAGTTGGGGACAAAATAGTTTTTGGTAAGGTAGTATTAGTTTATATTGGTGAGATAAATTTTAAGTATTTTTAAAGATAAAGTTATAGTATGTAATTTTTTGGATTATTTTATTAATATTATTTCTTAAATTAGATTGGTTGATATGGATGATTTCAACCTGGTAAAATGATGCCCACAACTTGATATCCGTTCATTCATGGATTTGGTTCACTGTGAAAGGTGAAACTGAAGGATAATCTATTATCTTGGTCCACAGTGAAAGGTGCAACTGAAGGATAATCTATTATCTTGAAATCTGAATAGCTCATTTCATTTTTCAAATTTTCAACTTTGGTCATCTCAATTTTGTTGAATCTGTAAGGAAATTAGTTTGGAATTGAGATTGAATAAGACCATATATTGACTCATGTAGATAAGGTATCATAAGTTACTTTTCATTGTAAAATTTATATGAAGATAGATTTATTTTTACACTGGATTGAATTAAATTTGTTTGTTATGACAATTAGCTTGTAAATAAAAAATCTTTAAAGTATTTTCTCCCAATTAAATAAATCAATTATGCATATCATTTTTCTTAGAAACATCATGCATATTATTTAGTTTTAATCAAGATCTTTAGCAGAATTTTTAGTTTTATTTAAAAATTTACAAAATTGTTAAAATGGATTTTTTAATTTCTTTAAAATCTGTAAAGCCCTTTCTCATATAAAATGTTCTTGAAATATTAAGTTTACATTGATATAGTCTTTATAGTACTTAAAATTAACAATTTTGAAAAATTAAGTTTCATTGCTACATATTCATTTATTGAAATAATAATGTAGACTTGAAGTATTTAAAATTAATAACTTTGAAAAGTTTTAAAATTAAAATAATTTTGAAAAGTTTTAGAAATATTTCATTAAAAAAGTTTTCCTCTAATTACATGATATTTTTTTTAAAGTAAATTTTCTATATGCCACAATATGTTTATTAATAATCAGATTTTTTTGAACTAAATTTTCCATATGCCAAAATATGTTTATTAATCTTGATTTTATTCAAATTTCATAGAATTCGGAGGGTATAAAAATTAGAATGATAAAATTAGTGGAAATAAGTTCATACTCATAAATTTGACAAAAACCTTAAATGAAAGACACTAAAAACACCAAACAATCATAAATATTTATTTGAGACAACATACATTTAAAATTCAACAACATCTTTAATGATTAAAAAATTGATTTAGAAAATATATGTTTAAATCAATAAAAATAAATAAAGAATTACAATTTCAAATCATTTAAAAAAGTGAACATTTCCATTTCTAAATCATCCAAACTATATATAATTTAAAGTTTTAATTTATGAAATTATAAAAAGAAATCTATATTTCTACCATGAAATGTGTAGAAACTTTACTTTGTAAAAAAATAGAGTAATTTAAGAAATTTGAAAAATTAAGTACTTTAGATAAATACACATTTAAAATAAATTTATACAATATTAATTTTTAATTTGTATAAATTTAAAATTGAGTGTTATTTATTTTTTTATTATTTTTGTATTATTGTTTAACTATTTTTTTTTGCATATAATGAAATTAGTTAATGGCTTCATATCCAAAAACCTTTGGCATTAATGAAAGTCTAGCCTATCATATTTAATTAGATTTTGATATTTTAAAAAATAAACTTTTGATATTAATGATAAACTTTTGGTATTAATGAAAGTCTAGCATTTCACATTTAATTAGATTTTTTATATTTTTGAAAATAAATTTTTGTGCATAAATTCATTTCAAGAGTGTAAGAGGTTTTTTTACAAGTTTAATGAAAAAATAAATGAATTTTTTTTGAAGTGTTTTAATGGTTTAGTTTTGCAAAAATGGATTCAAGGCTAACTATTGACATCCAAGAATGAAGATACAATTGTTATGACCAAATTCCATAGAATTTACTAATCAAACCAAGATCATAATAGAATTTCAATTTAGTGACAACTTATCATCAACTTGATAACATAAGTTAACACTAATTTAAAGTTGCCCTTGCTGATTGTAGGAACTACAACCTCTTTGAAAAATTTATAAGTTGAGAATGCTCATGTTGTTACCATGAGAAGAATATATTGAGCTTTAACAAATTAATGTTATTGTAAAATAGTTGTCAAATAATTTGTTTCACTGCTTTATTTTTCCAAAATAAAACATGTTTTATTTGAACTTGCCCAAAAGACACTTATCTTTATTAATAGCTTTTTAGCATTCTTTCTACATATCCCTCCCCTCTCAATAGTAAATGGCAATGTCGCGGACATTGCCACCTAGTGGCTCTTGTTTATTATATTGATGTAACAACCCCTCTGCTTCTTCAGTAATGAAAATGTAAATGTGCAACTTGAAGCTTAAGGTTGGTAAAAGCACTGTAAGTAATGTTATTTATTTTCAGAAGTTATGAATTGCTTTGGTAGACTTAGGAGAGTGAGGGTTTGATTCTACTAAAAGAAGGCCCATGAATCCACTAAAGAAGAAGAGCAAATGGCTAGAAAGCCATGAAATTGATGAAGAGGATCATCCCACTTAGACAACCACCCAATGAAAAGTTAATTGATTTATCGACCTAAAATTTTAAGTGTTATCTTAAGTAATATTAGGTAACCATCTTATTATAAATTTTAACTCAAAAAAAAATATTGTTAAAATTTGTAATGAGTAGAAACTAAATTTCCCTCCATTTTTACAATGAGTATAGATCTGTTTTTTATAATAACAATAATGTTATTATTATTATGATACGAAGTGTATTTTAATTGAATAGCTATTTTATATAGAATTTATATTATCCTTACCATTCACATAGAAATAAGTATGTAACCTTTAAAAAAGAGAGTCAAATACAAAAGCCATAAAAATATTGACGTATTCAAAGTAAGAATTTATGTATGTTTTATTAACTAAATTCATAACTAAATATTTAGTTAGGGTTTGTGAAAAGAATAGAAGTCTCTTCTCTGTGATAGGAGCGTGAGCCCAAAAGGGGGTAAGGAATGTTTTGGAGGAGATGGGATCGCATTGGTCTTCATTCCTCCATTCATCAATTTGCCACTCCATAAAAATAATGTGTCTTGGTTTCTCTCGTGGGTAAGCAGATCGTATTGGCATGTTGCCCTATTTTAAATTTTGGAAAATTTAATGCAAACTTGAGTGGTATTTGAAACCCTTAACTTGGGTATGAGTTGTTTTAAAAAATGTATATTTGGCGGTATATTGCTTATAAAAAGAGTAAACTTCGTTGCTAATCTTCTCTGTGAGTATGGTTAATTATATAAGTTTAAATTCTGGTTGATGGGTTTGCATGGTTTATTTTCAAGGTTACTTTACTTTGGATATTGTTTTATTTATATCTTTAAAAGAAGGGATATTATTTATTTCAAGGGCATATCCTATGATAGTTATTAGTGTTGAATTAAAAATATAATGTGACATTATATAAGAGTTTGGATCTAGGTTTGGTCACTGAGTGAGGGTGCAACTCTAGGACTTTGGCTCACTATGTTTAAATGAATGCTTTACAATAAAGCTAAATATTATTTTGTAAATGTTCTCTCTGAGAGACTTCGGGAAAAAGAAAATAATATGCAGCTGTTGTGTTGCAATTTGTAACATTCTTTGTTGAATTAAATAATAAAAATATTAACCATTATTTGTGGACGTAGCCCCTGGAAAAAGAAAATAATATGCAGCTGTTGTGTTGCAATTTGTAACATTATTTGTTGAATTAAATAATAAAAATATTAACCATTATTGGTGGACGTAACCCCTGGATTGAGGTGAACCACGTATATTGGTATCTCTCTATTACTTACTTTTGTATTTTATGTATTTTATTTCTGTGGAGTCACTTAAAGTTAATGCTCCTTAATTCTGACATGTTTAAAGAATACCCATTCTCTTACTTGTACATAATGAATGAACAATATGTACAAGTGCTTGCTAAGTAAAAGTGTTGTGTTATCATGAATGAATGGCAAACAATATGCATGAGTGCTTTCTAGTATGACCATGAAAGAATCTTTTACAATAAGCATACATTTACTTTCCTATGTAAGAATTTAAGAATTGATGGGGAACACACTTACTTGTAATGCCATGTAATTCTTTGAGACAAATGTTTGCTTTTGTTGTTGAGATAAAAAATAAAATTATCCCATCTCCCAAACTGGTAAAGAGGAGATTGGGTTTGTTACAATTGAGATTAGCAAGGTGTTCTTCAATCTAGTATGGGAGAGATGTTATGTAACTTTACGTTACCAAAAATAAAAAGTAAAAAAGTAATTAAGCAATTTATGTGGGCTCATAAAATAAAAACTTAAAACCAGATGAAAAGTAATTAAAGTAATCCATGTTGGTTGATAAGAAAATAATTTAAAACCAACATAGATCCATATCATACGTGGATCTATAAGAACTGAGAGTGATCCAATTTCTTGAGGTGCAAAATTTTTTCTGGATGTGTAAACATTTTAAGATTAAAAAATTTACACCTTAGAGAAATAGGATCCTTCTAGGTGCTTGATAGATCCGCGGATTAAGATGGATCTATGCAAGTATAGTGAATAATTATAGAGAAGTGTGGGAAGAGAACAATGCTACTTTGAGTGAAATTGTTGGAGGGGGAATAATGATGAGCATCAGGGCCTATCCTTCCTCCACATTCATCTATGTTGTTAGTGTAGTGATAAGAAGAGTATTATTCTTACTCTTATTTTCATTACAATTAGAGATTAAATATAGGTGAGTCCATGAATATGGGTAACAATTATAAGGAAGATGATGTTGGAAGGATGTATGGTAGCGGGTTTTTGACATAATTATAGTTTATCTTTGCTTTTGATAGAAAAAAGTGTCATTAATGTTTGATCTAAAGTCAAATTTAAAGATGATAATGGGCCAAACATTATTTTTTAATGTTATTTGTTTTTAGCTAAAAATCCGAGTCTTTGATTAATGTCTCTTGGATCCTTGACCTCATCGATGCTGCTCAAACATTGCTGGGATGCTTAAAGGTTTCTTGTCACCTACTCACTCCAATGTTCCTAAGTTTTGCTCTATTTTCCTATTACCTACTTGCTTAGCTACTACCCAATTTAATATGACCTACTCACTTTGATGCTTCTTGGTTTTGCTTAGTTTTCTTGTCAAATGCTTGTTTTGACATTGCTCAATTTTGCTTGCTTTTCCTATCACATACTCACCTATGCATTACTCATTTATACATTGCACATACTCATCTATGCATTACTCATTTATACATTGCATTGCTTGATATCCATATTTTCTCCCTTTTGGACACTTTTAAAAAATGAATAGTTTGATCTTCACCAATATGAAATTAATAGTTAAGTAACAATAAGTATCAATGACATCTTTCCACATACTAGTACTTTTTTCAAAATTTAGATTAAAACCTAGTATAATTTTTTATTCCAAACATTCATTTTCATCATAAAATTTATAGTAGAACCTTTTTGTTTTTGTCAAAATAATCTTTTCACTGAAAAACATTATGTATACCAGCATAGATCCAAATCCTAGGCTCTATCAAGCACCGAGAGGGATCAAATCTCTGGAGGTGCAAACCTCTCCTCGAATAGTTATTTGCGTGCAATGCCTCAGAAGAGGTTTGCACCTCAGGAGATTTGATCCCTCTCGATTTGACTTCTTGTCTATGATAATCCCAATTGACTATCACACATTTCAAGTTGCCCCAAAAAGTGGGAGGTTGCACAGGTTGTAAAATGCCGAAAGCCAATATTTAGTAGAGAAAATTGGGATAAGTCACTATTCAAAGTAACACAACCATCTGGATCATTTTCTTCCATCATCTCTACCAGGTGGAGTTTGTACTATAAATTTTATGAAAATGCATTATTTTATCCATTTCGTTACTGCAGATTCTCCACAAGATGCCATTAGCAATCACTGCGAATTCTCAACCAAAGCTATAATCCATATAGTTTGAAAGAGATCCTTTTCTCAATTAGAATACAACAAAGTAAATAATTTTCTAAAGAAAAAAAAACTCCCAGAGTCATAAGTAAACCCTCCACCACCCCTTTTTATTTTTCCTTTTAAATAGTCAATGAGGCAACTCTAGCTCAAAATTGGTCTAGTTTTGATATCAATACCACAGATCAACTTTGATACAAAGCAACAATTTATCAAAACATATGAAACGAGTCTCAATTCAAGGTTGTCACGTTGAATATGACCAATACACAATCAAAACACTGGCACAACCTAACTGCAACAGAATGCAAGGGCTCCCGTTGAATATGACCAATACACAATCAAATCACTGGCACAACCAAGCTACACCATCCATCCTACATGTATAAAAAAACTGAGGATTTCAAACCATGACTCAGAATGCAACAATTCGATATAGGTATAGAGACCACAAATGTCCCAGCGAGTTTGAGAGCAGCGGAGTGGATTCCTTCCTTCTTAGTCAGTGATCACTAGTCGGCCCATCTTCTATCTCTAGGGAACATGGTGGAATGGCTATTTCTGCATAGTTTTACTGTAAGAGAAACAATAACAAAAGACGTATATGCAAATGCAAGATGTAGGTCAATTTCTGAGAATATTCACACACAACATCCACTCAGAAAACATCTTCATGCAACAATTGAAGAAGATTTTCGAATTCTACCTTCAGGAAAATATGAGAGAAATAACACAATAGCAACGATGCTCACCAAATGGATCACGTAGATTTTGGTAGGAGGGGTTCCATATGGGAGTTCAATCATTACCTCTTTTTATATAGAGTCCGATTGTTAACGATAAGGCCTTAAAGCATTTATAGAAGGGTTTAAACCAATCAGTTTATTTCAGTAAATCCCGTGAAAAGATTGCTTAAGCCCTTAATGTTTGCTCACTCAGTCAGTATCATATGTGTCCAAAATGGATTTAGAGACTGGAAAATCTACAAATTTGGGAAACGATTCTTCAAATGCGTTGGTGAAAGAGAAGTTGCAATGGCTTGAACCGATTCAAAGGGTTCAGTCTATTGCTGAAAGTGGAATTAAAACATTACCAAGCATTTATAAAACCAGTCTATTGCTGAAAGTGGAATTAAAACATTACCAAACATTTATATAAAATGACTGAGAGACCCCAAGCTCGGAATATAATCTCTTTTGACAAGGAATTTTAGTTATATTTTACATAGATAAATGCAGTTACTACTCTACTTTAGTTATATTTTACATCCATAAAATTTTAATTATATTTTACATACATAAATTTTAGTTATATTTTACCAAATTTTCCATTTTACCTGAGTGGACAACCTAACAGTGGTATTAGAGTTGCACTAAAGTTCTTAGGGCCTGTACAATATTACTCAGTGAATATTTCTAATGTTGAGCATTTTTGTGAGACTGATCTTATTTCTCTTCTCCTATAGTTTGCTCTAGCCTACCAAAATCTAAGTGATCCATTTGTTGAGCATCGTTGATATTGTGTTATTTCTCTCCTTATATTTTCTTGAAGGTAGAACTCGAAAATTTTCTTCAATTGTTGCATGAAGATGTTTTATGAGTGGATGTTGTGTGTGAATATTCTCAGAAATTGACCTGTGTCTCTCAAACTCGCTGGGACATTTGTGGTCTCTATACCTATATTGAATTGTTGCATTCTGAGTCATGGTTTGAAATCCTCAGTTTTTTTATACCTGTAGGATGGATGGCGCAGCTTGGTTGTGCTAGTGATTTGATTGTGTATTGGTCATATTCAACGTGACAACATTGAATTGAGATTCATTTCATATGTTTTGATAAATTGTTGCTTTGTATCAACGTTGATCTGTGGTATTGATATTAAAACTATACCAATTTTGAGTTGGAGTTGCCTCATTGACTATTTAAAAGGAAAAATAAAAAGGGTTGGGGGAGACCGAGAGCCCGAGCCCCACGAGTATGTGATGGAGAGCCCAGATGGGTGGTTTCCAAGATGAATCCTGTAATTATGGAAGAAAATTTTTCCAATGCTATGTGCGATGGGTGCAACATTGATTTTCACACTATTTATGGAAATTAATCGCCCCATCCATTTTCGCAATAAATAGGATGTGATTTCTTTCCATCCAGCGAGGGAATTATCTGTATTGATAGCCAAAACCAAGCCGATTAAACTTTAGTTTAGGGCTCAGTCGATCTTAAAATTTAATTTTCACTTTTCGGGCCGACCACTTTTTCTTTTTACTTGTCGGTGAAACTTGTCTATCTCCCGACTAGACAAGTTTATAAATTTAGTCGGTCCTACAATCGACTAAATTTACTTCGACTTACTTGTCGATTCTACCGATTGGTTTTTACCTCGACCACTTGTCACTTCGAGCAAGTCGGCTGACTTCTTCTCTTCGACCAAGTCGACGGAATTCTTCTCTTCGACCAAGTCGGTTCACTTCTTGTCTTCGACTAAGTTGGCTCACTTCTTGTCTTCGACTAAGTCGGCTCACTTCAGTCGGCTGACTCAACCGACCACTCAAGTCGGTTCACACAACCGACCACTCTAGTCGGCTCACTTTGGTCGAAATCTACAGAGTATGTTTCTTAGTCTAAAGACTTAAGAAATTACAAATGCTTTTCACCTATGAGTAAGATGAAGTAAAATAGACACATTAACAAATCCAAAGAACTTATAAAAACACATGCCCAAATATGTAGGAAGACTTGAGTCGACCAATATGCCGTAAAACCTGGAACTTTCACGCGATGGGAATTTTATGGGTTCTTTGATCTTTCACTTAATAGTAATTGTAAAAGACATTTACAGAAGTAAATCTAGAAATATGTGCAGCCAAATAATCATGCATTCAACCATAAACTATTTCATATATTTAACTATGCGGAAATAACAAAGTATTACAAACTTGTCGAATACAAACTGGTCGGTCGAGACTTGTCGGTCTACAGAGCTTCGACTCTTCAACTAAATCACATACACAGAAGCTTGAGCTTCAAATTCTCTTTCTCACCCTGAGTTCCTCTGCTGTCTAATGTTTGTGTCTATGTAACCTAAATTACAATTTGCTTCTTCTATTTATAGGCAACCTGAAGATTGCACCTACATGGGTCGACTGACTCACCATTAAAGACTGTAATAACTATATACCTAACAACTTAGCTTCAGAAATAAATTCGACTGATTTACATTGCCTACTCGTGAACTCTTCCCTCTTGTTAGACTGACAGACAAGATCTTGACTTGCACAGACTCTGACAAAGTCGGCTGAGAGTCAGGTACATATCTGCGAGTAATTACATTTTTCCAACACTCCCCCTTAATTATAAGCAGATGGGGTTTTTAAAACAAAAATTTACAAAATGTTTCAGAGCTTAGACATGCTCTGTTTATGACAGAGTTCACTGCGGAGAACTTGTCATTCCAAGATAACTATGCAGATACTGGAATGTGTCCTTTGCCAATGGCTTTGTGAAGATGTCGGCAAGTTGGTCTTCAGACCTACAAAATTCCAAAAAAATTTCCTTGTCGTTTACCAACTCTCTTATAAAATGAAACCTTGTGTCGATGTGCTTGGTTCTCTTGTGAAACACATGATTCTTTGATAATGCTATGGCCGAATTGTTGTCGCAGAAGATTGTTGTCGGTTCTTGATGGTTCTATGACAAGTCTTTTAAGACTCTTCTCATCCAGACAGCTTGACATGCAGCACTTGTTGCTGCAACATACTCTGCTTTAGCTGAAGATAGAGTTACTATGGGCTGTTTCTTTAAAGCCCATGAAACAACACCTGTACCAAAATGAAATGTGTACCCAGATGTGCTTTTCCTGTCATCTATGTTGCCTCCATTGTCACTGTTAGTGTAACCAACGAGTTTAAAATTTTCTGAGGTTGAATACATAATACCAAGGTCTTTTGTGCCACTTACATACCTCAGAATTCTTTTACCTTCTTGTCAATGTGAGTCTTTTGGTGACTCCATGAACCTTGAGATTAGACTTACTCCATACATAATGTTTGGTCTTATTGCTGTCAAATACATAAGGATGCCAACAAGACTTTTGAACAACGTAGGATCTATAGTGGATCCTTCATCATCCTTGCTCAATTTTAAACCTGTTATCACTAGTGTTGGGGCTGTCTTACAATTAGACATGTTAAACCTTTTTAAAACTTCACTTGCATACTTAGACTGTGATATAAAGATACCACTTTCAAACTACTGAACTTCAATGCCCAGAAAAAAATTCATAAGCCCCAGATCAGTCATTTCAAATTCACTTTCCATGATTGTTTTAAAATCTGCTATGCCATAATCACTAGTAAATATTAAATCATCTACATACAAGCAGACAATTAACATCTTACCTTTCTCATCAAATTTGGTGTACAAAGTCGGTTCACTTTCACTTCTGTGAAATCCATTTTCTGTGAGATAGGAATCAATTCGACTGTACCAAGCTCTAGGAGCTTGCTTCAAACCATATAATGCCTTTTTCAGCCTGTACACTTTGTGCTCTTGACCCAGAACTTCATACCCTTGTGGTTGTTCCACATATACTTCCTCTTCTAGATATCCATTTAAGAATTCCGACTTGACATCCATTTGATGAACATGCCATTTGTTTTGTGCAGCAATGGCCAAAACTATTTTGACTGTATCCATACGTGCAATAGGTGCAAACGTTTCATTGAAGTCGATGCCGGGTTGCTGTGTGAACCCTCTTGCTACCATTCTTGCCTTGTGCTTTTGCAAATTACCATCAACATCTTGCTTTGTCTTATAAATCCATTTGACACTGATTACATCTTTGTCTTTTGGTACATCAACCAGTTCCCATGTCTAGTTTTTCTCAATGCATTCTATTTCTTCATCCATGGCTTGTGCCCATACTTCTTCTTCAACAGCTTTTTCAAATGTTAGTGAATCATATATAGGTGCAAATAATGCAAAGAGAGAGAATGAATTAGGTGTACCAGCTTCATATATCTCTCGTAGACTTCTTGTCTTCATCGGTTCTGTCGATGTCGACTTCGATGAAATGCTTGATGGAGTCTGCTGTCCTCTTGGTGTACTTGTTGGTGTAGCTTGAGCTGCTACTTGTGTCGATGGTCCTTGTGCTAAACCATGTCTTTGTGTCATGGGAGTCGACGGTGCTCCAACCCGTTGACTTACATGTGGTGTTTGGACCACTTCCTCTTCCATATCATCATTGTCGACGTTTGACCCAATCTTGACATTTATGTCGACGGTTCCATCCCATGCTTCGTTCTCGACGAATTGAACATCCCGACTGATTATCACTTTCCTTGTGACAGGATCATATAGCTTGTATTCTTTTGTGTCTTCTGAATAGCCGACAAAAATACATTTCTATCCCTTCTTGTCTAGCTTCTTTCTCAGCTCATCTGGAACATGAGCATATGCAACACAACCAAAAACTTTTAAATGGGAAACACTATCATTCATACCTGTCCATGCTTCTTGGGGAACTTTGTTCTTCACACTCTTTATTGGACACCGGTTCATAATCTATACAACAGTTACGACTGCTTCACCCCAATACTCATTTGGAAAATGCTTGGCTGCCAACATGCTGCGTGCCATCTCCATGATGGTTCTGTTCTTTCTTTTAGCAATACCGTTCTGCTGAGGTGTATACTGTGCAGTGAATTGTTTCTGTATGCCATGGGTCTTGCAAAAATTTAGAAATTCATTTGAAACATATTCACCTCCTCTGTCGGTCCTTAAGATCTTGATGCGGTGACCACTCTGGTTCTCCACGAGTGCCTTGAACTGTTGAAAATAACCAAATGCATCAGATTTATGTTTTAGGAAATATACCCATGTATTTCTTGAGTAATCATCTATAAAGGTTAGAAAATAGTTGTAGCCACCAATGGATGATGTCTGCATTGGACCACAAATGTCAGAGTGCACAATTTCAAGTGGTGTGCGTGCTCTATAGGACTTTTCAACTGGAACTGTCTCTCTGTGCTACTTGCCAAAAATGCAGCCTTCACAAACCCTCTCTGGTCTGTCGATCAATGGTAATCCCTTTACCATATTCTTTGTGTGCAGTAGCTTCAGCCCACCAAAATTCAGATGTCCAAATCTGAAATGCCACAACCAGGATTCATGTTGAACTTCTGTCTGAAATGCAGCTTGCAAATTAGCGCTACAATTTTCTCTCTTGTCGAGGAGCTCGACTATTTCTTCACTTTCTGCCTTGAATGCAGCTCCTGTCTTTGTCTTCCCTTTTATGTCGGGAACTATTCTCAATGGAAACAAGCGGTTGCTTGTCATTGGCACTTTTTCTATCAGCTGGTTGCTTGGACGCTTGTCTTTGATCACACAGTGTTCATCTTCCATGTAGACTCTGTAGCCTTTTTGTAACAACTGTCCAATTCTTAATAGATTATGTTTCAGACCTTCAACATGATAGATATCAGGGATACACTTACTCTCCCCCTGTTTGGTTAGAATATCAACAATGCCTTTTCCTAAGACAGTAACTTGGACATTGTTTCCAAGTGTAACATCAGTTTTAACTGAAGTGTCTAGACTGGAAAACAGATTTAAATTTCCAGTCATATGGTTGTTGCATCCTGAATCTAAGTACCATATGTCATGTGGACTTTCTTGAACAACATTGCATTCAAGTGGAGATGTTAATGCCATTAACATTGCACTTGTCGAAGTGCTGGTGCTGGTCGACTGATTTGGGCTTTGCCTTCCTTGGTCATATTGCTTCTTCCTGCATTCATATGAATAATGACCAAACTTCTTACAATAATGACGTTGAATTTTTGATTTATCAAACCTTTGGCCACTTGGCTGACTTGGGTTCTGGTTATCTCCTCTACCATTGACATTTGCAGGACTTCTGCCTCATCCTCCTCTTGAATAACTTCTTCCTCTGCCTCTAAAGTTGTTTCTCCCCCTGCCTTTACCATGGCTTATGGATGACTGTGTTGCAAATGCACCTTCCAATGATGTCTATGTTCTGCTGAGTATGTGTTCATGATTGATGAGTGAAGCTTGCAACTCATCAATGGTAAATGTTGTCATGTCTGTGTATTCCTCTAAGGTCACAACCAAGTTTTCAAATCTTGGGGGAAGACTTCTAAGAATTTTTTCAGCAACCCTTTGGTATGCTATGGGTTCTCCATTAGATTTCAGTTGGTTTATCAACTCAACAACTCTGGTGTAGAATGTGTCTACATTCTCTGAATCTTTCATGGACAGAGATTCAAAATCTCTTCTCAGAATATGCAACTTGGATGTCTTTACCTTATCCAAACCTTGATAGGCAATCTCCAATGTATCCCATGCTTCCTTAGCATTAGTCTTTGCTGCTATTCTTGGGAGTATGCTCTCATGCATAGCTTGATGAATGAAAAACAGAGCTTTTCCATCTTTCTTCCTCTGTTCTCTCAAGACATCTTTCTCAGCCTGTGTGAGATTGTTATATGCTGTCATGTTTGCTGGTTGTGCATAACCATACTAGACTATCTCCCAGACATCTTGACCTCTGAATAAAGCCTTCATTGTTAAGGACCAATATTCATAATTCTTTCCTGTAAAAATTGGAGTTTGCAATGAACCAGAGGTGGAAGCCATTTTAATTTTTAATTAAATTTCCGTAGAAAATTAAATTTCACCTTTTAAGACAAGATTTCTTTCCTAAATATTGCTCTGATATAAACCTTGCTCTGATATAACCTTGCTTTGATATGAAACCGAGCTCTGATACCAGATAGCCAAAACCAAGCCGACTAAACTTGAGTTTAGGGATCAGTCGATCTTAAAATTTAATTTTCACTTTTCACGCCGACCACTTTTTCTTTTTACTTGTCGGTGAAACTTTTCTATCTCTCGACTAGACAATTTTATAAATTTTAGTCGGTCCTACACTCGACTAAATTTACTTCGACTTACTTGTCGGTTCTACTGACCGGTTTTTACCTCGACCACTTGTCACTTCGACCAAGTTGGCTGACTTCTTCTCTTCGACCAAGTCGATGGACTTCTTCTCTTCGACCAAGTCGGTTCACTTCTTGTCTTCGACTAAGTTGGCTCACTTCTTGTCTTTGACTAAGTTGGCTCACTTCAGTCGGCTGACTCAACCGACCACTCAAGTCGGCTCACACAACCGACCACTCTAGTCAGCTCACTTTAGTCGAAATCTACAGAGTATGTTTCTTAGTCTAAATACTTAATAAATTACAAATGCTTTTCACCTGTGAGTAAGATGAAGTAAAATAGACACATTAACAAATCCAAAGAACTTATAAAAACATATGCCCAAATATGTAGGAAGACTTGAGTTGACCAATGTGTTGTAAAACTTGGAACTTTCACGTGGTGAGAATTTTATGGGTTCTTTGATCTTTCACTTAACAGTAATTGTAAAAGACATTTACAGAAGTAAATCTATAAATATGTGCGGCCAAATAATCATGCATTCAACCATAAACTATTTCATATATTTAACTATGCGGAAATAATAAAGTATTACAAACTGGTCGGTCGAGACTTGTCGATCTACAGAGCTTCGGCTCTTCGACTAAATCACATACACAGAAGCTTGAGCTTCGATTTCTCTTTCTCACCCTGATTTCCTCTGCTGTCTAATGACTGTGTCTGTGTAACCTAAATTACAATTTGCTTCTTCTATTTATAGGCAACCTGAAGATTGCATCTACATGGGTCGACTGACTCACCATTAAAGACTGTAATAACTATCTACCTAACAACTTAGCTTCAGAAATAAATTCGACTGATTTACATTGCCTACTCGTGGACTCTTCCCTCTTGTTAGACTGACAGACAAGATCTTGACTTGTACAGACTCTGACAGAGTCGGCTGAGAGTCAGGTACATATCTGCGAGTAATTACATTTTTCCAACATGTATATAGCATGTGAAATTTGATGTAGTTTTTCACTCGGGGTATTCGGCTTATGCGAAGTAGGGTTTCTGGGTTGATGACTTGAAAACATAGAGTAAGTTCGTCATAGCTGAACGTGGAGTTCTTCGTAGAAAGAGGGAACATAAATAGAAATTCATCGCAGCAAAAGAGATTTGTGCTATGTACAACACAAACTCCATGGAAACAAAGGGAGAGATTAAATGGTCCTGTTGGAAGCCCACCAAAAGATAGAAAGAGATTTTTAGAAAAGGCCATTGTAACCCTAGTCGCTCTCACATAGATGAGATTACAAATCTACTCAAACAACATGGAATAAAAGAATGTGAGAATTATTGGTTTCAGAATAGTCATGTACGTAACAAGAGAAAACATAAAAAGGAGACTCATCAGATGCAGCAGTCTCCTAGTGAATCAACATTACCTCAACGTCAGAATACCAGGGGACCCATCAGATGCAACAGTGCCCTACTGAATCAAGAGTACCTCAGCGTCATAATGAAAAGGATATTATTGTCAAAAGCTTGGAGGGTCAAACCTATTCTTGTCCAACTAAGGGTAAATTGACCAACTAAGGGGAATGTAGAAGCAAAGAATGTGTAAATTACTGGTTTCAGAATAGTCACGCACGTAACAAGGGAAAACAGAAAAAGGAGACTCATCAGATGCAGCAGTCTCCTAGTGAATCAACATTACCTCAGCGTCAGAATACTAGGGGACCCATCAGATGCAGCAGTGCCCTACTGAATCAAGAGTACCTCAGAATGAAAAGGATATTATTGTCAAAAGCTTGGAGGGTCAAACCTATTCTTGTACATCACGTTACAATATCTCTAATAATATTCACTATCACTATTATTTTTTGCCCACATGTTACAAACGTTACTAACGTTACATCATGTTACAAGATCTCCCCCATACTGAACTGTAGAGCGCCTCTCGGCACAATAAGAATTGGGGATGTGTCCTTGCACCTTTTCTTGATGTCGTTTCAATGTTAACTTTGCTACACATCCTTATTCAGTAGAGTAGTTGATGGTTGAAATCTATCTCACCTTGTCACCTGCTTTGTTGATTGTTGGAGGTTTCCTTACATGTTTATCCGTTAGATTGCTACTTAAAGTTTATCTCACTTGTTCACTGGATAAATTGATGATTCTTTTTAGTCGATTGCTAGAGTCTACCCGACATGTTCACTAGCTCGATTAATGCTTGAAGTATGTCTTGCTTGTTTCCCTACTCGATTGATGCTCTTGGGTGAGTGCAAACTAATGATGGCCTCTCATGATGCATTAGTGGTAATGCAAATATAAAAAAACAACAATAAGTTAACTTGGAGGAATGATTTGAGGACTTCCACAATGAATTTGAATAGGTCATTGAAAAATAAAATGTAGGTAATTGAATTAGATTTTAGAATATATTAATTTTATTTATAGAATTTTTGTATAAATATGTTAAATTCGAGTTTTTCTAACATGGAATTTCTTTAAATGTTTATATATATATATATATATAAAATGAAAATTGTTATATCCCAAAAATTATGAGGCCATGAGTTAGTGTAGGGTATGATGGTCTTAACATAATCAAACAATGTTTTTTTTAGATTGTCGATCTTTGTTTGTACTATTGCAACACATAATGTTTTTTTTTAAATGGGTCAAATGAGAAAATGTTATAGCACAAATAATAGGTGTGTGCATTTTTTTTTTTGGATACATATCAAGACAAAAATAAATTAAAATAGTAAACATTTTTTTTTGAAAATATATAGTTGAAATTTGCATAGTTGAATATATATGTGTGTGTAGCTTCATTGATGACATATTTGTGTAGAATATATAAAAATAACATGAAATCTATATTTATTAAGAGACATCAATAACATTCCAAGGATTGAGAATTTGGTATGGACACTAGGGTCCTTAACATGGTAAATGGAGTAAACTTGGGACTTAATTAGTCAAGGATGCTTCTAGGTATTAAGATCCACCACTCATGACCTCTAAATGAGATGTTTGGCCTATTACTAAGGATATCGATGACATTAGTAGGGTTTCAATGTTAGGTATTAGTCTTAGGGAATTGGACTTGGTTTGGGGAGGAATCCAAAGACTTTAGCTGTAAAGTACAATATCCTAAGCATATATAACAAAAAGAAATGAATAAAACTACAACCTCAAACATATTTAAGGCATCTTTGTCTTCCAAATAGTGATACATACATCATTAGAATAACTTGAGCACCAATTACGAGTCTCGATGCCCTTGACACGGTCATGGGAGGAAAAAAATTGATTAGACCCTAAAGTAATCATTTTGGAATACATGGTTCTAAAAAAAACCTTGAACCACCACATAATACCTCCCAATCTTATCCATTTCCTTTGAGTAGTGGTGTAGGTGCCATAAATATATTTTTGATACTAGGTACATGAGTCTTTGGGCCCTAGAAATGGTTGAAGTAAAAAATTAAAGACTTGTACCATAAATGAAGCTTCTAAGCACCCGGGTTCAATAATGGCATGTTAGTCCACTACACATGAACTATTAATCATATCCTTGCCCTCCGATTGGGGATGTTAATGGTATTAAGAAGTTTTTAGAACTAGGTGCATGGATTTCTAGGTCATGTATATGGTTAGGCGAGAAAATTGGTCTTATGCCATAAATAAATATTATAGAAATAAAGGCCCAAGAATAACATCTTGAACCAAAAAACATGACCTTCTAAGGTAATATTTGGCCTCCAAGTGGCGTTATATGCGCCATTACAATTTTTGAGAAAAGGGTATGGGTCAAGGGGTCCTCAACACATTGGAAAGAGGAAACATAGGATTTAGTCCTTATAGGAATATTTTGTTCATCTAGTGCCATGAACAACACCTTGAACCCACACACTTGAGCTCCCAAGAGTATCCTTTGCCTCTTAGTGGGCATATTGGCATCATTAGGGTTTTGGGTAACTAGGTATTAACATGAAGGCTTGGATCAATGAGGTATATAACCACCATACATGACCTCTTTGTGGGATATTTGTCCTTTGAGTTGCAATATGGACACCATTATAATTTTTTTAGCACTAAGGATGGGTAATGGGGCAGCATACATGGTCGAGGGAGAAAAATTGAGGCTTAGTGACTAAAATAAGTTTACATGCATCTAACTCCAAGAAAAATGACTCGAATCTTGAATTTTAATCCAATTTTCAATCCTTGATAATTATTTACAGTGATTCCTAAAAACAAATATTTCATCCCATAATTTCATTTCATAATCAATATTCACTTGCAAATACATAAAACAAGGATCATCAAAATATAACCATGCACAAAAGACAAAAATATTTTACCTTGGGAAACCCAAATGGGGGAAAACCAAATAAACGTTTCTTATAAGAAATTAATCCAATTCAAGTAAAATACCAAACATGAAGTTGATCCCTAGCACAAGATGAGGTTCACCCTCCTTCACAAGAAACCCTAACAAGGTTAGATCATCTTCCAAGAGAAACAAGAGAATGAAAGTACCCTAAAATTATGCTTGTTGCCTTTGCTAGGACTTCCTTGGAAGTCCACACTTGTGGAGAGAAGAAGATGTGTGTTGTGAATGTGACAAAAGAAGTTTGAGAACACTTCTATATATATTCTTTAATTGACTTGTTTTCCACTCTTGAGCCAACTTGTACTTTTGTCTTCTAGGGCCAATTTTTCGCTTTTACTGGGTATTTTCCCCTTCCTTTCCTTCAACTTTCTCTAGGACTTCTTTAAAGCTCTCTGTGTCTTCTCCAATGGATTTTACTGACTTCTTGGGTTATTTATTCATCATAGAAAATTTCTACTCGTTGATGTCCATCTCCTCACATGCATATCACATTCTTTCATAGAGATCTAATGTTGATGTGACCATACTCTATGAATTCCTATACACTTCTTAGAGCCAATGTGAAATACAACATTATATTATAATTTTTCTAATACATAAGAGGATAAAATCCTCTATAACATAGACAAGTAAACTCTCTACTAAGAATAGATCACTCCCATTATGGATTAATCCTTGTTGGGGAATTCATTGTGATCTATATCCTTTTGACACTCATAGTCAATCCACATGACTAGATAAAGCCTAAGCATCCAAGCCTCAATACACATAGTCAATATTACTAATGACTAGGTAGGGTTATGGCAGGGCCATCCTATGCCAACCATTAGTCAATATTACCCATGACCTCTCTAGGAGAATGATATGCAAAATGTTTTCATGATGTGAGAACCATGGAGAAGCATCAACACTCCCTCTTAACGAGGGAGACATTATGTATCATGCCAATACACATACTTGGTGATAATTTCTTTCACAAGAGATATAACTCACTCTTAACTTACATAAGATATGAATCAATTTTGTTACTCACAAGAGATATGAATCACTCTTGAATTACATAAGGTATGACTCATTTTTGTCACTCACAATGTCTGGTCCATTCACTTCATGTGAATGCCTACAACTCATCTGTAGGATCATCATAGTGCTTGGGCCATTCATGAATGACTGCCATTCATCTATAGAATCATCACAATGTTTGGGTCATTCACTTCTCGTGAACATCCCCACTCATATGTAAAACCATCTTGGTGTCTACACACCCATCAATACTCCCTCTCACTAAGAGAGGCGTTCTCCATCATGCCCATCTTGTCCTTAAAGTTTACAAACTTTTCCTTGGATAGAGGTTTGTTGAGAATGTTGGGTTTCTACTCATTTGTGGATATGTACTATAGCTTTACTACTCCTTTCTGAATCATGTCTCAGATGAAGTGTTATTTGATCTTAATATGCTTCAACCTGTCATGGAACACTATATTTTCCAAAATATTGAGACAACTTTGATTATCACAATGTATCATGGTCGCCTCTAACTCCTGATCAAATAACCCTGCAAGAATATTTAGAATCCACACAGCTTCAGGACTTTCAAAACTGGCTTCATAATACTCTACTTCCTCTGTATTGAGTGTGACATATGTATCATTCTTGCTAAACCAAGATATCGTGGTTGATCCCAAGCTGAAGCAACACCGCAAGATGCTCTTTCTGTCCATTGCACTCCTCTAAGCCATGATATGTATATATCTTTCACAGCTTTACTTCATCACCTTAGACATATCTTAGATAATATCCAATTGTACCATGCAATTACCTCACCACATGCTTTGCTGCATCCCAATATACATGCCTTGACTCAACCATACACTAGCTCAGGGTGTTCACTACAAAGAAAATATCTCATTAAGGATATGATCAACTACTTATGCATCACCGAATATGAATCTGAAGCAAAATCAATTAGCTTCTTCACAGTGTCAACATAGCGGGATCTGCCAAATCTAAATTTGAAGCAAAATCACTAAGCTTCTTCAGATTGTCAATATAATGGGATCCACCAAATTTGAATTTGAAGTGAAATCACTCAACTTCTCTAGATTTGTCTCCATAGGTATAACTATCATCCCAAATCTCCCAGGATATCAACTATATACTCCCTTTGTCTGAGGAAGAACTCATTTGGTCTCTGTCATACTTCTAATCTCAAGAAGTAATGCATAAGGAGAAGACCCTTCATCTTGAACTCAGAGGCCAACTCCCTCTTGCAATTGACACTGTGCTTCTTTGTTCCCACAATGGAACATATCATCAATCATACAACACCAAGATCAAATGTTTTCCAACAACAACACTGTAGTAAAGGTCAAAATCTGCATCATTCTTGGTGTAGTCCAATCTCATCAAGTACATGTTTATTCTAGCATACCATGTCTTGGGTGCCTGCTTGAGTATGTACAAAGTCTTCCTTATCATCAACAAGTTGTACTGCAACTACTCAATCTATGGGGGAGCATACTACTCCCTCTGCATATGAGTATCTTGCACCCTCTACATCTGGACACTTTGCACTCTCTACATTTGAGTATCCCGCACTGAAGAAACCTACTTTCTTTTGCACTTGTTTATATTTGTGTATTCAACTATGTCATCTCCACCAAGTGTGTATATTGTGACAAGTCTCATGCTTTGTCAAGAACACTGAATACCATCCAAGACTTCCCCTGAGTCTGCAAAATTGCTATCCTTCATGAGTAATCTTTGATGCTAATTAGAACTGCATGTTTGATCCCCTAGATCCATTTGGAAGTCATCACTAAATTCCCTTATGATATTGGAACTATGATCACTATACTAGAGGGACACACATCTTTCGGAGCTTCCTGCTCCTACCATCAAACTCCATGTGAGACCTTCTAGATATGAAGGATACCATCATGATATTCTTCTTCCTTAGCACATGGGTGTATGCTAGACAACCAATAATTCTTTATGACTTCACTTCTGCAAATGCTTTCTCAGGAGTCAATATCTGGTGAGGACACTTGAGCATAACTATCATACTAGATATATCACCGATCATTGTTTCCACAATCTTTACAATGTGCCTATTCATGATAGAAATGTACACAAGGGTTAACTAGTACTAAATTAAAAAATTCTGATATTGATCAAAAAATAATAATTCAATAAAAAACTTATTGCACAAAGTATAAAATACTTATCTTTGTTTGTTTTGTTGGCTCCCTCTTGATCTCTGCCTCTTTGTAGAAATCACTAGATTTTTTGGAATTTACCCTTCTCCATCGTATGATCTCAGGGTTTGATCTTCTTCTTCATCAAGTCCTTAAATTCTTTGAACTTGCATAAATCTTCATCTTAGGTATTCATGTCTCTTGGAGATAATCATACATAGTACAAGAAGACATCAAAGGATTCCACTATCATCAGTCCACATGTGTCTGAATGCACTAGATCCAAGATCCCATTGGATCTACTATCATTTCTCAGAAAATATCCCTTGGAATTCTTTCCCATTGTATAACCCTTCATGCTCTAATTGAATCTTTTGGAATACTTAGAAGTACTCTTTTCAATCTTCATCAAATTTTTCTTCTTTTTGTTTTCTTCCGAGGTGGAAATTATTCAACATCAATTGGTGATTTATTTTCCTTTCTTTTCATTTGAGAGCACTTACGAGTAGAGTAACCAAATGTATGAAAATTGTATCTTTTGACCTGTGAGAGATATTTCAAACCATCCTACTTGTCTTCTTCTTCTAATACTAGACACCATCTTGATAAGGGATCAAATATGAAATTTGATCTAGAAACCCTAATCCCGACAGAAATTAGGTCAAAATTGAACTTTGACATAACTGAAACTTGGTTTTACATAAATATGCACCCTACGTTTTTGGATTGATTTTTGGGCCCTATTTTCTGGACTTTAATTTTCCAGGCCTAATTTTTTGGACCTTAATTTTCTAGGCCTATTTTTATGGGCTCTAATTTTTCGGGCCCTAAATTTTTGGGCCTACTTTTTTGGGGCCCTACTTTTTCAGACCCCCATAGATAAATGCGCCTGACTAAGGAGAGATCCATAATACTAATTTCAACTCCAATTTGTTGTAGGAAGTGTCCAAACTTGGAATCCCTACTTGTTATATTATGGCAGAGACAATCACTATCAATGGCATCTATTCAATACTGCTTTGATACCATGTTGAATTTTAATCCAATTTTAAATCCTTGATAATTATTTACAATGATTCTTCAAAAAAATATTTCATCCCATATTTTAATTTCATAATCAATATTCACTTGCAGCGAAACTAAAACACTGATCACTAAAAGATAACCATGCACAAGAGACACATAAATTTTACCATGGGAAACTCAAACAGGAGAAAACCCAACAATTTTTTCTCAGAATAAATCAAACTAATTCAAGTACAATACCAAACATGAATTTTATCCCTAGCACAAGATGATTTTCACTCTCCTTCACAAAAAACCCTAACAAGGGTAGATAATCTTCCAAGATAAACAAGAGAATAAGAGAACCCCAAAATTATGCTTCTTTCCTTTGTTAGGCCTTCCTTGGAGGTGCACATTTGTGAAGAGAAGAATATGTATGCAGTGAATGTGACAAATGAAGTGTTAGAACACTTTTATTTATATCCTTCAGTTGACTTGTTTTTAACTCTTGAGTCCGACTTGTACTTTTGTCTTCTAGGGCCAATTTCCCCCTTTTATTGGGGTATTTTTCCCTTGAGTTCAAATTTCTCTTGTACTTATACAATTCTACTTGGGACTTATTCAATGGATTTTCTTAAATTTTTGGATTATTTAATCATCATAGAAAATTTTTCCTCATTGATGACCATCTCTTGACATGTCAATCACTTTCTTCCATAGAGTTCTATTATTGATTTGACCATACTCTAAGAAGTCCCGAACACTTCTTAGATCCAATGTCAAATACAACATTAGATTAGAATTTGTCTAATATAAAAGAGGATAATATCCTCTATAACATAGACAAGTCAACTCACTCTACTAATAATAGATCACTCCCATGACATAGTACTCCTTGGAGAACACAATGTGACCTCCATCCTTCCGACACTCATAGTCAATCTACATGACTAGATAAAGGGTAAGATTTCAAGCCTCAATACACATATTCATTATTACTCATGACTAATTAGGGATACGATGGGGCCATCCTCTACCAACCATTGGTCAATATTACCCATGACCTCATTGGGAGAATAATCTACAGAATGTTTGCTCGATGCTGGAACCATGGAGAAAAATCAACATCAAATCACCAACCTAATGTATTAAGAGTATCATATCCCTCTTAGTTTGGATATGGACATCATTAGGAGCTTTTTACGTTTAGGTAAGAGTCGCTTTGCATTTAACATGGTAGGGGAAGGAAAGTTAGGCCCTAAACCCTAAAGGAAGCTTCTAAGGCTAAAGGGACACAAATTGGGCCTTGAACCACCACATAAAAGATTTATATGGGATATTGGATCTATTAGAAGGTTTTCAACCCTAGATTTTAGGCATGCAGGCCCAATAATGACACATTGAACCACCAAAAAGGAACTTTTCCAAGGTATACTTGGTCTCCATATGGGAATAGTCATAAGTATGAGGTTTTAAAAATTAGGTATTGGTATTTTGATGCTAGATAAATTTAGGGCAAGAAACCCAAGCCTTTGGACCTAAATGAAGCTTCTAGGCATATGGGGAAAAAAACGAGACCTTGAATCACACAAAGGGACACTAACGGGAATCATTTCCTCTAACTAGATATAGGTTCCATTAGCATTTTTGAGCACAGTGTGGGGGTCTTGTGCCTTGAACATGGTTAGGAGAGGAACCTTGAACCTTAGGACCTAAAGGAATATTTTAACCATCTAGATCCAAAAACGTTCCCTCGAACAAGCACACTTGGCCTCTTGAGGGTTCCACTGGCCTATGATTTTGGATGTTAATGGAAAAATATGGTTTTGAATAGTATGTGTGTATTAGGGCTTACTGGAACAACACTGTTTTCTAATTCATAACATCTTTGTATCTTCTGGAGACAAATAGCCAATTGGTATTTAACTCTAAGAGTTGATTGGTGGGTCGAATTGGTGGTTGAATAATGGGCCAAGTAGGATCTCGGCTAGTCATCTTGGCTAACCAATGAATGAACCGACTAATGATTGAACAAACAAACCATTAGAACATAACAATTTACTATGGAATAAATTTCAAGAAAATTGTTGTGTGATGACCCTAGTATGTAGACATGACATTCCTTGCTTTAAGGGAGTTGGTTTCAACTTGAAGCTATAAAAAATGACCACCTTGGTGTGATACATACATGAGACAATATATGTGAAATTTTTGAGAAGTGAGCAATGCATTTTGATGTATTTTCATTCTATGATTAAGTGATTAAAAAATGATTTTAGAGACCACTTCTTCTTGGAATTGCTTAATCTTATTGTTTTGTTATGTCTAATATTCTAATATTCTTCACAAGGCCTTGGAAATGATATAGGGAAGAATACCATGCCTTAGGCCCTAAAGAAAGAATTGAAACATGACTTCTCCTTGAAATGTCATAGGTACTGGGGTCCTTGACATGGTAAAGGGAGGAAACTTGGGCCTAAAATAGTAAAGGATGATTCTAGGTATCTATGGACACCACACATGACCTTCTAATGATAACCTTGGACTATAAGTGGGCATATTTGTGACATTAGTAGGATTTCAACACTAGGTATTAGTCTCAGGGCCTTGAACATGGTTTGGGGATGATTCTAGAGACTTGGTTATAAAGGAATCTTCTAAGCATACAAGGAAAATACTAATGACTCAAAATACAAACATCTTGAATGGATGGTTATGCGCCGTTGCGGTAACATTGGTTTCACGTTGATTTTCAGCTTGTAATAGGTGGTGGAATCGATGCATATGGGGGAATTGGTGTGTATAATGGACATAAACATAAAAAATGGTACATAAATGGTTAGTCTATAATCAAGGGTTCTTCCTTGGTCTAGGTGGATGTTGGGGGTTCTATCCAGGGGAATTAGCTCTGTTGTTGTTAGGAGGGTTGGGTTGTTGACCGCCCCCTTGAGGTTGGTTGTTTCCCTGGTTCCTACCTCTATGTATTCTTCCCTGCCATTGTTGGTTATTGGGGGTGGGTTGATTGGGGAGGTTTTGTTGAGCATAGACCTTTCCTTGAGGAGCATGAGAAGTTAGGGCCAGAGTAGGTGTAGGTTGCACATGTGGTGGGTAGTAGGTGGGAGCTGCTGGAGGGGCTACAAATCCTACTGGCTGGCGATTACAGGTAGGCGCCAGGAAATTTGGTCCATGAACATGAGCAACAAGCGCGAGAGACACATATGAAGGCGTGGCTCTGGATTTATTAGCTGTGCATGAAAAGTCGGGGGCGTATCCAGGTTGGGAAACACTAGGGCGTTACCAGAGTGAGGTGGCATTAAAGGAGAGGCCATGTATAGGTGGAGGTGTTGGGTAATGGAGCCAGTGTATCGTGCCATGAGGAGCCAACACGAGGAGCATCATGTATGATGGTGTAAAGGTAAACTGATTGGGCATAGATAAGGTCGAACTTCTATGCTTTGAGGATTGCTTCCTCCTTAGTTTGTGGGTGCTTGGATGAAACATCCTTGGCGATAGGGGGAGTAAGGTTTTAAGAAACCAATCAAGGAAGATATTGACATCTAATTGGATTTGGCACAAACTACGGTGACGATGCTACTCTTGGATGTGATTCGTGATATGGGCAGCAATGTTATGTCTACAGGATAATAAGATTTCCATACCCTCGTCGTAATGGACGAGTAGCTCAAAGTACTGGAGGAACATTGAGGCTAAAGAGGAAGAATCATGATAAGCGGCATGGGGCATCTCAATGTACCATTTAGTTGCAACACTAGTCAGTGTGTGCTGGAATAACCACAGTCGGATAGAGTTTTCCACTATGCTATTGGAGGAACAACATAAGTGGAAGGACATGATATGGTTTTGAGGGTCTTCTCACGCCTTTACCTCAAACTTAGGGATTTTTGAAGGGAGTTTGGTAGGCATGGGAGTCCACAACGGGTCATGACGGATGGGGTCATTCGTTAACCACGCCAAATTGGTAAGGTTGACGCTAGCCATGAATGGTAGACTAGGATATGGAATAGATTTCAGAGGCCCAACAATGGTGCTAGGGTCGGTGGGCATGTAGGCACCACGGGAAAGTGGGGGTTGGTAGGGTTGAATTTAGGTGATAGAGGTAGTCAAGGGAATGGTGTGAATAGCCAGAATAGTGGTAGAATGGACCATTCCCCCATGCATGATTGTAGGAATGGTGTGAACCATGGTGGTTGGAGTGGGGCCACCACTAGTGGGTAGCGAACCAACAACAATGTGTGCGGTGGCAAGGGGCCCACTAGGACCAGGGCCTGTAGGGACAACATAAGTGATATCCGGTATGAAAAGTGGAGAGTTCACAAGTCCACTACCAACTATCCCCCCTGGAAGGGGTTGGGAGGTGCACCATCCATGGGGCTGGATGGGGCAGTGAACAATGTAGGTTTAGATTGATAGGATTTTGAATCTGACTCAGATGCAACGTATGGCTTTGAATGTGGAGAACGACGCCGAATATGGATCCAATGATGATGGTTCAAGGAATCGAACTAAGGGGTATGCCCCCTAAGTATCTAGGAGTAGCATGGTAGACCAATGGTGGCGTGATGGTGTGCTATATTATGAATGAAGGATCAAGGGTGGAAAACACAAGGTAAAAAAATCCATCTACAACCGAGTGTGCAGAAGGAGAGCTAATAAATGGTGTCACACAAGCCAAAAAGAAATCTCTAAAACTAAATTGTAACAGCGTGTCACAACAGGTGAGTCTACAACAAAGAAACTAGAAATCCAACAAGTAGCACTACCTATGAAGAAAATGATGCACTAACCTATGGGGTATAAGTGCAAGCAAGCTCCTAGATACAAGATGGAATACCCTCACAAATAGTATCCTCTACTGCGTGGTGAAATACATAGTCAAACGATATGAAATGGAATAACCAAAGGCTAAGAGAATCCCACTACCGAGAGGGACCTCAGGTAAAAGGGCCTTAAAATACTGGCAACTAGGATATCTCTTTCACAACATGTTTAGGATGGTTTCCTGGTAATTCATTCCTTTGGTCTTTGACACCCAATATGGTCCTGAACATGCACGAGGAGGATTATGAAGGGTTAACCTTTGGTACAGAATGGAGTGTGGTACTCCACCATGACTTCTGGAACCCCTTCATTGTGGATTACCCCCAAAGAGCGGGAGCCCTCCTGATAAAATGGTTGTGACCGTGTCAACAAATACTAGAGGATTTTGGTTTCCTATAAGACAACAACTATGTCTAAGATGTAAGTGACAAAGGGGTGTTATTTGGATGCCTATCCCTAGTGTCCTAACTTAACTACAATATTGTTTTGGTCCTCAATTGAGGTTACAATGTTGGTTGATTTAAGATAAATTTTAGGCTCAACTTGGGATCATGAACCAAGTGTTTATTTTAAGGTGTGATATGTGTGCAAAAGTGGAGTGTGATATCTAAAAACCTAGCGCTCTCATGCGAGAGATGCATATGCTAAAAAATAAAGAACAATACTGAAAGTAAATGATTTTTAACACATAAACTAATTCTTCCAGAACATATGCAAGTAAACAAGCACACAAGGAACTCTATAGGGCGTAGGAAACACACAAGGGGTCTCGACTACTAAGCTTGACTAATATAGGCACACATACAAGCAAAAGGGGACTTCAAAACACACCAAGGGGCTATAAGAAATCAAATATGGGAAAATACAGTCAATACAAGGGCATATCACAGGAAGGGGGTCTAGAATGGGTCTCAAACACCTCAAACAGTTGGAAAAATTGCAGGTCACACCTGTCGGCCGAACACGTGTCGTCGGGGTCACACTTGACTGAGAAACAGTCGTGCCCAAGACATGAAAACAATAAAAAAATGAAGGTCACACTTAATAAGGGTTTTCATGTGACAAATCACACTAAAAAGGGTCACAGGAGCAACCTGGGTTGGTTTGGAATGCAGGACAGACGCGATCTAGACTTTGGGTCTAGTTTGCACTTATCGAGGAAAAGGTGCAACCTCGGTTGTGTTTATTGAGAAAAACGATGCGACCTGGGTCACATCATTCTTCAGAAAAGGTGCTATCCAACTGAGACTGTTTTTTTTATGAAAAAACACAGGTTAGGGCCAGGGGAGTAGGCACTGGAATGGAATAGTTTGGATCTCCTGAAAATGGGTCAGATCCACGACGACTGAGGGTACCCAAGTAAAATAAACCAGCAAAAAAACTGCAAAAACTAAGATCCAAGAGGATCGAGCCGGTAGAGTCGCCAAAACTGTAGTGGATATTTCTCTCTAGCTACGTGCAAAAGCACCTACCTTAGATTAACCAGATCTAAGGGTATAGTTCATGATGCAAGGGAAGTGCTCAACCTTGACTTATAAGCAAGCAACAACAAATATTTTTTAAATTTTATGATTTTCTTCTAATGAATAAAACAAAATGCAACATACCTTTTATGAAATGGGCCACTGGTGCAACCGTTTGAGAATGTGATCCGACGACTCCCACGATCTAGTTCTTTGATCTTATCCACCTAGGGTTGTCAAGGGAAAATGCATCAAAGAGTGTATGGAGTAAACTCAACATACAACGTGTAATGATGTGGCAAAAGTATGGGATTGTCTGAAAGTGACAAAAGTGTAGGAATGTAAAGTTCAAACGTTGTGGAATGTTTGTTGTGAGACCTTCAGAATGTATTTATAGGATGATCCAAGATTTTCTTTCCCATGGTATTGGTCCATGGGTTTTCATAGTGCATGGTATTTGTCCATGGTTTTTTACCCATTCTCATTTTAAGGTTTTTTGGTCCTTTTTGGGAGAATGGGGGTTATGTTGCAATAAATGCCCATCTTCCCTATATTTATGGGGGAAGGAATAATGATGTTTTGGAGAAATTTCGGTGGAATTTAACTGCGAGGGTCAAAATGGAGGGAATAATGGTGGGATTATGATGTATAATTATGGTTTGGACCATAGAGAGTTATGTGGAAAATTTTTGGTGTTAACATGGACCTTATATATGGTTAGTGGAGGAGACTTAAAACTCAGGATATAAAGGAATATCCTGGCCAAATATAACTAAGGTGGATTCCTCCACCAATAAAAAATGGCCTATTGAGTGTATCACGCGTCCATGGTTCAAGATGTTGGTGTTGTTAGGTGTTTTTGAGAATTATGAAGCCAGTGTCCTAGAGCCTTGGGAATGACATTCTATGGATGAATACTATGCATTTGGCTCTAAAGAAGCCACTAAGGCATCTAGATCCATACATAATGCCTCAAAGAGCCATGCATGGATTTTCATGGGCATCCATTGTACTATATATCTATGTCTTGTGGTCTTGGGGCCTTGTACATGGTAATTGAGGAGACTTAAAAATCAAGCCATAAAGGAATCTTCTAACCACATAAGGCTAAGAATATTTCCTCCACCAATAAAAGGAAACCTACTAAGGGTGTCATTTTCCTATGATTGATGATATTTGTGCAACTATATGGTTTTGATAGATATGCATATCTTATAAGGAATTGGGAATGTATTTCCAAAGAGGAAGATCGTGCCTTTAACCCCAAAGAAACTGCTAAGGTATCCAGAGCCATGATCAATTCCTTGAAGCACCATTGGAATTTAAGTGGGAATATTCATGCTATAAAGGGTTTTTAAAAATAGGACTTGAGTCCCAAGACATGGTTAAGAAACCAAATATTCATTCCCTAAAGGAATATTCTAGTCTTCTACATCCAAGAACAATGTGTTTAACTACCACATATGACCTATTGATGGATTCATTTGCATTTTAGTGGTGATATGGATTCACTTATCACTTTTTGATCTCTAGGTATGGATCTCGAGTCCTTGGAGATGGTTGGGGTAGGAGAATTAAGCCTTAATCCATAAAGGAATATCCCAGGAATCTAAGTAAAAGAATGTCACCTCAAACTAGCAAACATGGACTATGTGTGGGTATATATATGGAATTGATTGGTTTTTAGTAGTAGGTATAATTCTTGGGGCCCTAGATATGATTAAGGGATGAATCCGATGTCCTATATCTTAAAGGATGTTTTAAGGCATTTATTTCCTAAAGTATTCATCTTAAGATATGGAAATTGTCAAAGGTTGAAACATGGGCCTTAGGTCCTAAGGGAAGTTTATAGGGATTGAGGGCAATGATTAAGGCACCAAACCACAATAATTCACCTACAATAGGTATACATGTCCTCTAAATTAGTATAGAATAACCATTAGGAGGTTTTAGTTCCCATATATATATGTCTTAGATCTAGATAAGATAAATGAGGAGACCTAAGACTTAGGCCCTAAACATACACACCCAAGGATAAAAGGCTAGGAAGGAGGTTGCAAAACACCACATACGACCTATCAAGGGGATGTTTGGAATCCAACTGTGGATATTAAATACTTTAGGAGGTTTGATATCCATGTATGTATCTCGAGTCCAAATACATGGTTAGGGAAGGATCCAATGCCTTAATTTATAAAGAAAGATTATAGGGATCAAGGGCCATTAATATTGCCTCAAATTACCATACATGACTTCTCTAAGGGATATAGAGCCCCTAAGTGGAAATATGAGAGCCATTAAGAGGTTTTGAGAACTAAGTATGCCCCTTAGAAGAAATATGAGAGTCATTAATATGTTTTGAGAACAACGTATAACTCTCAACACCTTTGAAATAGATAGCCATAAAAATAAAATCATATGTAGGCCATATAAGTAGATTATAGGGCTCAAAGGCCTTGGATAATATCTCATATCTCCACAAAATAAAGTTTTAGGAGATATTTATCCTTTAAGTGTGGATATGTATGGAATTAATAGGTCATGATTGAGGCCTCGAAACATCACAAAAAATATTTTTTGTCTTACTAGGTATATTGGTTCTGTCAGGAGGCATTTAACATTGTGGATGGGTCTTTGGGTCGATATGATTTAGGTCGTAAAGGAGTTTTCTAGGGATTGAGAGCCATCAACAAGGACACAACAACCATAGATTTTTTTTTAGAGGATATTTGTCCTGCAAGTTAGATTATAGGGTTGATTAGGAGGATTTTAATACTAGTTTAGATGAGTCGTGAGTCCTTGATAATTTATGAGGAAACATTAGCATTTGGCCATAAATGAATGTTTGATTTCTTGGTGAGCATGAATCAATATTTTGACTACAATATAACATTGAAATAATTGATCTTATTATTTTGATAGGGGATATGGACACCATTATGAGGTTTTGAGAACCAAGTATGGGTCACAAGTCCTTGGACATGGTTGGGAAAGGAAACTCAAGCCTTAGGCCTTAAAGGTGTATTTGATGGCTCCATAGCTACAAAACTGGTCTCTATTAACAACAATGAACTTCTCTAGGTTATATTTAGCATCCAAGAAGGGACATGGGTTCCATTTGGAGGATTTGAACGCTAGTTATGAGTTTTAGGGTGCTAGACACGGTGAATAGAGGAAAGCCAAGCCTTAGTCTCTAAAGGAATCATTTAGGGATGAAGGCAATGAACAAGTCCTTAATCAATCACATAACATTGATCTAGGGCATCTTGAGTATTCTAGTAGAAATATGGAAACAATTAGTAGGATTTGAGTTTAAGGGATATGCTTGGAATCCCTAGACATGGTTCGATGAGGAATACCAACATATCATGCCTAAATGATATTTATGGCTCATAGACCATGCACAAGGTATAATATCACCACATAATCATTGTAAAGTGATCCTTTGACCTACTTGTGTCATAAAAGGGACATTAATACCATTTGTCGCATATGTATTATACTCAAGTTCTTTCTCATGTTTTTTGAATAGAAACTAAGGTTGTAGGTCCTAAAATATGTTTCTCCATGGCTAATGGACCATGTAGAAGGCCCTAGTTTACCTCATATGTTCTATAATTTGATGTTCTAGCTCAAATCGTGGTTTGGGGTTACAAACTATGAAATTGCATGGACATTTCTTTTAGGGCTTATGGATCATGAGCTATGCATGGGGCCAAAAATAATGACTCATTTCTATAGAATGAATTGTGAGGGGCAAAACAATGAATCATTGTTATAGAATGATTCCTTAATCAATAAGAGGTATATGACTAATTTGAATCTTTAGAGACATTAAAGATAGGTACATCTAAATATACACCCCAATTTAGAATCGTAAACCAATGAATTAGACGATAACCATTATTTCAAAGACTCGTTGATTATATGTAGATCCTAAGACACATATAATACACATTTCATAGTCTAAAATGCCATACATAATATATATAATCTCCCCAATTCTTATTATTTGTTTGCATGGTGAGATGGATTAAAGATAACATGCAAGATAACAGATCAATATATTCCTTTGCTCCTGTGAATCAACACAAACACACACAATCTATTCTTTTAAACCTATTCCTTTTATTCCTACAAAAGAAAAACACACACAATGTGAAACAGGGAGAAATAAGAATCAAGGGAATCCCAGAGGTGGAGCATAACGCAAATGTACGTACTATCTTGAAACTGTATTCCTTAATTTCACTCCTCACAAAATACAACATGCAGGATTTGAGACAAACCTATTACAGTTACATGCATAACATTAAAATGACCAAAGATGATAGTGATGCAAGACAACACAAATTTGGCATGAAAAATTTGGATGACCGCACTCAAAGGATTCATGCATGTGTGTCCAAATATAAGGCCAAACACTCTGGGAGACTTGTGCGCATGGAAAGAGGAACGACGTAGCCTAGACGCATGGAGATAGGAAAGGCGACAAGACTGCAATAGAAATTGGCACCCAAAGTTCTCTCTGGCCACGCTCTTCGCCCTCCTCATCTGGGAACTAGGAAAAAGAGAAAACCCTTGATGATACCAATGTTTCCATAATTACACCTATTGTAATTATGGGCCAAGAAATCTAGAAGGCCATACAAGAAAAAAACCACTAGATGTAATCGCTGGTGGAGACATAAAAGAGCCAGTGTTGCTTTACGAAAAGAATGTTGTGATTTTCATGACTGAAGCCATTGAGTTTTGAGAGGATCCTTTGCATTTTGAGCACATTCTGCGAAAAAAAAAGGGATCCAAAGTCAATCTAGACTTATTAACCATGATTTCCATTGTCTAGAACAATATGGAACTACATAACATTAACAAAATTTTCACGAGAGGCGATTCAACATATCAAGGTGGATTTTGTGTTTCAAAACTTGCCAAGCTAAACCATTGAAGAAGAGATCCTACTGGGCGTTAAGGTATGACTTTCAAAATGAAATCAGTTCTGTTACTAAAAATAATGTTGTCTTTATAGATGCATTTAATTAAGCAACCTTTGTGTTTGGTTCAATTGTTATCTAACCTCAATCTCCCTTTGTCCTGATTTTGTTGATTTAGTCTCGCCTCGTTATATAAATATCATAGCTTTAAATGCTCATAGTCGACGTGCATGCGCCTTTAAGCTTGTTCTGAAATAACATCCAGGTAGATTGTTGCATGCACATAGACTGCATGCATCTGAACAACATCTACCAAAAGCGTTAGAGTGACCGATTGCATGCACCTTCACTGCAGTACCAAATGCCTGTTAGGCATAGTGAGAATGATTAGGTTGCAGTACCAAATCCCTGTTAGGCATAATGAGAGTGGTCAGGTTGTTAGGCGACTGCACAAAGCTCCACAGTTGTCAGAATATGTCAGATTTCCAAACAAAAAGGTTTTTCGACAGTAAGAAAGTTGGATACAAAAACAACACAAAATAGGTAAAAACATAGCATAAAACTTCAAGAGTTGTGCATGAATGCCAAAATCAGGTTGAATACGTAATTCCCTACAAGGAAGGGAATAATAAAGTTACCTTGTTCTACAATATTATATTCTATTCGAGCCCACTTCATGTGTCCATAATATGGATTGGAATTTATTTATATGTAAGGAGAATTTAATGAGGCGATTAATACTCACATCGTTCGACTTGGCTTGTGGAGAGTTCTCAAGACGGAGAAGTCTTGATCAGCGACAACTTCGCCCCGACAACGAAAATCGTCGTTGGTTTTTTCATTGTGAATGGTGAACATCGGTAGCATGTCAAGATTTTCTTTCTATAGTCAATTGCTGACACAGGCCGTGAAAAACCTCAGCAAATCAATATCTTATTACGTAGATGAGTGTTACATATAAATGATATCAAAACCGTTATCTACAGTTAGATAACGAGATTATTAACTAGAATTTAATAACTAATAACTGAAATATTATTTACAATGTAATCCCGAAGGATTATTCAACGTTCCCCCTTAATCCGAAGGGACATCTAACATGCCAAGCTGCATTCTAAAATTTTCAAAATTTTCACGGCCTAATGCTTTAGTAAAGATATCTGCAATTTGCTTAGAAGTCGGACAATGTGTTAGATGAATGGTTTTGGCCTCAACTTGATGTCGAATCAAGTGATATTTGGTGTTGATATGTTTGGTTTGATCATGGAATTTTGGATTCTTGGCCAATTGAATTGCAGAAGTATTGTCGACAAAGAGAGGCATTGAAGTCATTTGTTTCTCCTGCAAGTCTTCAAATATTTTACAGATCCAAATGATTTATTTTGTGGCTTGAGTTGCTGCAACATATTCGGCTTCAGTTGTATAATCAAAAAGAACATATTGCTTTCGTGATCTCCATGTGATAGCTGCTGATCCAAGGTTCATCAAATAACCTGAAGTAGAGACCCCATGCTCTTTATCTCCATCAAAATCAAAATTTGAATAACCAGTGAGATGAAAGTCTGAAACTTTAGAATATTTGATGCCATAAGATTGAGTGCCTTTCAAATATTTGAGCACTCGCTTTGCTGCATTCCAATGACCTTCATAGGGATGATGCATAAACCTGAAAAGTATTCCTACAACAAAAGTTATGTCAGGACGAGTAGTAATAAGATAAATTAAACTTTCAACAAGCTTCCTGTACTTTGTTGGATCTTCAATTGTGATAACTTCATTTGAAGTAAGCTCTAGATTGCACTCCATTGGTGTTGAAACAGGATTACAATCTTGCATGCCAAATTTGTTTAATAACTCTCCAACATATTTTTTCCGAGAAATGAAAATGTGTTTTGGTTTTTGATCTACTTCAATTCCTAAATAATAATGTAATAATCCCAAATCTGTTATATCAAAAACCTTTTTCAACTCTCTTTTGATAGATACTATATAATCATCATTATTTCCTGTGATAAGCAAATCATCCACATAGACAACTAGATATACAATCGATCTTCCAACTTTCTTGACAAATAAAGTTGCATCATCTAGATTGAAGTGCTTATAATTCAATTTGATAAGATGTTCAATTAACTTTTCATACCAAGCTCGGGTACTTGCTTCAAACCATATAAATATTTGACCAATTTGCATACCTTCTATTCTTGACCTTTGATAGCAAAGCCTTCAGGCTGATCCATATACACATCTTCTTTCAAGTCTCCATTCAAAAATGCGGTTTTAACATCCATATGATGTATCTTCCATCCTTTTTGTGCCGCTAATGAAAACAAAGTTCGAATGGTGCCCCATTTAGCTGTAGGAGCAAATGTTTCTGTGCAATCAACACCTTCTTTCTGTGCATACCCTTTTGCTACAAGTCTCGCTTTGTGTTTGTCAAGTGACCCATCTGCTTTATACTTATTCTTATATATCCACTTGCATCCAATCGGTTTGGTTCCAATTGGAGAATTCACTAACCTCCAAGTTCCATTTTTTATGAGAGCATCATACTCTCTTTGCATTGCACTTTTTCATACATCATTATTTAGTGCTTCTTGAAAAGATGTAGGTTAATCAAACACATGAAAGTTTAATTCACAATCTAATGTCACAAAATCATCATACCTTTTAGGAATGTCTTAGTCCGTATCGATCTACCAACTTCTTGTTGTGGTGTTTGCTATGTTTATTTTTTAAGAGCAGGTTCTGCATTATCTATGATACTTAATTTATCCATTCCATTAACAATATCATCAATTGTCTCATCTTCTGTTTCATCAACTTGTGCATTAGAATCATCAACTTGTGCATTAGAAGAACTTGTTGCTATAAAAGGAAATTCCAAAACTTGACTTAGAACAGGAATCCCCCCTTCAAGATTTGGAAGTTCATTATCTATTTCATGATAGATTTTTTTAGAATGAAATCTATCAAGCTGAGCAAGTTATTTATCAATAGTGAGTGCATTTTTATCAAATTCAAGAAATATAACATCTCTAGAAACAATAAACTTCATGTTATCTTCATCATACAACCTATAAGCTTTAGAAGTATTAGAATATCCCAAAAAAATATACTTCCGATTTCTTGCTTCCAATTTATGTCTTTGTTGCTCAAGAATCAAAGCATAACATGTGGAACCGAAAATTCTAAAATGCTTGACAACTGAAAGATGATCATGCCACATTTCATAAGGTGTTTTGTTTTGTAGTGCAGCAGAAGGACATCTATTCTTAATGTAGACAGCACAAAGAACTGCCTTTCCCCAAAACATTAACTTGACATTTTTAGAAAACATCATTGATCTTACCATATTCAAGACTGTCCTATTCATACGTTCTGCCACATCATTTTGTTGTGGATTATAAGGAAAAGTTGTTTGATGTTTAATACCATTCTCCTGGAAATATTTTTCAAAATCTTAAGATGTATATTCACCACCGTTTTCAGTTCGAAAGGTTCCAATATTGAATTGAGCTTCATTTTTAATCCATAAATGAAAATTTCTGAATGTATCAAAAGCTTGAGATTTCGCTTTTAATAAATAAACCCAACACATGCTCGTAAAGTCATCAATGAAAGTCATGATATATTTGTTACCATTTGCTGATGGAACATGCATGGGTCCACATAAATCTGAGTGAATAAGACCAAGCTTTCTTGAAGCTCGAAAAATGGAATCATTAAAAGGTTGTTTATTGTGCTTGCCTAAGATACAAGCATCACATAGGGAAAGTTGTCTTGGAATAGTAGGAAGCCCTTGAACTCCTTTCTGTTTCATAATCCTGAGACTATCATAATTAATATGACCAAATCTAGCATGCCACAATAAGCTGGAAGATAAATTACTATTATGCTGAACCAAATTTGCAGAATTCTGTGAATTGGATGATGTACTATTCAACTTTAAAAGTTTGTTATCTTCCACTCCATTCATTACAATCACATTATCATAAGCTCTTCTAATTTCAATGACACTATAAAACATATGTATTGAGTGATTTTGTTGTCTAATTTGCACAAGAGATATTAGATTTCTATTCAATTGTGGAACATAAAGAACGTCAAAAAGTATATAATCAAGAAGTCTTGATAATTTCAATCTAACAGAACCAATTCCTGAAGGTTTTAACTGAGACTTATCTGTCAAATGTACTACCCCATCAATTTGATCACTAAAAGTTTCAAATAAGTATTTTCTAAATGTCATATGACATGTGGCTCTGGTATCCAATAACCAAATGTCATTCCATGAAAACGAAGTACTGAAAGCTTCTTCAATTCCTAGATTACAATGTGCAACAACATAATGTGCATATTCAGGAGGGTTACCTTTATCATTTCCTTTATCTTGTACTTGCTCTTTCTTGTTAACAATTTTATCCGAGGAAGTTCTACAATAACTGGCATTATGACCAGTTTTTCTACATCTATAACATTGTTTCTCTCCTTGATTAAATCTCCCCCCCCTTCCTTTGTACTGTCTTCTTTGTCCTCTACCTCGGCCTCTGCTTTTATTTTCATCCTTTGCAAATTCTTCTTTTGATTTGTGTCCTTTCTGTGCAAGACACAAAGTTTCTTCATTGGGTTTAGACTCCTATTTCCCAAACGCTTTTTCTCTTTCTGCAATTTTCTCAACAAGTGTTTCAAAGGCCATAGCCTTCATTTGGCCACTAGCTTGAAGTGATTCTAAATAATGAGTATAGGTAGGGTAAGGAGCTTTAATAAATGCAGTAAGTTGAATGTCAACTTTTACACGAGTTGCATCAATATCATGGAAAATGGCTGTAATTTCAGAAGCAAGTTTCATTGGATCATTAACTCTAAGTTAAATAACTTCATTAACAATTGTATGATTTCAATCTCAGAATGTGAAACATACAAATTTTTTAGTTTCTTTAATGCTTCCCAAGCACTTTTGCGAAAAACTAAATGTATACTTACTTCTTTACAGAGGCAATAATTAAGGCATAAGCCTTCTTGTCCTTGCTTTTCCATAACGCTAAATCTTTGGCATTAGTAGGTGGTACTGGTGCACTTTTATCCACTTCATCTATTGCTTCTCCATCTTTTTTATCTTCTAAATTCTCATTTTCACAAATTCCATCCCACATATCATTAAAAATAAGGGTATTTTTAACTTCTCGAAACCATTCTTGATAATTTTCTTTTCTAGACAAAATAACTCTAACAATTGAAATTAAAGAATTCATTGAAATTTACTGTGTAGTAAATTTTGTACAAAATACAGTCTGATATATTCTTTTCCTCTTAGCCAATGTTCTTTAATTTTTTTTAATCTTCTAAAAAGATTTCTCGAAAGGTTTAATATTTCAATTTAAAAAACCTTGCACTCAAATATAAATAATTGCTTAAAAACTTTTATTTTTGAAAAGAACTCCCCAAATATTTGATAATTAATTTAAAGAAACCATTGCACGAAAATATAAATGGGGGCTCACTTCTTTTTTCTTTTTTTCCTTTTAAAAAAGAAAAATAATTCTTCAAAACAATTATCGGAATGCTTCACTGCTGCCTTTGCTCTGTTACCATTGACACAGGCCTTGAAGAACCTTAGCAAATCAATATCTTATTAAGTAGATGAGTGTTATATATAAATGATATCAAAACAGCTATCTACAGTTAAATAACAAAATTATTAACTAGAATTTAATAACTAATAACTGAAATATTATTTACAATGTAATCCCGAAAGATTATTCAACAATTGCAACATCCATTTTAAGCGACAAGCTTGCTGACCTTGTTCTTACCGTCCTGTTCTATTCGACCCTATGCCTTCAAACTCTTAGACCGCGCATTCAGCTATACCCAGATTCTATTAAGACAGAGATTTACATTCATAGGATAGTTTTACAGGCAGAGACCTTAGGCGTTACTATAGGCACTAAAGGTATCCTCCATATCATAAGGATAATATCGTTTGATGATATGTTTCCAGAAAACATATAGAGTTGCACGAATCCTGCTGAAAATATGCGTTACTACGATTTGGTTGATTCCATCTCTCATTGACCATTCTGATGTTCCCAAAGGTAGGTATGAAAATTACTTCATCCTTTTTGAAAGGTCGTCTGTCAAAGACCAATTTGGGTTGTGTGCAAAGTAGTCTAGGCGTGGAAGCCATGGGCAACTTTTCTGAGAAATTGGTTTAATGTAAAAGGTACTGAAAACCAAAAATGTCACCTATAATTTAAAGTTTATCTAAGAACAAAATATCATGTATATTTTGAAGTTTATTCTATAAAATATTAAAGCCTAAAGAATAAAGTTGGAAAATGAAGTATTATTAAAAATGGTATAAAATATTAAAGCTTAAAGGCTAAAGGTTAGAAAACGAGGTATTATTAAAAATGTTACACATCCATTGATTAAACTTCTGTCTAGATTCCAACCTTTAAGAATAAGAATAGTTATTAAAAATATTTTTTGTTTTTTTGTTTTGAATAGATTATAATTTTAATTAATTTTTTTATAAATGATTTAATATTTATAATTTAAAAAATATATTAATACTTTAAAAAAAATGTAATACATAATATTAATACTTTTAAAAATGTAATACATGTTTTTGTTTATGTTATTTGAAAACAAAGTTTTCCATAATTAAATTATAATTTATCTTTGTTCACTTTAGTGTTTGAAAATTGTTCCTTAGCAAGACATATATTGATTAATCTATATCTTTATATGTTAATATCCTTTCCATTTTTAAATATGATATCCACCATTATCTCTTTTCACTATAGTGTTTGAAATTAGTTCTTTGACAAGGTATATAATGAGTAATCTATATCTCTATATGTTAAATGTAGATATTTAATCCATTTCTAAATATGATACCCATACACATTTCAGTGAAATTATATGTTTGGTTAAAAATAAACAATACCAAAAAATGTTGAATATACATTTATCACCATATTTAGTACACTTAAAAATATAGCATTTAGATGGTAGAAAAAGATTAAGCTAATACAAAATGTAGTGAAACTGGTGGTAATTCAGTAAAAAAAAATGTGAATGAAATATATATGGTGTGATATGTATAAAAAACACTTCTCCATGTTCACTAATATCTATGTAGGCTTGTTGTAATTATGAAAACATTAAGTTATACATATTTAATTTTCATAAAACATTAAATGCAATGATAAGTTGCAATGCCTAGAAATATAATCTTGGTTGTAATGCATTTCTTACTAGTTATTATGAGTTTCTAAAAGCATCATAGAGATATTTGGAAATGTCCTATTGGCTTATATCTTAGATGTATAACATTTGTAAATATTAAATAGTTTCACTTAAAAAATATAAAAAATGATTATATATATATATATATATATATATATATATATATATATATATATATATATAAACCCAAGTCAAAAAATTCATACATGCATAAATATAGAAAGATTGACTTAAGAAATAATTCAAAAAAAATTTCATAAACCCTTCGAATGTATGCACTAAGTAGTTTTGTCAAAATAATTTGAATATATATACTAAATATGTTTTTAAAAATAAATCACAAAAGAATAAATCTTGGACTTCTTACTCATGCTCCTATATTAAACAAAGGATAATAATATATTCACATGTTATGATCATTAAATAGATTTACATTCCATTCTTATGGGTTCTTGATTATTTCATGAGAATGACCTTGATTATTTGAGTGATAAATGTCTAGTTAGCTTCTTGCCTTAGGTCATAAATTATTTGCATGTGATGAAGACAGATAGTACATGTGTTCAAGTGCCCTAAATTAATATTGTTTTATGCATGTGGATGTTTTTTTATTATCAATACTCACCTTCAAGGTATGGAAAAGGTACCATGCCATGCATCTTTCCTTAAGGATAATTCTTATTAAAGTTATACAATCATTGGATGTACTTGTTTTGATCACTCATGTTGTGGTTGTGTGTGAATGCTTATATTAATGGTTGTTTTAAAGTTTATTTGGATGAAGAGCTAAGTTTAATGGCACATGAGAATCATTTAGATTTTATGTGCATTGGCATAGATGATGTTTTCAAAGTTCTAGTTGCGTACAATGATATTGCCAAAAAATCCTTATTATGATGCTTTCATTATGGTGTTGTCCTTTGATCATTATGGATGCCGAACCCAAAATGACTTCAATCAGTTGCATATTAATCACATGCATTTGTGAAAACATAACGATAATGTATTTGGTGTACATGATTAGTAATCTTTGGCATGATTAGTGTACATACACATGCATCATTATCGTACATTTTGACTCAATGATGTTACACAAGATTCTATATGTATGCTTTGTCACTCATGTTTGAAATACATTGCATTTAGTGATTATTCATCACACCATGGAATAATATTAATTCGTAGCATCATATATCATTGTATTTCATGGAACATCACTTGGCCTAATGTTCAAATATAATCAATGTGTTTTTTCATGTTTTGGAGTTGGGAGTCACCTTGAAGCTAGTTATCTCTTGACACAATAACAAGAGTGTAGACTAGAGTCAAGGAAGTTAGAATTAAGAAGATTTGTGTGGTGAAAGGGCATACATATAGATTTCTTCCATGTATTATTGCTCGTGCTAGATATATGGGTGTTATCCAAGTTCAAGTGCATGATGGATATTGCTATAATTTTTTGGGAATTGACACTTAATGAAAAAATGAAATTTCATCTTTTGCCTAAAATGTTTCTCGAATCTTAGACCTAAAATTTTCTTTTAGGACTATTGTAATTTAAAGTATAAAACAACAATGAAAATATCACAATAATTCACTTCAAATAAACCCACACTTTACAACAATTTAGGGAGGGAAGATACCAACCAATGAGATACAATTCAAATATGTCTAGGGAAACTGATTAGCCAATAAATAGATCTAGAAATTTACTTTTACAATAGTACAACCACTAAAATCATCACCTTATCGTCTTTATTAGATGTTAATACGATTAAATTTACCTTTTTACTTATGTCAAATCAAGATATAAACAACTGTAAATAACAATGCTTAAAGTACATTGATAGCTTAAATTCAAACATGAAAATTGCACAACAAATGGATAGCTTGATCGGATTGTATATATTTCATATTTTTACATCATTTTATAACAATTAGTGTAGGTACCTCTAATAATTCATTTTAATTATCGGGTTTATGTTTTTCTAGAAGTCCATTGCAACTAGTGCATCATAAGTTTGTATCATTACCTTGCACCATCCCATAGGGATACTATGCCAAGAGTTAGAAACAAGAAAACCAATTCATATTGTTTTCTATTTGAATGAAAAAGTCATAGGGAATATTACAATTTTTTGTTTTTAGAAAAGTAGAAAAAATCGATACTAGCCATTCCTCCTATAGGGAGGTAGTACTAGTAGATGATGACCTTCTACCTGGAGCCAAAATACACCATGAAACTAATGCATTTTAGAACATTTTTTTTAAGTATTCTCTTCTTTAAAGGGTGGAAAAAATTAAAAAGAAGGGAAAAGAGGAAAGATCAAGGATTAAGAGTAGTATGGGCACATGCTTGCTTTTAGGTGTATCCTCATAATGTGATTTTCATTCTTAGTTAGACATCTCATACTAGTTTTTTTCCAAATATTTGTTATGTTTACACAAAATTATTTATCCTAGAGAAGACATAATTATGTAGGAGGGTATACACAAAGTACTTGCATCCTTATCCTCAAATAAACAAGCACTACAATAGTCCTAAAATGTACAAAGGCATTCACATCCTCTTTCTAAAAAAAAAACTCTAAATAAGCATATGAATCCAACCCCATAATATCATTCATTAACATAAATCCTTTAGCTAATAAGTACATATTTACAACTACATAATTCTATTGTAAAAGGTACTTTATCAATTTTATATTTTTCTAATTTTTAGCGAATAGTAGTTGTTCCCTCTCCACAACTACTTCTTTATGTCATGAAAAAGAACTGATATAATTCTAAATTTTGCATAAGTGCATCGAATCCTACGACTTTGTTACCTTTTGTCAAGATAACTACAAGGATTGAGTTAAGGTTACTTGGTTACTTTGTAATGGTCAAAATATTTTACTTATTGTCAGCATCATGTCTTGCATTGGTGATAGGAACTATGCACTCATAAACTCATTTAAAATATTTTAGAGCTTCCTATATTGTTACGATCTTATTTGTGCACTCAAACTTCTCATTTTAAAGGTGCACCATAATTCATCTAGAATAATGGAAAACTCATTCCAATATTCCCCTAACATAATGGTAAACTCATTCCAATATTCCCCATGCATTCCAAATGTGTAGAGTTTTGTAGCCTATGTGGCTAGATGAAGTTCACCCTCAACTTTTTTCCAAAGGGGCTTCATTGATAAGAGATTCCCACTCTTTGGACTCGGTGGAATATTTTGACTTTCTTTTAGTACTTGATGCTATATGGAAGAGGGAATTATATCATCTATATATACCCTTCCATCATTTTTTTTTTCTGTATAGGAGGGATACTCATACTAGAGGGGAATTGACAAAGTGGAGTCCTTATCTTATTCAGGGGATGAAGAGTATTAGCAATCCTATATCTAGGGTTGTCTATTTCTAGGTAGACAATATTTTAGAAGGATACATAAATGAATTTGTTATCGACACAATAAAATCATATAGTGAGGCAGACAGAAAAATTTCTAACAAGGAGAACCGACAAAGTGGAGTCCTTAGCTTATTCAGGGGATGAAGAGTATTAGCAATCCTATATCTAGGGTTGTCTATTTCTGGGTAGACAATATTTTAGAAGGATACATAAATGAATTTGTTGTCGACACGATAACATCATATAGTGAGGCAGACAGAAAATTTTTCCAAGGACCCAGAAAAAGATACTTGACATCTTTTAGAATTTGGATAAAGATGCTTGTATGTGAAAAAGGGATCCTGAGAATGGAGTTTGATGAGTAACGAACTCTGTGTGGAGACCTGGGATATGTCGCAAGTGAAGTATGAGAAAAATGGAACATAGTAAGTTGAGATGTTCACTGGTGATAGCACAACTGCACTAGAAGAAGGAAATATAGGAAGTGGAAGAAGATTTCAGTCAGGAAAGAGAAGAATAATTGTGACTAGAAGAGGAAGTTATAGTAAGACCAAAGGAGAAGACTACGATTTGGTGCCTCCCTTTGACGAAGGTTCTTGCAATGAAGAAGAGTAATACCACCCTATATATGAAAGAGAAGAAGAAGAAAAATACCTAGATACAGAGTACGAATATGACACATCCACGACCCCACGTACATCCATGGAGGTAAGATCCAAAAACTCATATCCTAGTGGGTTTGTCAATACAAGCAATAATAACCATGGGAATAGTGTATAAGGGAGTCTTGCTATCCAAACCTTTTATCAAGTAGTACCAAGAATGGATATAATGGTTGGGAATGATATTAAGTTGTTGATATTCAATGAAAACGGGGTAGAAGACCTAGACCAACATTGGTTTCTATGTGAATCCATGTGGACCATTCGATAGGTCCAAGATGAAGCCATCAAGAAATATCAAATGATCACAACCCTAAGGGGTCGTTGTTAGATTTTTATCATTTACTCAATATGATCTTAGGATCTTATCTGAGAGAATAACATGCACAACAATAATCAAAGAGACAAGAGACACAGATAGTTTTCCTTGGGGAAACCATAAAGGAGAAAACCCTGCAACTTCCTCAGAGATAGAATGAGCACCGGTACCAAAAGTAAAACCCAAAAACACAAAGATGATCTCCAACAACTACTGTCTCTCTCACTTGTGCCAGCTCCTCCTCTCTCACTCATGTGCTACAGTTGAGTGTGTGTGTGTTTCAAATAGAGAGTCTCACTCTCTATTTATACTAGTTTTCTACTTGACAATTACTCACCAGGGCCTACTTTTCTAGGAGAGTCTAATAACCCTAGTACCCCTCAACTGTGGGGACTATTGCCCCGACTTACAACCGAGGGTTAACCTCTATGAATTTACATGACTTGATTACATTAATGATTCTCCCGATAGGAACATTAGGGTACAAAGAAATACAATATGTAAAATATACAAGTTAATACATTCCAAAGTTACAAATACATCAACACTCCCTCTTAAATAGGAAGGTATTCTCTTGACATAATTCATTAGCACAAGTCTTCATAACTGGATCATTCATCAAAGCTTGATCATCACTGGATCATCATCATCATCACTACTCCCGCTATCTCGAGAAAATGATGCTATCTCTCAATTCGTCTCGTCATAGGAAGTTCTATAGAGCCAACCCTTTTTCAAGCTGGTTGTAGGCCTAGCCTCCATGTAGGTCTTCATCAATAGAGCCAACCCTTTTTCATGTTGGATGTACTGCCTTGCCCTTGCAAGGACTTCCCCAACAGAGCCAACCCTTTTTCATGCTGGATGCATCACCTTGCCTCTACAAGGATTTCCCCTACAAAGTCAGCCCTTTTTCATGCTGGATACAACACCTTTCCTTTGCAAGGATTTCCCCTACAGAGCCAACCCTTTTTCATGCTGGATGCAGTACCTTGCCTCTGCAAGGATTTCCAATACAGAGCCAACCCTTTTTCATGCTGGATGCAGTACTCAACACTTACATCTAACCATGGGAGGAACCAATCCTACCACCATGTCAGAAAGGCACAACACTTATATCTGACCATGCAAGGAACCAGTCCTACCACCATGTCAGGAAGGCAAAACACTTATATTTGACCATGGGAGGAACCAATCCTACCACCATGTCAGAAAGGCACAACACTTATATCTAACCATGGGAGGAACCAATCATAGCACCATGTCAGAAAGGCTCACGGAATTATCACTCCCCCTTGGAAGGAACCTCGATTTGGAGAACACCAAGATTCTCTCTGAAGTACTCAAACTTCACTATGGCCATTTCTAGGATAGAATCACATCAGGGATGATTATGTCCAAGGATAACCTGCGAGCTTCGCCAGGACTGATTACATCTGAGGACAACCTACAAGACTGTTTACATCTGAGAAACCTACGAGCTTTGCCAGGATTTTATGCTCAAACAACCTGTCTCACTAGCTATGCTAGAACTCCCTCTTTTGAGAGATATCGATTTGGATCACAAACTAAAGATTCAATGCTCCTTTCTGCATCATACAAAAATGCAAGTCAAATCAATAAAATCAAATAGTAGTTTTCAAAAGAAACACACTACCTCCTGTTGAGGCCTAGAAATTCGCAGGCAACAACAGGAAGGGATTCACCCCAGCCAATGTTCCCAACGAGCCCATTGACTATTTGGTATAGGGAATCCGTCTGGTTTTACGGTCCGGCTACCGTAGGTCAAACAACAAAACAAAGGTTTTCCCGGTTGCGGCCCGGTCCACCGACAATTTGTATTTTTTGACTTAAGGATGATATGCAAGTATCTAACTACATATGCATGGCGATGAAGGATGCAGGGAGCATTCACAATGTGATGCGTAGGTTCTTACCTCTCGTCTTAGGCTCACCAGCACCTGAATCACACATGCGGTAATGAACTGAACTAACTATCTATCTACTTGTCTATTTATCTACCTATCCCCGGGGAGCAAGAATGTGATTTATATATGAGTAATGTGTATGTGCACGCATAATAAAGAGTAATTATAGATAGCTGATATTTCCTTTTACAAGCATGAACAATTAAAGATATTTCAACAACCAGATAGCTAATTGTTGTATGAACAGCATACATTACTCATGGTGGTCATTTCATCAAAATAAATCAGAAGTCATTCAAACAAAGACATAGGTCATAGAGTTAGAACGATCTCACGATTCATGGACACCATACTAAAAAACAAAATAGTTCATCTTTCAATTGTCCACTGCACAACATTTGAAATCTCACCGATCTTTCTTCAACAGGCAAACCAAATACTTTATTGCAAAGAGAAGTAGTTCTTCTTACAATAACCTTTCCAGTCTAACTGGGAAAAAAGTCCTCTTTTCCTTCTAAGCTTTCTATACTTATACAAAAAGGTGAAATGGTTGGGCTGCCCAAAGTGACCTTTGGGCTTCCCAACCCTTCATTTTCCCAACGCTTCACTTTTCCAAATGTCTTTACAAAATTTATACAAAAATACAAAAGAGGCTTAATCCCTCATGAGGAGGGTCCCGCCTGGGTATCTAAAAATTTTTTCCACGTCGAAGCCTCAGCAGCAATTCCTTCAAATGCGCAGGGCTCCAAGAACTGAATATTGATTTCAAATTTTTCAGCTTGGTTCCTGATGGCCTTGATCCTCGCTGGGCTCAACCGAAGTTGATCTTCTAAAAACTGCACACTAACAGCTGCGTGGCCTACTTCATTCTTTAGCACTAGGTCATCAATGGCTTTAATCTGTTGTGTTCTGGGCTCTGCATCCTGATACCTACTCTGCAATATTTCTATAAAGGTTTTATGGTCCGGGAACTCATCAAGCCTATGTTCATCCTCTGTTTGACACTGGTTGTATGTATTAAGGAGCCTTCTGAAGTATTCTGAGCATGCTCCCTGCGTCCTTTTGATGGCCTTCTTGAAGTCTTCAGTGGTGCTGACGACGAACTCTACTAGGTCATGATCTCTCTTGAGGGCTTGATAGTCTTTTGAAGGTAGTTCTGCTGGAGTTTCTGCATTGCTTTCCAGCCTTTCCATTCTGGCATTCAAAACCTCAAGGACATCCTGGGATCTATCCACGAAGTAAGAGGAGGTTTCAATGATATCCTCTAACCGGCTATCAATCTGAAGGAATTTGCACCTTTCTTCCTCTAGAACAGTCTGCAGCTGTAGCATTTTAGCCTTCTGAGCCAGGATATGTTCTTTAAATGGCTGGAGATTGACTTGCTGTTCCTTTGCTGCCTCCAGATCAACAGTCAGAGAGGCAAGCTGCTCTTGATGTTTCTTGTTTAGCTCTTGGGCGTGCAAATCATTGGCCTGCATGAGGATATTTTGCTGCTCTTCTAGTTCTTCTACCTTTTGCAGCAACTGCTCCTTCTCTTTCTTCAGCTCTTGATTCTCTTCTTGCACGTGCTCAAGGAATTCTTGTGTAGTCTCCTGAGACTGTCTCTCTTCATGTAGGGTCTGCAATTCAGCTTCAACAGTCTTCATCTCCCTCTGTAAGTGTTCAAATTTCCGCTTTAACCTGTTTCCTTCCTCTCTTTCTTTCCTCAAGGTATCCTTCAGCTGAGCAGAGGATTTCTTAGATGAATCCAGTTCAGTCATCACCCTGTTTATATTATCTTTTGAGGCATCGATCAGTGCAGCCCCGGCTCTCAGAGTGAACCTAGGATCTTGATCTGTCCCTAGTATAACAGCCGTATCTGTTATCATCTTCCCATGCATGCTTTCTGCTTCAACCCTTCTTTCAGTCCTTTTCATTATCCTCTTCGTTGCTCTATCATAAAATACAGTGTTGAAATCAGGGATTTCTTCTCCCTTCTTCTGGACAAAAGGAACTAACTTGAGCGTAGGGACCATAAGTGTGCTGGAAGCAGGCACTTGTGGGTCCTGGACCTATGGGTTTTCTGTCTCCTGGGTCTGCCCTTCAGCAGCTGACTGTTCTGTCTCTGTCAGCTTTGGCCTTTCTGCTTCCTGCTTTTTCAGCTCCTCATCGAGCTTTCTGTTCGCTTCTTCAACTGCTTTCCTAGCTGCTTCTTCTGCCTCTTTGGCTACTTCTTGAGCTTTCTCGGCTGCTTCTTGGGCAACTTTTCTTTTTTCTTCTTCTTCGCTATGAAGCCATCCTTCAGCTTCCTGTGCTAGATTCTGGGCCTCCTCCTGTCTCCTCTTGGCCTCTTCTTCAGCTTTGGCTAGCTCAGCCCCTTTTCCACCTTTAGTGGTGATCTTTGGCTTGAACCTTCTTCTCAAAGTTGTCATGTTAGGGGCACTTCGGAAGACAGATTCTTCCTTATCAAAGTGGTGAGTATACTCAAAGTGAACCTTGTGTTCTTTACAATGCTCCACCACCTTACCTTGGGAGTCACTCCTATGAAATGACATTCTGCCAAAATGGAATTTCTCTAATTCTTCTACGAATTCCTCAGCCTGTTTCACCTTAGCGAATCTGCAGCTTCCCAGCTTGAATGGCAAAGGAGGGTACGCAGTCTTCTTATGTTCAAACAGAAAACTGCCTATTCCATCTATGAACACCTGTTTGACTGCCTCCTTGTGGATAACATAATCAGTTGCGTATTTAGGCAGCAGGGAAGGGGCTCTTGAGCCACCAAACATTCTGAAGTACATGCCATTTTTAGTCAAGTAATAGTCTGCGTATTGTTCTATCACTTGCATGGCCCCCTCCGACATACAGTCACATTCCTTCAGAAAGATGAGTGTGTATAGTGGCATCAGGAACTGTTCACAGACTTCTCTGTAATGGCTGTGGTATACATGTGCCTGCAATGGTCTGTAAGCAGCATAGATAGGCGTTCTTTCCCTGTCCCAGATGCATCTAAGACCAGGGAAGGGCTGGTGGCACAATATGCAATCTATAAGTATTGAGCTCATGTAAAACTCAGACCTTTTCTTGGCCTCTCCTCCCAGGGCTGCAGCCAGACAAGCAGAGAGACTATTTGAGACCAGGCTGGCCCAATTAAAAATCGTCCCTTGGGTGGAAACTTGAAAGATGATTGGGACCCATTCTAGCTTGAAGAGCCTGCCATGAGCTCTTCCAAAGATTCTGTTGAGCATTAAAGCTATGAATCTGTATGGAACTCGTAGACTAGCTGTATCATATTCACCTGTTACTCTATTTCTAAAATGCTTCCCGGTCAACATCATCCTTTTCATGGTCTCTATAAGATCCATTCTTACGTTGTTTAACCAGTCGTCAGACACAAACACTTCAGCTTCTGGCAGGTGGTAAGCTAGGGCTACATATCCAGGGTATATGCAGCATAGCCCTGTTTGTTGACATCTGCAAGGATCATTGTTGAGACATCCGCCTGAGGCAGAATCCATCCTATAACTTCAGAGCATGGGAAGAGCTCTGACCTAGTGGCGACCTTCATTAGTGCAGACCTTTCGAGGTTGGCGTAGATGGATTCTTCTTCCAGCCCTATATCAGGCACCTCTCTTCGGGTGATTAGTCTATAGATATCTCCCCACTGATATTCGAGTTCAATGCCTGAAATGCACTTTGTATCCTCATATATATATTCTGTCTTTGTTGCAACTTCTACTTCTGGCCCTTATTCCATTGCTGGGGCCTTCTTCTTTTGTCTCTTGGACATTGTGAGTTCTTCCTGCCATGTATAACATTGTGACATTAAGCAATTTAAGTTGCAGACATTCACAAGACACTGTGTAGCATTTTATTCTTTCTATGTGTACCATGACAGCAATGAGTCAATGAAGCTAAGATATGAGCCTGCATAGCCTGAACTGGCCTGACTAACCGAGCTATTACCACCAAATGCACAATGTCTTAGTGACTTCATCTATATCTAGCATGATGCAACATTGCTGTACGACATTAAACCATTCCACAACCATATTCTAGACAGCAAAAGATCTACATCCATATGCAATGCGCCATTTCCTGTGTTTAATGTGATAGCAAGTGGTGAAGCAAATGCATGTATGTACAGCCTAACAATGCCTTAACCAGCAGAACCATTAAAATGCAATGTGCAGTGTTCAGTGGTTTAGTCTGTACATAGCAATAAAGGAGATGATTGGAAGTAGTTATATGCAGTATGATTGTGAGAGTCTCCTGTGTTTTATAATAACCAACATTTTAACACTAAATAGCCTAGCAGGACTAAAAAAAACGAGGACTCATGCAGTTTGCAGGAGAAAATTTACATTAAGCCGAATACACATTCCACTCTCTGTGGGTATTATTGTCATCTTGCCGCAAAAGGTGCTCCTATCAAACTCACTACCCATGTGATTCCCAGCTAACAAACCACAACAACGGCATATCCCTTCTAACCGACTAGGGTTTCCAACGACCGAACCCAAATGGACTGCGCGGGACGGCATGAGCAACACAGGCTGGGGGATTAAGAGGTACGGGAAACAACAGTGGTAACTATGAGGTTTTCTCAACGGCGCCACGCCTACACACCAATAGAAAAGACATATTCCCCCCAGCAGGCCACGGGTTCGAAACTAAGCTCGACAAGGATGCACAGAACCGCGTAGCTAGGGATTTCAACTATGGGTAACGCACCAAGGGATCAAACACCTCAAAACTCCTACAGCAGTCCATGGCAGACCTACCTCATACCTATCATAACTATGCAGGGCGGTTTGGCGCAGACGACGTAATGGCCGTCTGCGCCGAAACCCTTCAATCCCTATGCGAATGGTGGTGGAAAAATCAAAGCTACTCTGAAGGTTAAACTGTCCTCCCACGGTCAAATAAAGTAAGAAATCCACTTATATAGGCATAGAACCCAGCGGGACGAGGAAAACGGCTGGGGACACAAAACCCCCATAGAAAACCACTAACAGTTTAAAGGGAAAAAGACGAGAAGCCTACCTGGAAAACACAACGCAATCAACGGGGATATGAGTGGGTTGATGACGGTCAAGCTTCCACGATTTCCACCTGGATGCAGGTATGCCGACAACGGGGTCCTTCACTGGCTCTAGAAAATGACATCTCGACGGCGACAATGGTTTGGCGATTAAACTAACAATGGAAAAACAATACACCGTCCCCAAATATATATATTCGCTCACACGTGCGAGGAGAAAAAGAAAACGGACATCAGAGAGTTTTAGCATCGAAGGCTGGAAGTAATCTCCCTTCCGCAACGACGGACGGTCAAAACATAGACCCAGCCACGGGGACACGCATGGCAGAAAAACAAAATCATAAGATCGGACGTCGAAAGGTTTTCGAATCAGGAGACGAAAGCGAACGTTCCTCCGCTACGGCGGACGATCAAAGCGCCAAGCCTTCCGTTCTGGTTATACACATCGGACATCGGAAGGTTTTCAAATCGGAGGATGAAAGTTCAAATCCTTCCGCAATGGGGAAAACTAACACGATAAAGGTTCCGACTCAAAACTTAAAAACAGTCGAGAAAAACACTCGAATCGGGAGAAAACTGAAAATCGAAATCGAAAACCCGTCCGCAACGGCAGAAGAAATGATCATAAAAGCTTCCGATGTCAAACAAAAAGCGCCCGACGTAAAAACCAACGGGTCGGAAGTCGGAAGGTTTTTCTTTCCACAAACAAAAATCCATCCGCAATTGCGGAAGGCCAAAACTAAGATCTACCCGCAACGGTGGAAAATAAAAACAAAACATCTTCCGATTCTAACAAGTTTTCAAATGCGTGTAAGGGCAGTGATAGAAATTGATCAAAAATGGATTACTTAAGTCATCAGAGGAGAAATCAAAACAATGGGTAGCTCAGTCCAAGCATAAGCAAAGTCTTTATGAAAGTTCTTAGGCCCATTTCAAGAAGAAAAACCAACTGATTCAAGCAAAAGGGGGTCCCAAAATGTTTTAGAATTTTGGGAAATTGTTGCAGCTACAACACCTCCCAAATATACGATCAAGTGGCAACATATTTTTCCTCGGCTGTTCTCAGCGCCATGCAGGACTCCTTTCAGCTAAACTAAGAGATCACACCTAATCTCATACTGAAGAAACACCCTGAAGTTCTCTTCCTATCAATAGCACTTCCTACCCAATCCGAATCTACATAACCCTCCAGGTTAATCTTCTGATTTGCTTCATACTTGAGCCCATAATCAACTGTACCCTTCAAGTACCTCAGAATATGATTTGCAGCACTTAGGTGAACATGTCTTGGATCTGTTAGGAATTGGCTCAATGTGTTCATAACAAAGCAAATATTGGGTCTCGTATTCATCAGGTACATCAATGACCCAATCATCTGACGATGCATTGTGCCATCAACCAACTCTGATGAAGCATCACTCAATAGCTTCAAGTTCAACGCCATAGGTGTGGTCATGGCCTTGCAGTCCATCATCCCGAACCTCTTCAGGATCTCTACTACATACTTCCCTTGTCCCAAGGATATTCCATCCACATTCTGCCACACCTCCATGTGTAGAAAGTAGTGCATCATACGCAAGTCTTTCATCTTGAACTCAACAACAAGCTTCCTCTTTGTGCAACTTTAATGAGTTCCACTTTTTTCTATCAGGAACAAGTCATCGACATATAATAGGAGCATCACTGGTCTTCCACCTTCAACCTTGAAGTAAAGGTTGGAATCTTCTTTACTCCTGGTAAATCCTAGAGTCATCAGTAAGCTATCCATCCTGTCATACCATGTCGAACCTCAGGATCTTCTACAGTCACTCCCTTTGAAGTGGAGCATCATTCTCCCTCTACCTTTCGTACTCTATGTATTGAAACACTATGTATTGGAGTGACAAGTATCTTCCTTTGCTACTAATATTCTATGTATCCATCTAGGGTCACTGGATACCAATATCCTCTATCTTGAACCTTTTCAAAAGTTCTTCCTGCACCCATTTGTGAGCTTGTCATCCTCTATAGGCTTTCATTTTCAACCTTGTAGCAAAGGTTAATATCTTCATCCCTCTAGGTAATCTTCAAGCTCCTCATGTATGTGCTATCCCATGGGTTCCTTCTGAGCTCGTACAAGGCCTTCTTTAATTTGCACACATGAGTCTGCCTGTCATGTGTCTTAACTTCTAGTGGCTACAAATGTCTCTTCATAGTCTCTGCCTTCTTTCCATGAGAAGCATCGTGCTATGAATATTTCCTTGTATCCCACGATGTTTCCATCTACCACATTCTGGATCTTGCAGATCTATATTGAAGACACTATAGACTTCCCTTCAGGTCTCGATACCACATCCTAGGCATCATTCTTCTTGAACTGGTACTTTCCTTCCCTTTCTTCTTGGCTACTTCTTCATAGCTGGAAGGCTCCACATCAATGATGTCGCTCAACAGTGTCACATAAATAGAGTGTGTTTGAGGCCTCTTGAAGTCTCATCATACTATTCTTCGTTTTGGATTATTTCTTGAATTTTTGTCACTTGTTCTTCGGAACAAGTCTCATCCTTCTTTTCTTGTAGGCGATTATACGTGATCTTTCCTACAAGTCAAATGTATTAGTTGTATGGTTAGAAACATTTCACAAAGCATATTCATAATGGAAAATTCTTATGCATAAAGATCTAATCATGTAACTATTTTAGCTAATACAACATTCATCCATATCTCACGGAAACTTTCTAGATTCCTTCCATCTCTACTATGACATGATTGAGATAGTGCACTAATCCAATATGTTAGCAAAGAGGTTTCATTCTAGATAAGTAGCAATGGAGAGTTGTAAAGCACCATGGGATACTTACCCATCACATTCATATTAGTAGTATATTGTCATTAATGCAAACATTTTATCATGCATGACACATCAACTGAATATAAACAAATGCATAACCAAACAATATCATGAAAATGAAAATTGAATACTTATATTTATTTGTTTTGTGGGTAGACTCCTTCTTGAGCCTTCAACTTCATCATCTTCTTCATTCATAACAACGTCATTTCTTATCCAAATTCTAAGATGGATAAGAGGTTCTTCAAGAATTGAGTTATTCATATTCCTCATCGCTTGAGGGATCTTCTTTGAATCGTGAGCATTTGATCTTCAGTTGATCCCATATTCTCTTCTCTTATTGTGAGTCGAGCTTCTTCTTCTGTTCACTCTTCCCAGGGTCTCTTGAAGATAATCACTTCCTTATGGCACACATTTCTTGAATGAATGAATCCCATGATCTTGGGAGGCCATTCAAGGTGGTTATAACAATATCTTATTCTTCTTCAATTGATTTGTCATAGCATTGAAAACTTCCTTTTGGTGTCTTCAAGGATGATACATGAGGGATGAGATGATCTTTAATAGAATCTGCAATGATTCTCTTAGTTCTAGCCTTAGCCTCATTTAGAAATTTCTTACTGAAATAATGATCTAAGTCAATTTCTTTAAGGATCACAGAGTTCCTATAATTCCATACTTGGAAGTTGTCAGCTTCACCAAGCTTCTCATCATGCTGGTGTGATAGGTCATTTTGAAATGAGAACCTCAAAGGTAAATAACAAAAGATTAGATCTTACTGATTTGAGGTGTCCATCCTCGTTCCGGATCTGGCTGATCTAGGGTTTGTTAGATAAACCCTATTTTTCAAAACTTGGAATATTTCATATCTGATTGGATATAAATATGCACCTCCTCATGGAGAGCTGAGCAGTATACTCATTTTCCCAGAACTATGATTAGAACTGCAAAATATCTAATGCCCTAGTTTTCTTCAATTTCTTCTGCAAAATTGTCTTATATTGTTTCTGTAGTATCTCCAAAAATACTGCTCCTTTGTGTCTGAAAATTTGCATTGAGGTAGCCTTGTATGTCCTCTTTATAAAAACACATGTTTGAGCAGAATTGGTTTCAGAAATTGGGAGTTATGAGAGTTTTCCCAAGGTGACTGCTTTCAGGACTGTTCATCATAGTGAACTTGTACAGACTTCCACATGTCACTATTTCATCTTCGGGGTATGAAACTTTTACCACAAAAATTATAGTCCGTGCCCTATCTAGAACATATTGCAGAATTTCATTTGTACCTTTGTAGCCTAAGATATAGAAATTATCCCTAGGTATCCTATTTGGGGATGAATCGTGGGATAGGCCGGAACCCTGATTTGGAGGAATCATATCTCCCAGAATATAGCGAAGATGAGGCTGAAAGTTTTATACAGTGTTCAGCTCGAATTTGTATTCATCCTGTAAACATTTAGGCTTTTGATATTTCTCCAATATCGAGATATAGAACATGTACCAAAACTACTAGTTTTAGTATTTTAGGGTTTTCAGGCATGAAACCCTAATTTCCATTATCTGCCATTGCAGTTGTACTTCAGCTATATAATGAAACTTCTATGATTCATAATTTAATAAGAACCTCAAATGGAAATACAAAATATTTATATCTTACCAATTTGAGTTTCTTGAACTGGATCTGGAGCTGATCTTTTGTAGTGCTGCTTTTCTAGTCTAGGGTCAAATTAGGGTTTGACTTTCCCAGAGTTTTACCCAGCCAAAAACTTCAATCTTGGTCTCTAAATTTTGATTTTGTTGAGGAGATAAATCCTATGCTAGGATCACTCAAAAATTCCTCTTCTTTGAAAATCCTTAATTTTTCGTTGTTGTGGTAGGTCAAAAACTGAAAATGCTCGGAATCAAATTCTGCTTCGACAGAAAGATGCACCCTTCAATAGAGATTTAGCCTAGCCTCCTTTTGTTTATGATCTATGGAGAGAGACCCAAAAAGCAAGAAGCCCTAGATTCTGCAGCTGCAGAGTGTCTTGTTCTTAGGTTAGCTCTGATACCATGTTAGATTTTGATCATTTAGTCAATATGATCTTAGGATATTATCTGAGAGAATAACATGCACAATAATAATCACAAGAGACAAGAGACAAAGATTTTTCCTAGGGGAAACCATAAATGAGAAAACCTCACAAATTCCTTAGAGATAGAATGAGCACCAGTAGCAAAATTAAAACCCAAAAACACAAAGATGGTCTCCGATAGTTATTGTCTCTCTCACTTGTGCCAGCTCCTCTTTCACTCATGTGCTACAATTGAGTGAGTGTGTGTTTCAAATAGAGAGTCTCACTCTCTATTTATACTAGTTTTCCACTTGACAATTACTCACCAGGGCCAACTTCTCTGGGAGAGTCTAATAATCCTAGTACCCCTCAACTGTGGGGACTATTGCCCCAACTTACAATGGAGGGTTAACCTCTATGACTTTACATGACTTGATTACATTAATGATTCTCATGATAGGAACATCGGGGTACAAAGAAATACAATATATAAAATATACAAGTGAATAAATTCTGAAGTTACAAATACATCAATAGTCGTGCATTTGAATGGTACATGAAGTTTTATGCGGTTCCGACATGAATCACACAGGAACCACTTGACCAAATTCAAGCAGGGATAATAAATGAATTCAAAAATCCAAAATATGAGTCACAGTGTATTACAAAGATTAAAGAGATCAAGCAATTATATATAGAGTCTATGTGGGACTTTGACAAGAGATTTAAAATGTTAATGGATAAAGTAAGCTTCCATATGTTAGACGTACAACACAAAGAATGGTTCATTGTAGCACTGTTACCGCACATCCATATTCCCTTGATGCAACAAAATATTGTGTTGCAGTCTAAAGTGCTAGAGTTGTCCATGAAGCTAGAGTCCTCACTTGTAGGAGAGACTAGTGTAGGAATTATTCAAATTCAGTCGTAACTAGCCAACCTTACGCTGCATCTCCAAGACATTAAAAAAGGGAAAGAGATCCAAGAGGAAATGTGGTGTACCAGATGCAGAATAGAGGGAAACTAGAAGAATAATTTCCTTGCACTCATGAATTATGTCGCATTAGGAGTATCAAACCCAATAAATATAAAAGGGATGCCTTGGTGTATAATATGCTAAATTAGAGGCCATCACTTAGAAGAGTGCTTGTACTTACAAAATATTGTAAGTGCGATGGCTAGTTTATGCTGTAAATTTTGAAAATGAGTAGGACATGATGAGAAGGACTGCATAGCATACTAGCTGCTGCAAGAGAAAACAATGGATACCTACTTGATGAAGAATGATGAGAAAATGCAAGCTGAGTGGTCTCAAGATCATTACCCATAATCTTAGTATCGTTAGCCTCGGTACCCCCAGAATTAGTACCTGCAACAACAATACCCTCAACCCAAGGGGGTGGAAATTTTATAGGACGAGGATAAGGAGGAGGATTTGGTCATGGAAGAGGCCAAATTATATGTTATAATTGTGAAAAACTAGGAAATTTTTCCAGGGACTTCGCGAGTCCTACAAATACATGATCATATTGCAAATCCTTTGATCATGCTATCGATCAATGTTTGTAGTTGATTGCCAAGTTGAAGGATAGAAATGTGGGAAATCTAAACCTTCTGTAGAATTCCAACCCAAAACCGAACCAAAATATCTAGAGGATTTCTATTGAGATGAGGGAACCACATATAGTTGTTGTAACAAGAGAAGGTGTTTTGACTGGAGAATGCCAAGAAACACAACCTGAACAACCATAGGTGTGACTTGAAGCACATAATAAAGTGTTCTTCAATGTTTAAAAATAAAAATAAATATTCTTAGATGCGCGAATAGAATTCATCAACAAGAATCAACCATCGACTTCCGCTGTTACACTACCGAGAAGACCAACAATGGAGATTCCTAGAAGATTTGACTAGTTGTTCTGAAAGAAACCAACAGGAAGGTTAGTAAGATTAAAGAGCATTTTAAAAGTTTCTTCTTGTTAATACAAGATAAATATGTTGTTGCATAATTGAAAGCTCTCATAGAAGAAACTCAAGAAGAGGTGTGACCAGAAAGAAAGATTAACCATATGGGAAAAGGATTAAAGATTAGTCGTGAGTTAAACATGACTACCCAAATAGGAGAGTACAATATGGAATATGTTATCTTAGGCTTGGGCTCTGATGTCAACATTTTGACAAGATAAACATGGTAAATCATGGGGAAACCACTACTTGAGTGGTCTCTTGTCTAGCTCCAATTAGAAAATATGTTGAAAATCCTGCCTATCAATCGACTAACTCAACTGCCTGTCAAAGTAGAAGGCTTGAGAACGTATGTTGACTTTGAAGTAATCGACATTGTTGATGACACAAATCTATATCCTACACTTTTGGGGATTGAATGGGAAATTAATAATCAAACCATCATCGATTTTAAGAAAATAATCTTAACATTTGAATATTTAGATGTAAGGGTGGTCACACCAATTGATCCACTAGAATGTCAGAGATACGTCGAGCCAGTAAATAGTGAAGGAAAGGTGACGATCTGGAACATATTTATAACATCATGTCTATAAGGGATGATTATGTGAATCCAACAGTTGATGGAAACCTGAGTTGATGGAGTATTAGTTCTTGTACATTGGATTCTGGCGAAGCATTGGAAATCTGGAAGAATCAGATGCATGAAGTATCCATGAGAAGATGCACAAGAATTATACGATCAATGCAACGAGTAGGAATTGAGGTAAGTGATCTACCCACATATGAATTTTTACCTAACCTTGAATATTTTCTGACATAATTCAAATAAAAATTCACAAAACCTCAACGCTTTTCCACCCTGTACTTTGCACTGAAACCTACACCTTCCTGATGGTGGGTCGCACATAAAGAATCTATTTTTGCATGACCGCAATTTCGACGGTTGATGGAGGTACGATTTAGATAAGAGATAAACTATACAAGTGAAAAGTATATAGGACTGACCAATCCTGCTGAGCATATTGATTATTTCCATGCAACATGGGAGGCATGCCCATGACATGAATAGGTCCATCAGTTCATACACACATTAGACATGATACCAAGGAACTGGTATACATCTGTTGAACTGAGATGAGGGGCTTTTGAATGGGATGAATTAGATACTATATTCAAACACACATTTGACTTTGTTGATGATAATCCTTTGATTGATGATGTATTACAAGTAATCAAGTCAAACATATATGAAGATATCCCTGTCATAATGACAAACTTCAATTAGAGTAGCGCAACAATCCAACACTGGATGGAGCGCTATAATGTGATGGGAGAACATGATGACAATGACCCAATCGATGTAAACATACTAGATTATCAAGGTATGCATGTAGTGGAAGGACTTGGTATCTATAGTGATCACTTTTTGAATTCCCTAAAAGTCAAGAAAATAATCATTGGCTCCCTAGAGAATCCAAAATTTTCCAATACTGGAGATTACTGGGATGATGAGACTATTGGGAAAATTATGGACCTATTACATGAGTTTCAGGATCTATTCCCTACAAAATTCTCAGAAATGAAAGGGATTGTCAGAGACCTTGGAGAAATGAAAATAACATTAAAGCCCAACACAAAACCTGTCAAGCAGCGACCATACTGACTGAATTCGCGGTATAAATAAAAAGTCAAGATAGAATTGGAACAAATGTTGGATGCAAGTATCATAGAAACTATTGAAGAATCAGAATGGATTACTATGATAGTAGTGCAAGATAAGAAGTCTACTGGTGAAGTAAGGATTTGCGTCGACCTAAGAAAATTGAACGATGCTTGTTTACATGACCCATTTCCAACTCAAATTACATATGAGGTATAAGAAAGTGTTGGTGGTCAAGAAGTTTATTCTTTTACTGATGGGTTCTCTGGATACCATTAGATCAGAATTGCAAAGGAATATCGACACAAGATAACCTTTGCGATGGAGTGGTGTTGTTTCCAATATATGGTAATTCCTATTGGACTCAAGAATGCTCCTGCTATCTTTTCCATGATAGTAGTGGCTGCCTTCAAATTTTTTATTAATAAATTCCTTGAAGTAGACTTCAATTATTGGACTGTATTTGGGATTATTAAGGATAATATTGAGAGCCTTATAATGATGCTGAAACAGTGTCCCCAGTATCAGATTTCGATGAACTTAAAGAAATGTATTATTTATGCTCCTTTTGGAATTATGTTGGGAAATTTAGTTTGTCGTGATGGAATCTTGATCGACCCTACTAAAATTGTGATTATTGTTGACCTACCACCACCTACCTGTAATGTCCCAAATTTTACATTGGGTCACAATTTCCAAATCACATTTTCCATATTCATGAAAGTTGTTAAAGGGATGCTAAAAGTCAAATAATTGCCAAGGTGGAAAATCACTAGTTTCCTAGCTTGGGGGTGGAAGCTTTGAGATTTGGAATAAGGGGGATAATAAATGATGTTTAGAAATTAGAAGGGGATAAATATTTAATAATGTAGCTTATTAAATAAATACAAGAGAAAATGGAAGTGACAATGGAGCATGAAGACACATGGAGACTATGGGGCCCACACTAGCTAGAATTCCTATGTTAAATAGTATCTTTCTCTTGCAAATTTGAATATATAGGAAGTCTAATGTTTTTGTATGGATTGTAATGTTAATATAATTGTCCATATACTTCATAGGTCGAATTTGGGATGAATTGTAACTTACATGGGAGAGGAAGAGCCAAATGGGAGTTTCATGGACACTTGGCTAGATTCCCCTTACATTTATGACATCTATGACACCAACGATGGAGATTATATGAAAGTTATGACACAAGTCAGATATGAAGGCTGAAATAATAACATAATGACATGTCATGACTGAATATAGCATCTTAGAGGTTGAATTTGGGAGTTGGAGAAGGCCAAGAGGCTCCTATTCAAATTTGGGAGAAGAGGGAAGGTGAAGAGAGAGGCCACATGGCATAGCGTGAACAACCACACCAATTCGACTTGGATTTGGTTTATGGATGGATTTGGAACCTTATAATACCAATAATTTTTATAAAATATAGGTATCAGCCATTATAAGAAGCTTTTTCTCATTTGTGAATTGTGAGAGCTAGTGGATGACTAGTTTTCTTGCTTAAGCCAATTTCGAGGGTGAAAGATTCCCATCCTAATTGGTGTTTGGAAAGGACACTCAAGTATTTCATGGAGATTTAATGGAGTCTTATTTTTAGGTGTAATCTATATTAAATCATGTGGATTCTTCTATTGCAACACTCTCTCTCAACTATTTCCAGTTTTCACACCATATTCATGCAAATGGAGGGATTGCGCTTTGGGTGAGATATTGATGTCTTTGGGGAAGATTATAATGCAAATTATATTATTTTTTGATTTATATGATTTGTATTTCATTTTTATAAGACTCTCATGTCGAAATACCCAAAATAATTCATGTAAAAATGTTGAACAATGAAGAAATAGTGTCATTCCCCCACTATCTTGTTGTGAACCATTGCAATGCTAATGATTTCAAATTGGGAGAACCTTTAATTGTCAATTTATGATTGTAATAAGTTAAATATTATCTTTTATTCATTCTAATAAATTTTCAAGTCGAAATTCCCAATATTTGTATGCCAAAATGACTTTTGATGAGCAAACAATGACCATTTCCACGCTATTTTGATATATGCCATGGTAATGCTTATTATTTCGAATGGAGGAATGTATATCTGATAAATGTATGATTTATGGACTATAATTAATGTTTATTTCAAGTCTCATGTTCAGTACTTAAGCATTGGAATCCATTTTACCCATTTTTATTGCATTGGGAGAAGATTTGGTGCATTTTCCCCAAGGGTCGAAATTGTGACTTGGGAGTTGTTTTGGAAAGAGTCATAACAGCATGTATAAACTGAAACATGATGCATATGAGAATTTTAAAAGGTAACTTACACATACCCATCCTCTTTTCATAAATTCAAGTGACTTTGTGATCATTTGTGAAGCCATTTTCAGCAATTACTCAGGGGGAATTGAAGCCCCAATTTGGTAGTAAAGACTCCTACTTTGAACAGAACATTAAACAATTTTGTAGATGTAATTGGGAGGTAAAAAAACATACATGAGAATTATATTTAAGTTATATTATCAGTCATGTACCTTCATATAAAATTTGGAATCATTTGGGTCAATTTGGAGGTCTAGACATCAAAACTAGTCAAGAGCCAAAATTGAAAAAAATTTAGAAAATTGGGCATTTTAAAAAAATTCCAAAAAGGGGATATTATAGTGGTATAAGAGCATGATATTGGCACCTGATGTGGTATGATATTTATGAGTACAATAATTCAGTGACCACCATTATATATTGAAACCAAAAGTGCTTTTGTTGAAGAGGAAAAAAAAAGTAGGAGAAGAAGGCATTTTTTTTGGAAACTATGACTAGGCATGAAAAGAGAACCTTATATGATGGTAAGGAGATAATAAATAGCATGGAACCTATATTTGAAGACATGACCAAGAATATTATGAAAGGATTTGAACTTTTGGCTATCCAAAATTGGGAAAAATATATTGATTTTAAGAAAACCAAGGAGAAAAATGCATCAGCTTGTTTAAAGGAGCAAAAGGAGGAGACCCATGAACCACCTAGTTATGAAATAGGTGGATTAGAATAATTAGTACATGAAGATGATCGAAATTCACTCCCAAGTGACTCTAAAAAATATGAAGAGACATCACGAGTATGAAGAAGTTTTTATTGAAAATACTGAAGATAATTTTGAGACACATGCTACCTTGGAAATGAAACAAAGAGCATCTACTGATGGATGCTTGAAATATGAAGGAGAACATACTGATGGGTGCTCACAAATCTATGTTGGTGACATAGAGATCAGATTTCAAAATTTTGCTGCGATCCAAAATTCCATTAAACATGAAAATGAAGACCTTGTAGCAGTTGAAGAAGAAACAAGATCAACTTCCCCATCACCACTTGAGCTTCATGAAGTTGGTCCAAGCAAGAAGGAAGAAGATGAGGAGGTTAATTTGCAAGTGCCTCATTTTCTTGAAGGGTCCTTAGAGATGAATGAAAAGAAGATCCAAGAGGCCCTTATCATACTCCATGACACTCAAGCATTGGTATCAAATTCTTGTTGGAGAGCTACTTCCTTGGAGGATCCATCCTTCCTTGAAGACATGGAGAAGATCCAAAGAGCAATGTGCAACATCAAAGGTAATTTCATGTCTTTTATTTTTGATAGAAAAAATGTCATCAAGCTTATTGAATGGTTACATGAATCCTACTTGAATAATAATGAAGTTATTGATAAGCTCACAATTTGAAATGAGCAACTTCTTGAAAAGTTGCAAGACACTTGTTTTTCCTCCAATGTTTCAGATTTTCATAAGGTAGATTGCTTGGAGGATTCTCATGACATTATGGATCATGAGAAACATGAAAAATTGTAGGTTATTGATGTGCTTGAGGATTATAGTGATGGTATACAATCACTAGTAATGGTGGATGAGGAACTTGAGTTGCCTCTTGAAAATGGTTACACAATTTTTGAATAAGTGCATAGTGCCACCAACTTGGAACCAACCCATGAGGAAATTTTTGCATTTTCTAGGGAGGTGAATAATCCTACCCCTATGGATACTTCAAATTACTACAATTTTTCACTTACTAATCATTTGGGTGAGTTGGTTCTTTCTCCTACATCCTACACTTCTAAATTTTGCAACATTCATCCTAATGAAGTATGGGTGAAAGGTTTATTTTTGATGGTGCCACATGAAGAGTATGAACATTCTAGTTCTCCTTTTGATGATAGAATTATTAGAGCACCATATTATTTAAATTTGTAGAAGCATCCTTGTTTACATTATGATTATGCACATCTACATGGGTGCACCTATGATGTTCATTTGAGTCACTTGAAGACTCATGGTTTTTCTTGCTCAACACTTGGTTCATTTGATGTTGGAGGAAATTCATCCAGCACTTGGGTGAAGAGGGATATGATTGAGGAACATTATTATTGGCAACAACATCCTTTGTTATTTCATGATTATATACATATTCATGGGTGTATTGATGAGACTTCTTTGAGACACTTGAAGTCTTCGTGTTTTATTTGCTCCTTATTTTGTTCATATTTTGGTGGAGGTTCTTCATTCACTCCTTGGATGAAAGAACACGTGGCTGATTATATTGATGCACATTATATATCTTTGGAGCAGCATAATGGGACATGGGATCCTCACCTATGTCATTGGATCATATTTGATTGGTCACTTGAAGCTTGTATGCACTTGGAAAATGGTAGTCTACTCATTGGGAGGTATAAGCACTTTCATGATTTCTTGGTGAGACACCTCCTTGATGTACATTCTTATTATGTTGTTATATAATTTGATGATATATATTATTCAATCATGATGTTTGGAAGAATTCATACAAGAAAATGGGATCCAGGAATTCTCTTTCCAAATGGTATGGGTTGGAGAGCACTCTTAATTATTGGAGTGCAATGCAAGCAATGGGACCCTGGTCTAGTTTTTAGTCCCATTAATTTTAAATTATTTGGGAAACAAATAGTATGGGAGATGGATTACCCACTTAATAAGCTGATTTTAATCAGAGTAGTGCAGAAACAAGCATGGTGGTTCCTCTTTGAAATCTTCATGGAATATCAAAGACTCAAAGTGGGCAGCTTAGTGGCAACTTCAAAGAATCATACATAAAGCAGGTTCTTCAACAACCATGTTTGAAATTGCTTGAGGAAAAGCAATATTGGGAAGGGAGGATTTGTAATGTTCCAAATTTTACATTGGGTCACAATGTCCAAATCACATTTTCCATATTCATGAAAGTTTTCAAAGGGATGCTAAAAGTCAAATAATTGCCAAGGTGGAAAATCACTAGTTTCCTAGCTTGGGGGTGGAAGCTTTGAGATTTGAAATATGGGAGATAATAAATGATGTTTAGACATTAGAAGGGGATAAATATTTAATAATGTAGCTTATTAAATAAATACAAGAGAAAATGGAAGTGACAATGGAGCATGAAGACACATGGAGACTATGGGGCCCACACTAGCTAGAATTCCTATGTTAAATGATATCTTTCTCTTGCAAATTTGAATATATAGGAAGTCTAATGTTTTTGTATGGATTATATTGTTAATATACTTGTCCATATACTTCATAGGTTGAATTTGGGATGAATTTTAACTTACATGGGAGAGGAAGAGCCAAATGGGAGTTTCATGGACACTTGGCTAGATTCCCCTTACATTTATGACATCTATGACACCAATGATGGAGATTCTATGATAGTTATGACACAAGTCAGATATGAAGGTTGAAATAATGACATAATGACATGTCATGACTGAATATAGAATCTTAGAGGTCGAATTTTGGAGTTGTAGAAGGCCAAGAGGCTCCTACTCAAATTTGGGAGAAGAGGGAAGAGGCTCCTACTCAAATCTGGGAGAAGAGGGAAGGTGAAGAGAGAGGCCACATGGCATAGCATGAGCAACCACACCAATTCAACTTGGATTTAGTTTATGGATGGATTTGGAACCTTATAATGCCAATAATTTTTATAAAATATAGGGATCAGCCATGAGAAGAAGCTTTTTTTCATTTGTGAATTGTGAGAGCTAGTGGATGACTAGTTTTCTTGCTTAAGCCAATTTCGAGGGTGAAAGATTCCCATCGTAGTTGGTGTTTGGAAAGGACACTCAGGTATTTCATGGAGATTTAATGTAGTCTTATTTTTATGTGTAAGCTATATTAAATCATGTGTATTCTTCTATTGCAACACTCTCTCTCAACTATTTCCAGTTTTCACACCATATTCATGCAAATGGAGGGATTACGCTTTGGGTGAGATATTGATCTCTTTGGGGAAGATTATAATTCCAATTATATTATTTTATGATTTATATGATCTTTATTTCATGTTTATAATACTCTCAGGTCAAAATACCCAAAATAATTCATGTAAAAATCTTGAACAATGAAGAAATAGTGTCATTCCCCCACTATCTTGTTGTGAACCATTGCAATGCTGATTATTTCGAATTGGGAGAGTATTTACTTGTCAATTTATGATTTTAATCAGTTAAATATTCTTTTTTATTCATTCTCAAAAAGTTTCAAGTCGAAATTCCCAATATTTGTATGCCAAAATGACTTTTGATGAGCAAACAATGACCATTTCCACGCTATTTTGATATATGCCATGGTAATGCTTATTATTTAGAATGGAGGAATGTATCTATAATAAATGCATGATTTATGGACTGTAATTAATTTTTATTTCAAGTCTCATGTTCAATAATTAAGCATTGGAAGCCATTTTACCCATTTTTATTGCATTGGGAGAAGATTTGGTGCATTTCCCCAAAGGTCGAAATTGTGACTTGGGAGTTGTTTTGGAAAGAGTCATAAAAGCCTGTATAAACTGAAACATGATGCATATGAGACTTTGAAAAGGTCCCTTACACATACCAAGCCTCTGTTCAGAAATTCAAGTGACTTTGGGATCATTTGTGAAGCCATTTCCGGCAATTACCCGGGTGGAATTGGAGCCCCAATTTTCTAGTAAAGACTCCTACTTTGAAAAGAACATTAAATAAGTTTGTAGAAGTAATTGGGAGGTAAAAAAACATAAATGAGAATTATATTTAAGTTATATTATCATTCATGTAACTTCAGAGAAAATTTGGAAGCATTTGGGTCAATTTGGAGGTCTAGACATCAAAACTAGTCAAGAGCCAAAATTGTGAAAAAAATGGAAAATTGGGCATTTAAAAAAAAATTCAAAAAGGGACATTACACTATCACAATGAAGCAACTAAGAAAAAAATTGGGACATACAGAATACTATAAATTTTTTATCAAAGGATATACGGAGGTGACTTCTATGATGGAAAATTCATTGAAGAAGGATTTTAAGTTCCAGTGGACGGAAAATTTCCAGGAAAGTATGGAAATATTAAAGAACAAGATGGTTACAATGTACATACTTGTATTATTAGACAGGAAAAAGGAATTTTATGTACATGTCTATGCATCGTATGTCGTGCTCAGCAGCACATCCTGGAGAAGGATCGATTAACCAACCTATTGAATTCACTAGCAATAAATGATCAACAACAGAGAAGAACTACACCACGACAAAAAGAGAGGGATTAGCTATGGCATACTCTCTGCAAAATTTTTGACACTACTTGATGGGTGTACATTTCAAAATGTACACAGATCATTCAACATTGAAATACCTAGTCAATAATCTAGTTTTGGGGGGGAATATTTGTCGGTGGATTCTCCTTTTTCAGGAATTTGACTTTGAAGTCATTGTTAAACTGGGTCAATTGAATTCATGGCTAGACCATCTATTGAGGATTGAGAGTGGTGAAGAACCTGGTAATATCGATGATAGTCTCCCTGACGCACAATTATTTGCGATAACAATGTTTGATGATAATTATAGGTACATCATACAATTTTTTAGTACGATATATGCCCCAGCTAAATTTACTACTACACTGAATAAACATTTAGTTGTGTGAGTTGTAGATTTCTAGTTAATCGCTAGACAGTTATATAAAATGGGCCCTAATGATATTCTTCGTTGTTGTGTCTTGGAACATAAGTGACTAATTATACTAAATGAAGCACATGCTGGTGTCACAGGAGGCCATTATGCTGGGAAATATACAACGTGAAAGAGGCCATTATGGTGGCCCACCATGCATGCATGCGGATGCTTAAGAATACTGTCACAGTTGTGATCTCTGTTAGAGAACCGAAAAACCGTTGCAGCGAGATGAAATGCCACTAGTACCATGAGTAAACTTGTATGGATTTGACAAATGGGATGTTGATTTTGTGGGACCTATTATTCCAATAGGGAAGAGAACCATAGAAAGATATATTAGTACTGTGACTGATTACTTGACTAGACGGGATGAAGCTGAACCGATAAGAGATTGTACTACTATGACTGCTTCCAAGTTCTTATTCGACAATTTTGTGACTCGATTTGGATGCCTAAATATTTTTGTAAGTGACAAAGGTATGCATTTTTTCAACCAGTTAATTGAAGAGTTAACAGAAGAATTCCAGATCTAGCATAGAAAGACAACGCCATATCACCCTCAAGCGAATAGTGTTGTCGAAGAATTCAACAAGATCCTAGAAAATGCATTGACATATATTTGCAATGTTCAAAGAGACGACTAGGACTAGAAAATCCCTGTAGTTCTACAGGAATACCACACAACTTGTAATAAGATGACAAGTCGAACTCCATTTCTCTTGGTGTATGGAAAAGAGGTTGTGATTCCAATATAATATATTGTACCCAGCTTAAGGATTGTTGCAATTATAGATATGCCATATGTTGGTGTTGTCGAGGAAATACTATCATAACTCCTACATTTTGTTATATTTTTATCATTCAAGCTAGCATTATCTTAGGATCTTTAATTGAGAGAATAATAAGCACAACAATCAAACACAAGAGACAATAGACACAAATATTTTCCTCGGGGAAACCATAAAGGATAAAACCCTGCAACTTACTCAAAGATAGAATCAACACCAAAAGTAAAACCCAAAAACAGTAAGATGATCTCTCGACATCAGTAGTCTCTTTCTTTGATCCCAGCTTCTTCTCTCTCACTCACGCGCCCCAGTGAGTGTGTGTGTGTGTGTAATAAATATAGAGTCTCACTCTCTATTTATATTCTTTCATTCGTTAAACCTTTAACTATGTTATGTAGGCTCAAGTAATCCTAACTCAGTTATGTAGGATCGAGTAACCACAACTGGGGTACTAGTGACCCGACTTACATTAACTCACCTAGGGCCGACTTCTCTAGGAGAGTCTAATAACCCCAAAACTGTGGGGACTTTAACCCTTGATCAATAGGAGGTTTACCCACAATGACTTTATATGACTTGTTTACATTATTGAATTTGTCGATAGGAACATCGGGGCATGCCATGAATCAAACACTTCCTGGAATAAGCATCGGGGTACAACACATAAGATATACAAGTGAATACATTTCGAAGTTACAATTACATCAACACATTTGGAGTAAGAAGAATATTTTGTTGCAGGTTATCATCAAAATGTTGAGAAGGACTGATAGAAAGTATGGCATGATTTCCAAATCAAGAATAAGCGATTTCAAGTTGGAGGACTTGTTATTTTGTAAGATATAAATTTTTTAAAGCATATGGGAAAGATGAAAACACACTAGCTAGGACTGTATATTGTAATTCATATCATTGACAAAGACATAGTGCAACTACAGAAGTTAGATGGAACACCTTTTAAAGGATCGGTGAATGGAAGTCGGATAAAGCCCTGCCAGAATAGCCGCGACTTGGTCGATTAAAAAAAAAAAAGACAAAACACTATGAGTATTTTTTTTGTTGATTTGGCCTCAGAATATCTGGTTGTCGCAAATGAAAAAGGGTGGTGAAGACAATTAATTTGTCGCAATAAAAGGAATATGTCGAAAGTTGAATACAGATTGCAGAAGAAGAAAATCCATTGCAAGATGAACTTGCGTCGTAGAAAAGATAACTGGATGTAATTAATTAAAAAACATGAGTGATTTTGACGATGTGCTTTTTGGTCACTTTTGTCATTATTGCATAATAAATACCACTGAGGTGACATGCGAATGAAAATTTATGGTGGTTTTGGTATGATGATTCGGACGATCGGCCCATGTGATGGATATCACTCTCACCTTTCCATTCATTGTCCATGCGTGTGAAGGACTGACTGATTGAACGAGAAGATGTTATCACCTTCATGCCTAAGTTTTAGTTCATTCTACTGCATTCGAGTGAGATATTTCCCTCTTCAAATGCAAGAGTCGAAGTGATTTTTTCACATAGTATGTTTATTTCCATTTCCAATACAAGCACAGTTGCAGAATCCAGTGTCGCGACCACATCATCCAAATCCATTATGGAAGACACTGCTGAATATATTCCACTGTAGGCTGTGGTTGTAGAAGGATATTAACACATTCTAGTAATTCCTCTAATGAGATTGAGACTAGACCCACCAGGTTAGTCGACAAGGAAGTGATATGGTAAATGCAAGAAGAAAACACCAATAACACCAATGATGGGAGACGAAGAATCAACACTTGAAATTAAGCTACTGGATGATATCCCTCCTAAGCCACTTGATGCACCAGGGAACAAAATTGCCAAAATGAAAAGCATCCATTGGTAAAAGCAGCCATGCCGAAAAAATAGTTTAGACAATGGCGAATAATGAAGAGATCTTGCGGCATCGCTTTTAGCTTTACAAGAAGCTCAAGATATATTTGGTGGTGTTGATGAAATTTTAAATCATCGGTCCTAATGTCCTTAAGAAGAGACCTTTCAAACCTAAAATAAAAGAAAGAAAGAAGTGATAGAGGCTGCGAAGAAGATTGAAGAGGAGGAAGCATTGTATGCCAAGGCAGTTGAGAAAGCTTCTCAAACATGGGAAGCATTGATCAACGATGAAGAATTAGTGAAAGTCACAAAGCAGTTGTGCACTACAGAGACAGAGGTGACCCATATGAATAATGAAATGAAGAAGTTACCCTTAGCAGAGAAAAGGACTAAGGCTTTCGATATAAAGAAAGCAAAACAACAAGTCGCAACACTCCAAACACAACAGCTAAAGCGCACTGATAGGGTCACAAAATTATAGGCAGAGGAAGAAAGAATTACAGGTATCATTCAACCTATACAACAGAAAGTGCAACATGCAGTAGTGTTAGTAGGACTACAATGTCGAAAAACATCAATTTTGACCTTGAGGAAAATTTGAAGAAGAAGGAAGCATAAGTACGAGAGGAGACCTCGCAGATAGTGAAAATATTCCAAGACTTTCATAGTAAGGTCATCACAACATAAGTTCAGAATAGTGTGGCTCGGGATGATCCACAGGTGAGTGTTGGGGGCATGTTAGCCCTAGGAAAAAATAGGTAGAATTTGACCAAAATTTAGCTTGAGAATATGAAGATTCTTGTCACACAAAAAAAGAGTCTGTGATGGAAAGAGGAGTTGTGACAGAAGCATCCAAGAAAGAAGATTTGTGACAGAAGAAACTGTAGGAGAAGAGTTCATGATGGACGAAAAGAAAAGAAGAGAACAACTGCGAGCGAAGAGAATAACCATGACGGAAGGATCCAAGACATAATAAGAGTACAACGGTTGAAAAGGACAAATCGATTGATCATGGGTAAGAATCCTGTTAGAATAGCGCATGCTTTGGGGATAAAACATCTTTGTATTTATGGGCCGATAGTTCCTACTGTCGATGTAACTGAATGTATGAGAATAGGAAGAAAACCTATCGACTAAAAGAATAGATTCGGTTGATTACGACATGTAAGAGCCTATAAAAGAGAGAACCCAAGTTGTGTGCTGGTTGGTCTTTTCCATCTCCTATATGTGTAGAATTGTAGAGTCGTAGAGTTGAAGAATTGAAGAGAAGAGAGTCGATCCAAGCTATGTACGGATCAACAGTAGAGTGAAGGAGAGGAAAAATTCAGAGAACTAAGACTAGAGAGCATGAGATAAGAGAAGTTTTTATAGATTGTAGACAAGATCTAGAACAAAGTCTGCAATTGGGTGCACAGATGAAAGGTGTTATATAATTCTCATGCTAGATGAAGAGTGCCTTTGTGGTTTTTCCCATATGGGTTTCCATGTAAGTGTTGTCTCAATGTGTATTTGATGAATATGTCTATGTTGAATAAATGTATGCTTTGAATAAGTAGGTCTGAATAGACTGACTAACATTTGTTTATGATTGATATTTTAGATGCATATGTCACACTATTGATAGATAGAATTTGTGCTAAATATTTATATGACTATTGTAATCTCTGTCGACGGATAAGTAGAGTAATAGCTTGAATGAACATAACAATAATATGAAAAACACACCCTGACTTCAGTCAAGCAAGATAGTAAGATGTCGAGGAAGAGGAAATCCCCACCCAACTGCATAAAACCGATTCTAGAATTTACCCATAGAGATATCTCGGGTGAGAATGGATCTGCATCGCAGTTGCTGCCAACTAATCCCTTCTCCGATGGGTTGATATATTGGGATTTGTTGATGGACAATCAAGGGTATGAACTTGGGTTGAAGGAGGAAACACCAACAATGTGCCTCGTTACAAATTAGCCAAAATAGTGATCAATATAATGGAGATTAACTCTGAAAATTGGTTTGTAGACATAATCCATTTAGGATAATTGGAGTTGGTTTATTTGTATGGACATTGGCCACTACTGGTTTTGAATGTTCATTTGGATTCAGGTCTATACTACTTTTCTGCATGTAAGGGTACTCTAAAGATTTTTTCATGCATCAATGATAGCATATATCTGTTAACAACTACATTAGTGAACAATTGAGCTAATTTTTTCTTTGCATATGTTGGTTGGTGTTGGAGAGGCATCTTTTATTAGTCATGAAACACCTTTTATTGATGATAATTCTCCTCTTGATCAGGTTTGATAGAAATTTCATTATTTTTCCGTATGCATTAGCATATATCTGTTAACAACCACATTAGTGAACAATTGAGCTAATTTTTTCTTTGCATATGTTGGTTAGTGTTGGAGAGGCATCTTTTATTAGTCATGAAACACCTTTTATTGATGATAATTCTCCTCTTGATCGGGTTTGATAGAAATTTCATTATTTTTCCGTATGTATGTTGTTTATCAATGTTGTGAAGTGAGGGCATAACCATTTGTTTTTAGGAAAATTTCTGTGGAATGTATTTTTTCATGCCTATTGACATTACTAGGTTTAATGTTTATCCCCCGAATTCCAATGAGTGATAAACACTCATTTATACTTATTGCAAACCATATTTGTATTGGTTAATAACATGATTATTGATTATGAGGTTATGTCCAATCCAAAATTTGTAAAAAAAATTGTACATCTAATGATGAAGGTGTCAATGTCTTTAATTTTATTGTATCTTGTTCAGGGGAATGGGGTAATGATTTCTTTTAGTTCTCCATTGATTTTATTTCTTTATATCTATAGTTTATAATATTTAATTATAAGTTTATGCTTGATCTCTCCTGGTATTTTTTTTTTGTGGATTCAAAAGACATCTTGGATTTCTATATTTTATATGTGCATACCCATGGGAATTTCCATTGGTTATGTATATGGAGGTTTGGTAAGTATCCAACCATGTTAACCAAATTTTCTCTACCAAAACATGATCACACTTGTGATTTTTCTTTAATATATCAAGTGATCAGTAGGTTGGACACCTTGATTGAGTAGACTATGAGCAAATAAATATATTGGAGATCAAAATCCTAAACAATATTAATAGTTTTCAGAGCTGCATATTTCTAGAAAGTCTTTTGTAACACCCCGATTTTTACCCCATGGTATTAAATGTCATATGATGTAAATATTGTAATAAATCTTGGTGTGGAGCTCAAGGCAAAGGCTCCACCATGGATTTAGTGTTTTATGTTCGGCGATTAAAAGCGATGCCCATGGTTTATGTGCTAGCTAGGCGCAATATGTTGAGACATAATGTAAAATGCTAATTAATAAAATACCATGACTAGATACGCAATGCAACATTAAAGAGATGGGGGCATGATTTTACAAGGAATAGGGAGGGGGAATGAATTAAACCCAAAAACGTTTTCTTTTCTTCTTGGGCAAGTAAGAGCCCATGCCGGGGATTGATTACCCATCCCTCATGCATGTGGGTCTCCTTCAAGCGTTTGGAAAAAAAAAATAGAAGCTCGTGGGCATCATTCACATTCCTCATGCAAGAGGCAACAATTCCTCACACATGTAGGGTTTTCTTTTCTTTCACGCAGTGGGAAGCTCGCAGGGTTATTTTCCCTCATGTTTTGGTCACTATGAGTGTGTGATGCCTTCAGGCATCCACACTCTTCTCTTCCTTATGTCCTTGGAGGTACGGTGTGTTTTTCCCTAGTCACATTTTCTGTGGTTTCATGTGTTTTTACCATGGCTGTGGAGTGTTTTGTTAACTTCTAGTGGCGGGCATCTCTGCTAGGTGTTTTGGTGTCATTCCACGTGCTCACGGTGGGGATTTTTGTCTATTAGTGCTGCCCAGCAAATGGGATAAGAGACCCACGGTGTCTTGGGTGTTGTTGAGTCCATTTTGGCCACGTTAGGACCAAATGTACATGGAAATCGAGTTGCTGTCAGGGGGCTATTTTCACCCACCTGGGAAATTCGTTTTGCTGCCAAACTATTTTCTTCAACCTAGATTTGTGTATTTTTGCTGTGTATGTATCTGTTCTTTGGTATGAACTGTATTTGGAGTGGGAAATGGGGTTTGACTAGCTTGATAAAACTTGTGTGTGAAGGAATCTCACAGACAGATCTAGGGGGCTAGTTTCTTCTTTGCACACCTTGAATAACACTGAAAAAGGGAGGCATAGCCCGAGGGACTAGGTATCAGAGAAGGGGATGTTTCCTGGTGTTGGCTGTGCAAATGTTTTAGAATCTAGTCTAGATCTGATGTAGGTGTCCATAGCTTTGTGGTTGAGCTCACTAGCTTAGCAGTCAACCTTTCCAGCTCCTTGCAGTCTGCGAAACTGAAATGTAGTTTTGGCTTGGATGAGTCTGGAAGTGTATTTTGTTGTTGTGGGAATCCTTGTGATGGTCAGGCTGGGTAAGCCCAAGGAATCCTATGCTATTGGTTGGTTCCCTAACAGTATGTGAAAACGCAATAGGGGTGTTGGATTGACTCTGGATGTATGAGTTGGGTTATGGGTGAGCCTGTTGTTGTTGTTCTCTAGTGCCTTGTGGAATCATGCCCAACTTGGGGGTGGTAGTGATGCTGAAATATTGAGGAGCACACTGGCCTATGGTTGGGTGGAACGTTGTAGTGACGTAGCTAGTTGTGCGTCAACTTCTTTTCCAGATAAGTATTCTTATGTATTTAATCTCTTCAATGAATTGTTATGAATTAAAATGAACATAGTGAATGCATGAATGAAATAATTGTGTTTGCTTCCGCTATAGATTTCATCATGCATATGTGTGTGTTTTTATATTAATGCATTTTAGTTTTATGTTTATGATCATGGGGCTATATTTCCCAGTTTGACATCAGTAGTTTGTTGGTCGCATCCTCTCCATCGTCGGTATGGGGGGGTGGGGATGTGACATCTTTGATATGCTAGGATGTGTATTCTATCATTACATTAAATCATATATAAGAAGTTTGTTATCAAATACCGATATATTATGGGACATCGCCAATAGAAGCACATGTAAATTTTAAAGTAGCACAATGAACAAATTAATGACCAAATATATGACTATAAGACAAGATATAAATGACCAAACTAAATAAAATTTCATTTTTTATCATGTGATAAGATACTGAAACTTTTCTACCATTGATTGCCAACTCAAAAGTGGTTATTTATATGTGAATTTGAGTTGTTTTTTTGGTCACTTATCTTTATTTTTGTGCTAGTGTCCACATACACATGTAATATGTCACCATTGATCACATCTATAGCTATAACTATGTCAACATAAGATCCATTTTCTTCTTCCACACAAAAAATATGTAAATCCAGGTAGAAATTCAATGGCTTGGCTAACTCAAAATACTACTCTTGTTGAAATTCTCCAATGTTGTGTTCCATTATTAATTAGAGAAATGGAATAATTCCTTGAATTGGCTAAGAATTACAAATCTTGACATTTTGTCCTGCAATAAAGAAAGAATATTTTGTAAAAAATAAAATGACATATAAATATATTTTAAACTAATAAAGAGAAAAGTATTGCAATGGATTTTGAAGCACAAGAGTTCCATCCTTTGGAAAAGGATTGGATGATCTTTTGACAACTACATGGATTTAGAGAATGTGAACATCATTGAGGAAATACCATTTGACACTTATACTATGAGTTATATGTTAAAGGAATAAATGACCGGCCCTTCCTCGATGACACCATTTAAAAGGGAATACAACTATGGCGAAAAATGGTTGGGAATAAATATACTGATTAACCATGGGAAGGATTAAACTACCTTTATGTCTTTTTCATGCCAAATAAAAATAAAACATTGAAAAAGGTCTATTGACCCTTAAAATATATTCCTTGAGTACTTTCCCCAACCATTTAGGAAGTGTTGGCCGACCCTTCTCCATTTTCACTATCGATGATTATACTATGTGGGATGCCAAAGAAAGAATTACCGACGTTCCCACCTTATTCATTTTGATGGGAAATCATTTTTTTTATAAGTGTTATCTCCCACTTCCAATGTATACCTTGATGCCTTAACAAAAACACTTAGGAAGTGTTGAACACATATTCTTTATTTCATCCCTCATTGAGAACACAATGAGGATGGTTATGGAGACCCATATGCTTAATGGAGAGGGAAGGATCATTTGATCCTCCCACTGAATCCACCTCAGTGGGAAATTATTCATTTCATAAAACAAAATTGAGGTTTATAAATTATATAATAATACTTTTGCATGATCATTTATGAAGTGTTTCCCAAACCATTTCCATTTCCTTCCCCTGTGAGAACACTATGTTGGGGAAGGAACTATCTAACTCTTCTACATTAATTTTATAATGGAGGAAGGATCGACCAACCCTTCCAAGACATCTGGTTATTCTAGGATAATACAATCATTTAGGGGGATGGTTCATACATATTATTTAAAGGACTCTAAAGAAAGGACCAGAAGAATATTCAAACATATTCACCTCATAGGGAAAAACGTGCAAATAATAATTTAGGAAGGGTCATTAAAACTTTCAACTAGAAATCTATATTATAGGAAGGATCAGTCAACCCTTGTGATGCATCTCATTTTTAGGAGAAAACAATACTTGAGTAGAGTGGTCATAGCCATATAAAAGGAAGGATTAGTGGACAATTCCATAAACAATATCTCGGTGAAAAGATAACATTTTATAAGTGTCATATAAATATTCTAATGTACAAGTCAAATATTTGATAAAATCATTTAAGAGGTGTTAAACAAAATTTTCCATTTTCTCATTCTATGAGGGTACTATGAGAATGGTTGGAACAATCCATCTAAATGTTTAAGGAAATAATTACTGACTATTTTACAAAATTAATCTTAAGGTAAATTCCAACATTTGATAAGTATAATCTTATCCTTCAAAAGTATACAACGAATCTTTGACACCATCATTTAGGAGGTATAGGGTGAACCTTGATTAATTTCTTCATGTGTGAGAAAATATTCTTGAAGAGACATTACTAGGGCATTCTATAGGTATTCCATGATTAATTAAGAATTGTCCTACTCTTCCTCGGTATCTCCATTTTTGGGTAGAACATAATTCTAAAGGAGTATGGTTGGGGTGACCCATATTGGGGTGGAGGAAAAGGATCTTTGAACCTCCCAACATATTCATTTTGATGGAAAGGATAACACCTCAAGTAATTAAAAAATCATTCATGAAATTTTGAATGGACCTTAATTAGTCTATCCCTTGGTCAGAACACTATGAGGCTAATTGGGGAGAGCCATATACTCAATGAAAAGGGAAGGATCAATTGAATTTTCCATTATATCAACCTTAATGAGAAATTCATCAATTTATAAGTGACGAACGACGTTTCCAATTTAGAGAATGAGACTTTGGCACCAACATTTAGGAAGCGTTGGCCAACTATTCTCTGTTTCCTTCCCTCATGATAACACTATGTTGTTAGAGTTGGTGTCTGACATTTTTATGTTAATTTTATGATTGATGAAGGATCGACAAACCCTTCCAAAACATCTAGTATTTCTAGGAGACTACAAACATGGGAAATGATGGTTCAAGGGGAATATCTGAAGGATGTTGTGAAAGGATTTTCCAACTCCTCCACTGGGTTCATTTTGACAAGAAATCTGACATTCTAGAACTTTTGTCTGACTCTTCCAATGTTTACCTAGATGACTTGGCACCATCATATAGGAAGTGCCAAACATACTTTCTTCATTTTCTTCCTCGATAATAAAATTATGAGGATAGTTGGGGCGAATAATCTAATAGACGCCAAGGAAAGTATTGGTCAAACCTCACATCAATTTCACTTAGACAGGAAATCATACATTTGGGAAATATCAACCAATGCTTCCAATATATAACGATGAGTTTTAACACCATAATTTATCAATGTTAGGATATTTAGACACTTGGGAGTTACTTAAGATCAACTTGTTATAATTTATTTGTTAGGTAAATTGTTTTTCTTTAGTATGCATTTGTACACATGTAATATGATAGTCATGGAATGTTCTTGACATAGAGTGATTCGATAGTTCATCTTCTTCTCAATCTTAGCAACCGTTAATACATGGAATAGAACCTGATTGGTCCATGATATCTACTTAAATAGCATGGATCATTTTCTCATTGATCAATTATGAGAATCTCATTGTAACATTATTTTATTTTGCATAATGAAATTTCCTCAAGTAGCTATTTGGATGGGGTTGTGGAGTGTTTCCCTCTTCAAGGGTTCAAACCATGTAAAACAATTGTTGTATTAATCTACGATCTGTTTTTGTGAGCAATTTATCAAGGCATTAGTACACGTGAACATTTTTCCCATGGAAAATAGTCGCTATACCAACACCATTATGTCACTATAGCAATGAATAGGATCCTATATTTTCATGTAAAAATTATCGTCGCAGTAGCCACACTTCAAAAGTTTCGTCACTATAGCGACATAACATAGATGACACGTGGTAAGTGTGTCCTTTTCTTCAAAAACCTATATGCGTTGCTCAAGCGATGGTAATGCGTCACTAGAGAAACATCTTGGAGTCGCTATAGTGACAAAAGATTGTGGAAAAAATCAAGCGACTAAGTCATATTGTGTCAGTAGAGTGACGTATATGCATCGCTGGAGTGACGTATGCTCGTTGAAATAACAACGATTGACCGTCGCAATAGTCATGAAAGTATGTTGCAACTAAGAAACTTCTAAGTCCATTTTCGTCATTGCAGCGATGGTCTACCATCGTTATAGAGACGTCTAAATGTCACTATAGCAATGCCAATGCATCGCTACAGCGATGACATTTTGTCGCAACTAAGAAGTGACCAAGCATTGTTTCGTCGCTATATCAATGTCAATGTGTCTCTATAACACCAACAATACGTTGGTGTAGCAACATACATATCGACAGATTTTCCAAACAAGGGATGAATGAGCGTTGCTTTATCCATGGATTATTGTCGCAGAACTTGAACACCCAAGTCTACATTCATCGCTATACCGGCGTTCTCTATGTATTTAAAAAAAATATATAGAGTTCGCAACAAAGATTGTACTAGATTCTCTAAAGCTGTGTGCTAGCTATAATGTGGTCTCAAGATAGTCCAAGTAAGATGAATAGCAGAGGGAATATAATGCAGTTTGGCTTCGACTTCATTGGTTGGGAGACAAATAACGCAGCTGAAATCGAAGGTTTTCTTTAGGGTATTGATATGCTTGATGACAATGGCTGGATGCCAACTATTATTGAATGGGACTCAAAGGTGGTCATCCAAATGGAAATCAAACTCCAAAATGGTACACAAAGTTCCAAGGTTTCTCATTCGTGGCATATGTAGGGAAGGGTGGAGAAATTGTAGGAGGTTGTGCGTGCGGGGACTTGAGACTAACTTCAACCATGTTCGTTAGCAAGGGTTTAAGGTAGCCGATAAACTAGAGAATTGGGGTACAAAATACTGTCAAGGTTTCAAATCTCAAGAGTGGGATGAAGTGACGAACATGACCATCCATACCAGCAGTGAAAACCTCACAACCTAAGACATGCAAGGAAATCATGAGACGAGTCATACGGGACATCGGGTGGGCCCATAAATCTAATATGGGCACATGGTTTAAAATTGAAAGGGTGAGAGGCCATGTGAAGAGCCTCTGGTATTTAATTTCACCCGATGCCAACAATTGCTTACCATCTTTTTGAAGGATTAGAAGCATGAAGGATTGATTTGGTAATCTTGGAGCTCTATGTGAGAATTATGAAGCTCGAACCAAGGACTATACTGGAAGCATTATGGTTCTTGGTGATGCAATGATGCGGCTAGTTGCAACACCAACCACTTGAATTGTGCATTTTCTATTAGCATATTCTCAGGGATAACGTAGGTGCATATCTCGGTGAATTTGCTGAGTACGAGGATGGAAGGTCAAAAGGGGAAGGGGAAACACATGGACATTTATGAGGATGAGACTGGGAGGGGCACATGAGCCCAATGGAAGGCGTTATGGGGAGACCACCTGTATGAGCTCAAGCTCCCTGGTGAGATTCAACAACGTGTCAATGACTCTGATAGGAAGTTGTGGGTTGAATTTGATACGGAGCTTCTGAAAGAGGAATGCTGAAAGGAGGATGAATGGATTCTCGACTCGAGGCATTTGGTTGGAAGAGCGAGTCAATAGGAGAAGACATTGGATTTGTTATGGGTCATGAAGAATCTCATTGGCCGTACTGCTTGGGACAAGGCTACAACGGAAGATCAGGAAGGTCAGAGGGACCATTGGTGTGATGTTGGTATGGATGACATTAAGCAACTAAATTTCAAGGTCGACCTACTTCTAAAGACGTTCGAGGTGTTGATTCCACCAGCTCTGTCTTTGATGCCAACCATGTAGTCTATAAAGGAGGAGTCTCATCGGGCTGGAAATACAGATCTTTGTTATCTCAAGCATTGATCGGTCAAGTTCCCAGGTTCTCTCGTATGCTGTGTGTCAGCATTGGCATACATGCTATTTTCAAATTTGAAGTTTATTATGGTTTCAGTAATATGAAGACATTGTATTGTTTCAAGAAAAGTGGATTTCTTTTTGTATACTCGCCTATGAAGATTGATACTGTTTTGTGATTTTTGGGGTGATCTTTTGGTTTTTAAAATGGGATAGGATGGTTAAAAACTGTGGTTTTAGGCCTTCCTAAGGGTTTATGATTGTAATTTTATTTTTATTGTTAATATAAGGTTCGTCATCTTACTTACAAAAAAAAATCAACCATTCACAAATGTAGATTTCTTCAATATTATTTTAGCTAATTTCTTTCTTCATTTTACTTAATATATTGTTATGATTTCCTGCGGGAATTTTCAACCCTTTGTGTATTTTTGAGGGAATTGGTCTGGACCTAGTGCATATGTTTGAGCCCTGTGGCCTGCAAGAATTTTATAAGTTATTCCAGACATTTTATCAGTCCAACGTGAATTTTCAAACTGGTTGCAGGAATTACCCATAGGATGCAGACATTTTTCCAAATCAATTGCTTATCCAATTTGTAGAATTGATGTAAATGTATTCTGCAACTTAAACGAATTTACTTGCAAACTGTGTGTATATAAGTGAATATGCAAATCACCTCCCACGTCCTCATAATTGGAACTATCTAAATAATAAAGGCATCAATGCAAAATTATTAGGAAACTTATTAAGAGGATGACTAACCCCCCTGTTGTAAGGTACAACAGATCCCATGTTTCATCCAAAAATTGAGAACCCTAATTTTACATGCAAAGGTAATTTTGCTGAATTCCTTAAGTTGTTTTGGGGTCCCCATAACGTTTATCATGGTTTCTATGATTTGACTTAGCTAAATGCTTGAAATTTATGCATGTTTTGAGTGCCTTTGGTAGATTGCAGAAGAATATCTTTTCCTAAAAAATTATGTCCATCCCGCATCCCATAACCCGCAATGCAGATTGCGGGATCTAGAAGTATAAAGTTTGCAAGTTTTGCATCCTGCAACCTGCAATGCAGATTGCGGGATCTTGAAGTATAAAGTTTGCGAGTTTTGCATCCTGCAACCCGCAATGCAGATTGCGGGAGCGAGAGTATTTTTGATGAGTGCAGTCAATCATCCCGCAATCTGCATCCCGCAAATTGCGGATTGCAGATTGCAGGAAGTAATTTGATTTATGATTTTTTGTTGCGTGTTCCCTAAACCCGCAACCCGCAATTTGCGGGAAAGGTTAAATCATTTTTTTATATTTTGTGATCCTGCATCCCACATCCTGCAATTACGAAATGCGGATTGCGTGATGGTGAAAAAATTTAAATCTCGCACTTCGCAAGATTTAATCCCAATTGTTTATTCATCTTTTATCTTACAGTATTAATTTGACCCGCGGAAAATCTATATATAGGCAGGTCTGTTATGTTTTCTTTACCATTTTTATTGTCATGAATTACTTCGCTGCATGGATTTTCACTGTGATTTTTACCAAAGAGCGTTTTCACAGTCTTGGTCGATCTCAGGTTGGTTTCTTATTCATTTCTTCACTTAATCTTTTACTATAGCTTTGTTTGAATTAGTCTTTATTTCTTTCTTATGCATTTAAACATAGTGCCTCAACTTCCAAAAATGGCTCGAACTACCTGCTGGAAGAGCCTTCAAAAGGACATGCTGACCAACGACCCAAACTTTGGTATTTTCTCTGACACTAGTGGTAGAGTCGCTGAGACTTATCAAATTGATTGGTTCAGGGTATGCTCAATTTTTGACAATTATGACCTCTCAGACATACAAATTGACCAGTTGGCCTACCAAAGAATTAGGGATTCTGGACTCGACGCCATAGTTGCCAGACCTGCCATCCTTCCTTATACTGACACGGTCAAATGGATCGTGGAACACACAAACCATAAAGTTCATTCCTTCAATGGTAGTGTAGGGTCACAGCTTGCTACCTTCCGTCTCGGGGTCTTTACCATAGCCTATGGTCTTAAACCGGCTAGACAACCCCTTAATGCAGAATTTGCTCAAGCCTATAAGACCAGGTTCAATTTTGATGAAATGTTAAAATCTTGGATGAATGAACCTAGTAAGTTCTCGTCGAGGAAATACGAACTTTATCCTGTCACCTGGTTTAAGGAACCCTATTATTTACTAGCAGCTATGTGATGTAGTCTTTATGGTCTTCCCAATTGCTCTGTTTTTAAAGCTGAATGGGCTCCAATAGCTCATCATGTCCTAAATACCAGTGAATATTTCCCATAGGATTCTATCTTGTTAGTGGAACTTAAAATGATTATCCAGGATTATCAAAAGGCTACTGCCCAGAAGAAACCCAATTTCTTCTTTTTGGCCTTCGTCATTGACGTATTCTACACTGAGTTCTACTATCCCAATTTGGGATGGAACTGGACTTTACCAGCTCCTCCGGTGCCTATTTACAATTAGGAATTGTGGGATACTAATTATGCAGCTAGGTCTTATGAAATTTGTGAACACTTCCCTGGAAGCATTTATTTTTCAATCTTCAAAAAGGAAGCTCCCGCCTTTTCAGCTGAAGCCAAGACCTTTATTGCTACAATGGGTGGCTAGTATGTTGGTGAGTCTTTTGCATATTTCAATATTTGGGGCAGTAATACTGTCCATATGTTTCCTAATATTGTCCCTAACAAGTTGGTCATTGAGAAGGTATCTTTCCAAACTATTACTGAAGGGATTTTACAAGAAACTTTTTGGCCCCAAAAGAAAAGGTTGGCCCAAATTCCCTCTGAATCTTGGATTATTGGTCATCCCAACTTCAACCTGGGTTGTAGTGCTAATTGATCATATAGTCTCCTTGAATCTTGGTTTTGATAGCAAACAAAAACATGACCCCAAAGGATTTATTGATCCCCATTTCAAGCAGAACCATGTCAAGAGTGGCTATATTAATGAGGAACTCCCTGATGACTCTATCTACCAAGGGGTAGATACCTTTTCTAAGGTCTTGGACAGGGCCAAAAGCAAAGAAGAACATAGTCACGTCTTACAACTTCAAAAGGAACTCAAAGACAGGATTTAGAGCTGTAACACAATGGAATTGGACCTCCTAGAAAATGTAAGAAAGGACATGGAAGAGTAGGAAGCCCAAGCAACAAAGGTTCTATCAGTAGTGACTTGTACAGAGGGCAATAAGGGAAAATATCCTATGCAATATCTCCCACAAGTGAAAGTCTTTGAACAACTGAAGGTTTTGATGCATAATTCTCAACATTCAAAGCAAAAATTGGCACATATAACTTTTGTATTGGAAAATCAAGTAGCCGCAATTGCTAAGCCTAGTCCTGACATTCAGGTGACTACTACAGTTACCTCAGTAGGTGATGATCAAGCGATGGCTAAGGATAAGCCATTCAAAGGATAGAAGATTTAGGTTCCTTCTTCTCCGAATCCTACCATAGACTTAATTGATTCTAATATTGAAGAAGAAGTGCCCCCCCCCATGTCAGTCACTGAAGAAGTAGATGAATATTTGCAAGCATTTACAGATTTGTTCAAGGTTAACGATAAGAAAAATTCTATCCCTATTCCTAAAATTTCACAATCCACTTCTGTGTCTAACTCTTTGAATTCAACATTACTCCTTTCATCCATCCAAAATTTATCTACTTTGCCTGCTGGAGAAACCCCATAACCTCACTGTTTGAACTTTACCATACTTTGACCTCCACATCTACCCCTATCACACCTATCTCGGTCCAACCCCCATGCTAAAATATACTACCAAGGAAGCCCAATTTTTTAATCCTCCTCTGCACCTACCTTCATTTAATCTAGCATCATCATCTGTTGCTGAAAACATCTTAATTACTTCATCATCACTTCTAGTTGTTAGCATTGATGTTCCATCCTTTGAAACTTACATCCCAATATTCTCTTGAACTTATGAAACAACTATTGTTCAAAACATTTCTTCTCCTATACTTACTACCCACATTACTATGCCTATGCCTTCTCCCAGCGTCACTCAGATGTCCTCTTTGGTTTCCACAGTGAATGGGACTTCCTCAGTTACTGAGTCAAGAGATGAATTTGATGAGGATATTGCAATATCTCTTGGGGACTATTTCTACAACAAGTCTGATAAAGAAGTGGTTAGAAAAGGCAAAAAGAGAAGCATGGCTCAAGGTGGTATGGATGCATCTGTCACCAATCAAATAATATGGACTCAGCAACCTGGTGATCCTCAGGTAGATGGGAGTGGATACAATTGCTGCTTTAGGTGCATTTACAGGTTCAAATATCCATGCAGTTAATACATTGAACATAGAGTTTGACAGAATAAAGGAGGAGATAAGTAAGTTGAAGGAAGAGTTGGATAAGGCTAAAAGGGAACATGAGGCTTATGTTGTCGATCTTGTAAGAACATCCGAGGAAAAATATAATGAATTACAGATGAAGAATGTTTCTCTCCAGACTGTATTGCATAATGAGAAGACTACAAATGCCACATTTACACAGAGGATAGCCTCAATTGAGGGACAATGTGAATATGCAACTGCAAGTGCAGCTTCCTCTTCTTTTTCCATGTTTACATGACAGGAGTTTAAGGAATTGGCTATCCAAACTAATCAAGAACATTATGACTTAATAACTAAAATGTTTAGAACTATGGATGATATTTTTGAAACTCATGTTGCTTTTGGTAAGATGTCTGTTGTGCTTGAATACTAGATAGCCAAGAGAGAGCAAGCTTCGTAGGATTATGATGATATTTTGGACTAGCAAAAATATATGAAGGACAAACCATAAAACATCATTATCCTCAACAGTCTTCAATTAAAGAAGATCAGAACTGTGATGCGTGCTTGGCTTGACCTTAATGAGATGGTTGAAGATACTGTTAAAAGGGAACATGCTGTGTGTGCAAGGAGATGGTATGCTGTTGATAACATCATGGAGACATTACACTTTCCCACAGTGGACCTCATTGAGAATGCCTGTCCACTAAGACTGATGATCGAGCAGGTTGAACATCGACGTGATGAAGCCAAAGAGAACATTAAGGGACTTCATCATATCAACATCGATGACGTGGATCAGTTAATAAGAAAACGTCTTGCTATTAAGGTTAAGATCCACATTTACATCCGCATCTGGATAAGTTAGCTAAAAATGAAATGGAGAATTATAAATGTGATGATCAACTTGGGTTCAAATCAATGAATTGTCCCAACATAGAATAATTGTTAGGGATTTGGAATACATGGCGGGATTTTCTTGGTTATTAGTTTTATTTGGATTTTTCGATCCCAGTATGATGGGGATTTATTCTTTGTAATTGTTATTTAAAGGGTAGACTTCACATGTACAAGGGGATTTCTGGGAGGGAAAAACATGGAAAAGAGATTGGAGATACTCTGTTTACTTGAGGTTTTGTAATTTTTTGCAAACTTTATTTAATATAGTGATGTTATTCTTTCAAATCTCTTTCTGTTTATTTGATTAAGTTTCTTTGAAAAATAATGATTTTTCCATTTCAGATGGATCACTGTTACTGTTAATCTTTTGTGATCAATAAGTGCATTTATTTATAACTTTGGTTTCTCTCTGATAATGATTCATATACTGATAAAGTGTTAAAATAGCTTATTCTATTAAAATATTTATCTATTTCTGCAAATGATTACACAACGAATTTGATGATATATGCTAATTTTTCAGTTGACATACTGATTACATGTTGACCTTGAATGTGTTAATTTCAAGTCGTTGTCAGTCAAATTTTGTTGGTTGATTGTAAATTGAATTGATAAGTAATCAATCTTGTTTACATTTTTGTTAAATCTGATTAAATACTTATCAGTATTTCATCTCAGGTTAATTTGAGAACAAACCAGCACATCCTTCTTAGAGTAGTATAGAATTGGTTTAGTTTTATTTTACAGTTAGATCAAATTTCCCTTTTACCTTTCTCACCTATCCAATTTTCCTTCATTGGTAAATAGATTCTTCCAGGATCGAGAACCACAAGTGCCAACGAAGGCCTTAGTATCCGTGGGTGTTAATCACTCCAAACAGCTCGAGGATAGGGTAGTGCTTGCGTAGGATTACTTGAAGCCTTTGGTTGGGTTTTCATCCTCTGTTGTGAGCCTAGGAACCCATTCCAGCAACCTACACATCCGAGGATTCAACAAATGGCGCTAGAAGGAGGGCCTAAAGCAAACCATGCCTAAACAGAATACCAAAAAACCTCCTCCAACAAGAGACCCAATTGTCACTCGTAGTCGCACACAAATGTCTACGTTTGGGGAATGAACTATATAAATTTTAGATTCCATCCCTGCTATCTCTGTGAACGAACAAAGAACTTTAGGAAGTTGGTACATCCTTGTATCACCAACTTTAGGGCCCATTACATTCGAACAACTGCTAAAGGGTAATTTCGATAACATCGACCGGAATCAACAGAGGCTTGCTGAGGGGTGTCTTCAAATTGACAATCCCCAAGCCAATAGCCAAGACAACCATAATCTAGACAACCGAAATAAAAAAGAAGTAACAATTCTACTCTTTCTGCGTCAACCCCTAGATTAAATCTTGACTCGCTATTTCTAGAATCAAATACTCCTCGAAACAACATCACAGTAGGTGGACCACCACCTTCACCTCCTTCTTCTTCATTTTCCTCAGACGAATCGTTAGATTTTGAACCTTCCACCTCATCAGAAGAATTTATTCCCATGGTTGAAGAACGACCTAACATGCCTTTGTTAGATGGAGATGCTGTGTCTGTCTTAGGTGATTAGCATAGGTTACCAAAAAACCCTAAGAAGTGGCTTCTGAAGTATAACCCAAATGACAAAATCCCTGTGGAAGACCAAATTAAAACCTTCATGCAGGGGATCAGACTTAGAAATGTAATATGTGAAGATGTAGTCTGTAGATTATTCCCTTATACTTTTGAGGGAAAAGCTTCTACATGGTATTTTGCCTTAGAATCCGGTTCCATCCCATCATGGGACGTGTTCTCAGAACTCTTCACTCATAAATTTTGGGATGATAAGACCCCATAGGATTTAGTTATATAGCTTTCTTCAATGAAGACCAAAGGGAAAGAAAGGGTGAAAGATTACAACCAGAGGTTTTCATATTTGAAAAACAGGATTCCCTCTTTTGTCCTCCTTGTTGAGGAATTACTGGTGTCATATTATATCAAGGGTCTTACGACTCAAATATCCATGTGGGTCAAAAGGGTTCGCAAAGAAACTTTGCAGGAGGATTTCTATGAAGCCATACAAGTAGAAAAGGACATGTTTTGCATTAAGGACAACCCTACCTCATCAGTTGTGCATGCATCCACCTCCCACAAGAAAGTTGTAAACTCTCCTAAAACCACTCTATAAGTCAAGATCCTTTCAGTATAAATGACATGAAGAATCTCCTACAAAAAATGTCCAATAAGATGGTGGATTTGAAGAAGAATAATAATGAAAAGAAACCCAATAATAGGGGTTTTGAAAGTCCACCTTTCAGATGACCTAATCAACCCCCTCAAAATCCACCACCTCCCAATCCTAGTGAAGGATTCACTTCAGAAGAAATCTTTTCTATTTTGAAATCCCTGGCTGCCGGGATACAATATACCCCTGAATCCTTTGACGACCGAACAAATCAGGATTCACAACCTCCTCAGGAATAAGAGGAAGAAGACCAGCAGGTCAGTGCTGTAAGCTTATTTTCCAAAGAAGAGGAAGAAGAACTGACATAGTCTTCAATCTACAACATACTCATAACACCAGATCTAAAGGACCACCTGCATAGGAACCATCACCTGCAACATTGGTTCCCAACAAAGGTAAGTTCCAACCGTAGAAATATACTATCGTTCCTGAGCCTGAGTACAATTTGGCTGAGGATTTGAAAAGAGTCAAAGCCAATATATCATTATTTGATCTTCTTAAAATCCCTTCTATAAGAGATTCCCTTCCTAAAATCATGATGATCAAACAACGCAGGGAAACTCAAAATAATAACCTTTACTCTTCTCCTAGGCCAAATAATCAGAAGCTTAGAAGTAAGGGGATCCCTCCTTTCTTACTTAATTTTGAGATCTTCAATAGGAATGTACACAAATGCATGATAGATTCAGCTGCCTCATCAAATGTGATGCCTCTTTCTATCTGTAAGAAGTTAAATTCTACTTGGGAACCTTGCCCCATCCAAATTGTTCAGTTAGCCAGGTCTAAAGTTAACATAGTAGGAAGGCTGAGAATTGTTCTTCTAAGATTGTCTACAGATCCCAGAATTCATCAGACGATTGACACCATGATCACGGACATCTCAGAAACTTAAGGGATGTGGTTAAGTAGAGATTGGTCTAAAAAGATGAAAGGTTAATTTTCCACCAATTGGTCTCACCTGTGGTTACCCCTAAATGGACAACCCAATAAGATTAAGGTTAATAGGGAACCATTTATGAAGCAAATGGTGTCTGATCTCGATGGCTCCAATGAATCTATCTCTTACTTTAGTGCTCACATTGAACAATTCACATTCAAAACATTCTTTGGAGATCTGCTTGCTGATGTTTCGCCAGTGGAGAATGTACAGAATCAGTCCCAAATCACTCACGCCACTTCTGTACCATTCTCTAGTACTATTGTTCATAATGTATATAATGTAAATACTAATTTTAGGATTAACCCTTTTATTTGGCCTTTATTCTTTGATGGTTCTAGGTCTAAGGATGGAGTTGGTGCAGGTTGTGTCCTCATTGATCCAAACAGGACCAAAACTATGATTGCATGTAGACTAGAGTTTGAGTGCACCAACAATGTAACTAAGTACGAGGCATTGGTCCAAGGACTCAGAAAAGCCATTGACATGGGCGCAAATGCAATTGAATGCATAGGATATTATGATATTATAGTAAAGCAGGTGAGAAACCAAATACATTTCCTATCTCCTCGCTTAATCAATTATCAAAAGTTGATCAGAGACCTGACTAACTCGTTTCTGGAATTCAATATCAAGTCAGTCCTTAGGTCACAGAACTTCGATGCCGATCTTCTAGCCAATATTGCATTAAGGTTGATCCCACATGAAGGTTTGTCTCCCCAAATTTTTTCAATTGAGTTGATGTACATGCCTTCCATTCTAGACAATGTCATGAATTGGAAAGTATTCAACAACGATCATCAGATGCTGGACTTTATTTCATCCCAGGACACCTTTCAAGGTATGGCTATTGATGAGGTTGAACATGAAAAATCCTTGTCTGATCCTTCCAGTATTATTCCGAAGTTGGTCATCAACTTAGAAAATTTTTACGATATACAAGAAAAGTTCAAGAAAACAACCAACTGTAAGGCCCAGAGCTCATTCCTCAATTATGATGCTGTGAATCTGGGAACTGAACAAAATCCTCGCTTCATCAACCTTGGAGTTCATTGTTTCGATGAAGAAAGGAGAGGATTTATCAAGTTATGTAGGGAATTCAAAGATGTCTTTGCTTGGACGTATGATGAACTCAGAACTTTCGATACCAACATCATGCACCATAATATCCCGATGAAACCTGAAGTGAGACCATACCAGCAGAAGCTGAGGAAGATGCATCCCAGCTTGGAACCTTCTATTTAGAAAAATCTTGATAAGTTACTAACAGCAAGGATCATATTCCCCATCAGACATACATAGTGAATTGCCAACTTGGTACTCGTTCGAAAGAAGAATGGGGAAATCAGGCTCTATGTTGACTTCATAAACCTGAACAAAGCTTCTAAGAAGAAAAATTATCCCGTTCCTCCTATGGAGTAGATTCTAGAGAAGGTAGGCGGGTCTGAAATGTTCTCACTCCTTGACAACTTCTCAGGGTATAACCAATTCCTTGTTTCCCTCTATGATTAGCTTAAAAAAACCTTCCAAACCCCTTGGGGAACATTTTTTTACAAGCGAATGCCATTCAGGATGATAAATGCAGGAGCTACGTTCCAGAGAGCTATGGATATAACTTTCAGGGGCTTAATTCATAATTCTGTCATTCTATATTTAGATGATATAACAATTTATTCTAAAAAATGACATGAATATTTGTTTGCTCTGAAACAGGTGTTTGAATGATGTAGGGAAATATGGAATTTCCCTCAACCCCAAGAAGTCTATCTTCGCGGTCACGGAAGGTAAGCTTTTAGGTTTCATTGTCTCCAAGGAAGTCTTGATTATTGATCCAAAGTGCACTGAAGCTATTTCAAATATCGGCCTCCCTGGTTCCCGAAAAGAGATGCAGTCCTTCTTGGGTAAGATCAATTTTGTTCGCAGGTTTGTACCAAAATTTTCCCAAGTTGTTAAACCCTTGCAATATTTAGTTAAGAAAGATGTACAGTTTAAATGGTCTGAAGAATAGAGGAATTCCTTTGTTGAAATTAGAAAATCCATTGCAGAAGCACCTGCTCTAATGTGTCCATATCTCAACAAAGATTTTATACTTTACACCTTTGCTATTGACTTTTCTTACGCAGCCATCCTGACATAGAAGAATCTTGAGGATGTTGAGATCCCCATTTATTTTATGAGCTCAGCATTTAAAGGAGCTGAACTCAACTATTCCTAGATCGATAAACATACATATGCAGTTTATAAATCGGTAAAACATTATAGGCCATACCTGTTGAAATCAAGGACTAAGGTGATTGTCCCATACACGGCCATTCGAAATGTCCTCGTCCAGAAGGAATTAGGTGATAAGAGGGCTCCCTGGATGACAACATTGCAATAATATGATTTGGATATCAAGCCAGAAAATATTTTCAAAGGACAAGGTTTGTGCTTACTCTCTGCGTAATCGAACGACCCTGAAGATCAACAAACCAATTGGGAGCAGGAGGAAGCTGTATCCACAGGTTCTATCAATGCAATTGAAACTATGACGTTTGAATGGTATGATCACGTTAAGTTTTTTCTAAATCATGGGATTTCCCCTGAAACCATTGACCCTAACAAAAGTAGAGCATTAAGGTTAAAGTCAGCTTCATATCAATTTATTGATAATGTTCTATTTAGGAAAAACTACGATGGAGTTTTTCTCAAATGTTTAGAAAAAGATCAAACTGATGATATCCTTTTTCAATTTCATGCAGGACCTGTAGGTGGGAATTTATCAGGAGATACCATAGCTCACAAAATCATCAGAGCAGGATATTATTGGCCTACCTTATTCAAAGATGCTCATGCCTATGTCTGCAAATGTGAACCTTACCAGATGTGTGATGGCAAAGTAAGAAAACCCGCCTTCCCTTTGCAGCCAGTAGCAGTCTAGTTTCCATTTTAGCAATGGGGATTGGATTTTGTTGGACCCATCAACCTTGTTTCTTCCTTGCAACACAAGTACATATTGACAACCACTGATTATTTTACCAGGTGGGTTGAAGCAGTTCCTCTTAGACTATGCAATATGAACCAAGTGATATCCTTTCTTCAAAGTCAAATAGTCACTAGGTTCACCACCCCTGAATATATCATTTTTGACAATGCATCTTACTTCACGTCCATTGACCTCACAAGCTACACCCTTGAAAAGGGGATCAAGCTCAAATTTTCTGCTAATTATTATCCTAAGGGCAATGGACTTGCTGATTCCTCCAACAAAAACTTGATAAATATTTTGAAAAAGACAGTGGCTTCCCATCACAAGGATTGGAACACCCAACTCTAATATGCTCTTTGAGCAAACCAAATCAATCCAAAGGCATCCAATGGAAATTCCCCTTACTCTCTGGTTTATGGCAAGGAAGCTGTCTTGCCATCCAATCTCACCATCCCCTCATTACAACTAGCTCATTCCATCCAAGAAAATGATTCATCCCCACTTCAGCAGAAGATTGATACTATGCTTAAGTTAGAAGAAGATAGGGAAATATTCAAGAACAAATTCTATCAACATCAACAGTTGGTAAAAAAATGGTTCAATGAGAAATCTTCTTCTGACAGAGATTTTTTGGTAGGAGATTTGGTATTGAGATGGGATAAGCAGCATAAAGACAATACGGAGTATACCAAGTTTCAATGCCTTTGGTTGGGACCTTTCATTGTTACAGAAAATATTCTTCCTAGCACTATTCGATTACAAACACTGTAGGGAGTCATTGAAACCTACCTAGTGAATGTTTCTTTGCTTAAAAAGTATTTTTTTTGAACATTTTGATGCGTCATGTATATAGGTTCGGTGTGTTCTTTTTATGTTTTCTTTGTTTTGAGTGTTTGATTGATATTAGTGGGTATTTTAATAATCTTGCATAGATGCTTGGTGGAATGACATCTTCACCATCAAAATGGGGAGGTGGCTTTCAGTTTTTGCTGAAAGATGGAAGATCCTATCACAGGTCAGTTCATTCATGATCTGCAAAGCATTAGTGAGTAACGCTATTGTTATATGGATATCAAGACATGGTAGTGTCTTGCAATTCATGATCAAATAAATTCTTGTTGTTTATGTAAGGCAATTATTGCACATACGGATAGGGGGTCTTATCATAAGCCAGCCATGCTATGATCATAAATTTGATTTTGGACTGAAATTATCATTAGATGGTTCCCAAGCCATGATAGTTTCTTTCAGTCTTATAGCTGGAAGACAAGAGGTCTCGTTACCAAGCTGGCTTATTCAGTTTCCATATCAGGTTTGTGAATGGAACTTATCACCAAAATTGGGGCAGTGGTCTTATGTCAATAAAGTCTTTCACATAAAAAAAAGAAACACAAAAAAGTTAAAAAAAATGAAGTCTTGGTGACCTATGATTGGAGATCTAGAGTATTTTTAGGTTTGATTCCAGGTTCAACTTAAACTATGTGCCTATGCTTTCCTGAAGATAAAATATCCTTATTACTTTTCATACCTCCTGAATCAAATTTGCATCATCTTTAAATTGACCATGGATGGGAATGTATAAATCATTTTTATTCTGTTTGTTGGTTGCATTCTTATGTAAACATTTTCTATAGCCTTAGGTTAGATTATTTGTTTACTAAGATGTTTTCTGTGTGAAAGAGTTCTTGTTTTACAGAGATAACTGGTTCGTCCCAGCCAGTCACCATTAGTTGTAAGGTACAACAGATCCCATGTTTTATCCAAAACATGAGAACCCTAATTTCACATGCAAAGGTAATTCTGCTGAATTCCTTAAGTCATTTTGGGGTCCCCATAACGTTTATCATGGTTTCTATGATTTGACTTAGATAAATTCTTCAAATTTATGCATGTTTTGAGTGCCTTTGGTAGATTGCGGAAGACTATCTTTTCCTAAAAAATTATGTCCATCCCGCATCCCGCATTTCGCAACCCACAATGTGGATAGCGGGATCTTGAAGCATAAAGTTTGAGAGTTTTCCATCCCGCATCCCGCAACCCGCAATGCAGATTGCAGGGGTGGAAGTATTTTTTATGAGTGTAGTCAGTCATCCTGCAACCTGCATCTCGCAAATTGTGGATTTCGGGAAGTAATTTAATTTATGATTTTTTGTTGCATGTTCTGACAACCTGCAACCTGCAATTTGTGGGATGCAAATTGAGGGAAAGGTTAAAGAAAATTTTGATATTTTGTGATCTCACATCCTATATCCCACAATTGTGGAATGGTGAATAAAATTTAAATCTTGCACCTCACAAGATTTAATCCCGACCGTTTATTCATTTTTTTATCTTACGGTCTTAATTTGACCCACGAAAAATCTATATATAGGCAGGTCTGTTATGTTTTCTTTACCATTTTTACTGTCACGAATTATTGCGCTGTGTGGGTTTTCACTATGATTTTTACCAGAGAATGTTTTCATAGTCTTAGTCGATCTCAGGTTGGTTTCTTATTCATTTCTTCGCTTAATCTTTTATTGTAGCTTTGTTTGAATTAGTCTTGATTTCTTGCTTATGCATTTAAACATAGTGCCTCAATTTCCAAAAATGGCTCGAACTACTTGCTACAAGAACCTTCAAAAGGACATGCTGACCAAAGACCCAAACTTTGGTATTTTCTCTAACACCAGTGGCAGATTCACTGAAACTTATCAAATTGATTGGTCTAGGGTATACTCAATTTTTGACAATGAGGACCTATAAGACATATAAATTGACCAGTTGACCTACCAAAGAATTAGGGATTTTGGACTCCACGCCAAACCTTCCAAACTTTCCATCCTTCCTTATACTGATTTGGTCAAATGGATCATGGAACACACAAACCCTAAAGACCATTACTTCAATGATAGTGCAAGTTCACAGCTTGCTACCTTCTGTCCCAAGGTCTTTACCAGAGCCTATGTTCTTAAACCGACTAGACAACCCTTCAACACAGAATTTGCTTAAGCCTCAAAGAACAAGTTCAATTTTGATGAAAATGTTAAAATATTGGATGAATGAACCTAGTAAGTTCTCGCAAAGGAAATACAACCTTTATCCTGTCACCTGGTTTAGGGAACCCTATTCTTTACTAGCAACCATGTTATGTATACTTTATGGTCTTCCCAATTGCTCTGTTTTTAAAGCTGAATAGGCTCTGATAGCTCATAAAGTCCTAACTACAGGTGAATATTTCCCATGGGCTTATATCTTGTCATAGGAGCTTAAAAAAGGAATCCATGATTATCAAAAGGCTACTACCTGGAAGAATCCCAATTTCTTTTTTTCGGCCTTCCTCATTGACATATTCTGCACTGAGTTCCAATATCCCAATTTGGGATGGAACTGGACTTTATTGGCTCCTCTAGTGCCTATTTACCATTCAGAATTGTGGGATACTAATTATGTAGCCGGGTTCTATGATATTTGTGAACACTTCCTGGGCAACATTTATTTTTCAATCTTCAAAAAGGAAGCTCCCACCTTTTCAGTTGAAGCCAAGACCTTTATTGCTACAATGGGTGATTGGTATGCTGGCGAGTCTTTTGCATATTTCAGGATTTGGGCCAGCAATACTATCCATATGTTTCCCAAGATTGTCCCTGATAGGTTGGTCATTGAGGAGGTATCTTTTCAAACTGTTACTGAAGGGGTTTACAAGAAACTTATTGGCCCCAAAAGAAAAGGTTGGCCCAAATTCCCTCTGAACCTTGTATTATTGGTCATCCCAACTTCAACCTCGGCTGCAGTGCTAAGTGATCATATAGTTTCCTTGAAGCTTGGTTTTGCTAGCAAAATAAAACATGACCCCAAAGAATTTCTTGATGCTCATTTCAAGCAGAACCATGTAAAGAGTGGGTGTATTCATGAGGAACTCCTTGATGGCTCTATCTACCAAGGGGTAGGTACCTTTTCTGAGGTCTTGGACAGGGCCAAAAGCAAAGAAGAACAGAGTCACATCTTACATCATCAAAAGGAACTCAAAGATAGGATTCATAGCTATAAAGAAATGGAATTGGACCTCCTGGAAAAGGTAAGAAAGGACAAGTAAGATCAGGAAACCCAAGCAACAAAGGTTCTATCAATAGTGACTTGTACAGAGGGGAATAAGGGTAAAGCTCCTATGCAATATCTCCCACAAGTGGAAGTCTCTCAACAAATGAAGGTTTTGATGCATACTTCTCAACAGTCAAAGCATAAATTGGCACAGATAACTTATGTATTGGAAAGTCAAGCAGCTGCAATTGCTAAGCCTAGTCCTGACATTTAGGTGACTACTACAGTTACCCTGGTAGGTGATGATCAAGCGATGGCTAAGGATAAGCCATTTAAAGGACATAAGATTCAACTTCCTTTTTCTCTGACTCCTACCATAGACTTAAGTGATTATGATATTGAAGAAGAAGTGCCTCCCCCCATGCTGGTCACTGGATAAGTAGATGAATATTTGCAAGCATTTACATATTTGTTCAATGGTAATGGTAAGAATAATTCTATCCATGTTCCCAAAATTTCACAATCCGCTTCTGTGTCTAACTCTTTGACTTCAGCATTACTCCTTTCATCCATCCAAACTTTATCTACTTTTCCTACTAGAGAAACCTTATCACCCTCACTATCTCAACTTTACCATACTTTGAACTCCACATCTACCCCTATCACACCTATCTCGGTCCAACCCCCCATGCTACAATATACTACCGAAGAAGCCCAATTTTTTAAGACTCCTCTGCACCTACCTTCATTTACTCTAGCATCATCATCTATTGCTGAAAATATCTTAATTCCTTTATCATCGCTTCCAGCTGTTATCATTCACATTCCATCCTCTGAAACTTCCATCCCAAACTTCTCTTCAACTTCTGAAATAGTTGTTGTTCAAAACATTTCTTCTCCTTTACTTACTACCCACATTACTATGTCTATTCCTTCCCCCACCATCACTCAAATGTCCACTTTGGTTTCCACAGTGAGTGGGACTTCCTCAGTTACCAAGTCAAGAGATGAATTTGATGAGGATATTGTAATCTCTCTTGGGGACTATTTGTACAGCAAGTCTGATAAAAAAATGGTTATAAAAGACAAAAATAGAAGAAGGGATCAAGGTGGTATGGATCATGGGGTATTCACTCAGTGAAGCCATGTCATAGCGCCTTCGTTCATGGGATATTAAAGAATACCCCTAATTTCACTAGATATTGATAATTACCTACAAAATTCCTATTGTTAATCCCCCCTCTCAATACATATTTCTAATTTAAGAAACCCTATTTTTACGATATATTCCTTATTTTTACAAGAAATACCTTTTTATATCCTCCAATACCTATAAACCCCTTATACGCTACTCCTCACTCCCCCAATACCTACAATATATTGACCTTATTTTTCACAATTAAAACCCCCCCTTTATGAATGAACGTGATAATATATTGCTCAACAAGGTGAACCCCCAGGGGTATGGATGCATATGTCACCAATCAAATAATCCAGACTCAATAGTCTTGTCTTCCTCAGGTAGATGTAGTGGATACAGTTGTTGCTTTAGGTGCATTTATAGGTGCAAACCTCCATGCAGTTAATACATTGAACATAGAGTTTGATAGAAGAAAGGAGGAGATAAGTAAGCTGAAGGAAGAGTTGGATAAGGCTAAAAGGGAACATGAGGCTAATGTTGTCGATCTTGCAAGAACATCTGAGGACAAATATAATGAATTATAGATGAATAATGTTTCTCTATAGACTTGATTGCATAATGAGAAGACTGCAAATGCCACATTTACACAGAGGATAGCGTCACTTGAAAGACAATGTGAAGATGCAACTACACGTGCAACTTCCTCTGCTTTCTCAAGGTTTACACAACAAGAGTTTAAGGAATTGGCTATCTAGACTAATTAAGAACATTGTGATTTAATAACTGAAATGTTTATAACTCTAGATGATATATTTGAAACTCATGTTGCTTTTGGTAAGATGTCTGTTGTGCTTGAAGACCATGTTTCCAAGAGAGAGCAAGCTTCCAAGGCTTATGATGATATTCTTGATTTGAAAAAATATATGAAGGACAAACCAGAAAACATCATTATCCTTAACAGTATTCAATTAAATATGATCAGAACTGTGTTGCATGCTTGGCTTGACCTTAATGAGATGAATGAAGATACTGTTAAAAGGGAACATGTCACGTGTGCAAGGAGATGGTATGTTGTTGATAACATCATGGAGACATTACACTTTCCAACAATGGACGTCATTGAGAATTTTTGTCCACCAAGACTGATGACGACGTGATGAAGACAAAGAGAACATCGAGGGACTTGATCACATCAGAAACAATGCCATGGATCAATTAATTAGAAAACCTCTTGCTATTGAGGGCAAGATCCACATTTACATCCACATCTGGCATACGTTATCTAAAAATGAAATGGAGAATTATAAATGTTATGCTCAACTTGGGTTCGAATCAACGAACTATCCCAACATAGAAGAATTGTGAGGGATTTGGAATACATGGCGGGATTTTCTTTGTTATTAGTTTTATTTGGATTTTTCGATCCCAGTATGATGGGGATTTATTCTTTGTAATTGTTATTTAAAGGGTAGACTTCACATGTACAAGGGGATTTTTGGGATGGAAAAATCTGGACAAGAGATTGGAGATACTTTGTTTACTTGAGGTTTTGTAATTTTTTGAAAACTTTATTTAATACCGTGATGTTATTCTTTCAAATCTCGTTCTGTTTATTTAATTAAGTTTCTTTGACAACTAATGATTTTTTCTTTTCAGATGGATCGTTGTTACTGTTAGTCTTTTGCGATCAATAAGTGGATTTATTTATAGCGTTGGTTTCTCTATGCTAATTATTCATGTATTGATAAAGTGTTAAAAGAGTTTATTCTATTAAGATCTTTATCTATTTCTGCAAATGATTACATAGTAAATTTGATGATAAATGTTAATTTTTCAATTGACATACTAATTACAGGTTGACCTTGAATGTGTTAATTTCAAGTTTCTCTCAGTCAAATTTTGTTGGTTGATTGTAAATTGAATTGATAAGTAATCAATCTTGTTTACATTTTTGCTAAATCTGATTAAATACTCATCAGTCTTTCATCTTAGGTTAATTTGAGAACAAACCAACACATCCTTCTTAGAGTAGTATAGACTTAGTTTAGGTTTCTTTTACATTTAGATTAAATTTCCCTTTTACCTTTCTCACCTATCCAGTTTTCCTTCATTGGGAAACAAATTCTTCCAGGATCGAGAACCACAGGTGCTAGCGGAGGCCTTAGTATCCATGGGTGTTAACCACACCAAATAGCTTGAGGATAGGGTAGTACTTGCATAGGATTTCCTGAAGCCTTTAGCTGGGTTTTCATCCTCTGTTGTGAGCCTAAGAACCCATTCTAGCAACCTACACATCGGAGGATTCAAAAAATGGCGCTAGAAGGAGTGCCTAAATCAAACCATGTTTAAAGAGAATACCGAAAAACCTCCTCCAGCAAGAGACCCAATTTTCACTCATAGTCACAAACAGGTGTCTATGTATGGGGAATGAACTGTAAAAAGTTCAGACACCATCCCTGCTACCCCTATGAATGAACAGAGAACTTCAGGAAGTAGGTACGTCCTTGTATCACCTACTTTAGGGCACATTATAGTTGAACAACTGCTGAAGGGTAGATTCGACAGAGGTTTGGTGACGGGAATCTTCAAACCAGTAATCCCCAGGCCAATAGTTAAGACAACCATAATCTAGACAACCGAAATACATAAGAAGGTAATAATTCTTCTAGTTCTGCATCAACCCCGAGATTAAATATTGACTCCCTATTTATAGAATCAAATACTCATTGACACAACATCACAACAGGTGGACCACCACCTTCACCTCCTCCTTCTTCATCTTCCTCAGACGAATCGTCAGATTCCGAACCTTCCACCTCATCAGAAGAATTTATTCCCATGGCTGACAAACGACATAATAGGCCCTGGTTAGATGGAGATGCCGTGTCTTTCTTAGGTGATCAGCATAGGTTACCTAAAAAACTTGAGAGTTGGCTTCCGAAGTATAACCCAGATGAAAAAATACCCATGGAAGGCCACATTAAAACCTTCATGTAGGCAATTAGAATTAGAAATGTAATACATGAAGATGTAGTCTGCAGATTATTCCCTTATACTTTTGAGGGAAAATCTTCTACATGGTATTTTGGTAGAATTTGACTATCTGTATCTAATTTATTTGTAATCTATGGATCAATATTTGGGGCAGCAAGCTTATATACCTCATCAATGTCTATTGGAGACTCAAATTCATTTCAACCCAGACTTGAACTGCTCCTTAGAGGCTTTCGCTGGTTTTGAATTAAGAGAAGTTTTCTTTGTCTTGTTTATGACCTATCATGAAGGCCTTGTCTAGCTATGGAATCATCATCAGCCTCCATCAATCTACAAGCAACAAACTTAACACCTAGGGAATCTTCATACCTCTTCCACAACCAAACCCTAGGCATCTTCATAAGTGTCCATGCAGGCTCCACACAAGTCTCGAAATTCAATGTAGCTTCTCAAAGAGATTAGGTTTTCAAAAATGGAACAACACATTCTTCAATGGTTACAACTCTTCTCTGGAATCGACATATAGATAAGCATACCACCAGTTCTAACCATAGCTTCAAAAATAATATCATGATGAAACAATTCCTTCACAGCAAATCTTCGTGAAGAATCCACTTGAACAAAAGCAATTTATCAGTGTTCGGAAGGGAAGGGCATGCTCCAAAATCCTAATTTCAATCCTTTGGGAACTAAGTAAATATCAAGGCTATTTTAAGTGACCCTTCAACCAACAAGAATAGAAATAATATTCTCATAATTTACACGAGGGAATGGTAAACTTAGTAGGGATACTCACGCTTCGATTTCATATATTCACCCTTCAATAATACATAGAAACAATAATATATCATGCAATATATATATATATATATATATCAATCCATTTCAAAGTATTTTCACCCAACAACTATTCAAACTATGAACGTATTTTTTTATGGGGGACTAAAAGAGGAGACCAGTCCTCATTGTTGGTGGGTAAGATATGGATGTTGGTGAGTTGTTTGAGACTAGTTATTTTACCCTAGAATTGGGAAGCATAGGGATCCATACAGATGCCCAGGTCTATGCCACTAACATGGTGGAGAATGAGAAAGAGAAGAATTTATGCTAGTATATTGAAAATTTTAGCAAAGGATATGGAACATATTGTGTTGCCAAAAGAGTTTTCTCAAACATCTAAAACCTGAACATCTCATTAACATCGAAAAATGCTATATGCACCCATATGCATGGAATCATGTGGACCAATTCTCGGTTTTTATTTTGCAATCTATGGAGGGCAGAAAAGTGCAACTCTCATACACACAAAGCATTATAACTTACGCATGGATGAACTTAAATGTGTTGGCGGTTTATTGGGAACTGATGCAGACCCTGGGTAACCCACGCTAAGATGAAATAAGCATTTAAGGGCATCTTTAGTGTTGTATCAATGAAATTGAAAAGCATTGAATGTGGGTATTGATTGAATGAATTTATTAAGGCGTGTAAATGTAGGCTCCTAGTGTTGGGGTGGTTGCCACTTCCACATGGATAATGCAACCAAGAGATAACCAAAAATAATATGATTTTAAAAAGTATGGGATTTTGCGCACCTCTGCAACATAACCATCCCTATAAATTTGGTCAGCCTTGGAGTCATGTATAGAATTGTAAGGGAAAAAAATTATAAATGTTTTAGGGAAGAAAAAATATCATAGAAAATGGGTATCTAATGTTAACATATCTATCGGACATAAAGACCCATTCCTGAAACTTTGGGAAGCCTTGGACCCATTACTGAAATTTTGAGTAGCCTTGTAGCCATGTTCAGATGTCGATGACAAATATTGCACGTTTTGGCTAGTGAAACAAACCAACATCTTGGAATAACATCTAAACACTAAATGTTTATAGATAGGGTACAACATAGACATACAACAAAAAAATTGGAAGGCAATTCTCTTGGCTTCCAACATCTTTCTAATATTTTATATAGTGTTTAAGACCTAGGTAAGTCTGTTAAAAATGCCAAATAGAATAATCTAGTATCATTGGTTCTCTGGACTGAATCAACTAGACTTAATAATATGTTATAACTTGATAAGCATAAAAGAATATGCAAAACAGTCCAGATGTAGTAGTGTCAAACATATGTGGCCTTCTAACAACTGTATTGTTTTGTGTGGAAGGATCAAAGGTATGGCCCATAGAGACAAGAGCTTATTTTTAAGTAAAGAGGGAATCCACTGTAAGGGCAACCCTAAGGTATGAGTAGAGGACACATAATGTAATAAAGGGGATTTCATTATACTGAGAGGAGGGTAAAGGAGTATCACCAGTATGAATGAGGTTGTAATAGCCTTAGGGAAGATTCCCAAGGATGTAGTGTTGAAGGGAAGGAAGGGTGAGACTAATGGAATCATGTAGGGTAATCGAGGGGGTAGAAGCAGGCTGCTACAACAGCTCAAGGAAAGGGTAAAGGCTGCTACTATAGCAGCAACATACTCGAGTTATTGGTTGGACTGTGACTGATTGCAACATCTAGGGTTTGTCCATGGCTATGACAAGTCTACTAGAAAGTGCCTAATTGTGTTTGGGGTTGACTATCACTATTGAGGTCTTTAAACTAAATGATTGGGTCATATTATTATTTGATGTACTTAGCCTCAAGGCCATATCAAAGGAATACAATTTTTTGACATGATACCAATAATGGTTAATGCAATATACATAGCAAAAACTGCTTGAGTGCATGTCTTGGACTGAGCCACTAATGTAGCCCATTATATGTCAATGAATATTGATTTTTACTCCCACTATGTAAAAAAACCAGTATGGCACAATTGTCTGCAGTACAATAAGATTATGCCATTTTTGTGGAAAAAATAACCATACCTCAATATCCTTCATACCTAGCATGCCCCAGAAACAATTATCTACAATAACCATTAAAGTACTGAAAATAATAACAATAATAACAACATAAATCTATATCATATATAAGTTGTTAATGAAAGAAAAAAATATAACAGTAGCAATATATATCATATCTGAACCAATTATATACTCAACATAAAATGTTAGGGAAGACCTCCCTTATCCTCATAAAAAATTCTTTTTAACATACTTCAACATCTTAGCATTAGGTTAATTTCATGCGACTCAACTAGGCCAACATACATGTGAAAGAAGAGAACCCAGAACTAGAAAAGATCCTAAAATAGATCATCCAACCCTCACAAAAAAAAACAGTAGCAACACAACAGTACGACCAACTCACAATAAAATAAGACAGCTTAGTACTCCAAAAAAGTCATATAAGGTAGCACTATGGTGGATGGCACCTAAGGAGGGCCATTAGGGTTAACCCAAAGGTGGACAACCCCCCTAAGGGGTCACTCTAGTCATCAACAAGTTGGACGTCAAAATTTAAGGGTTGTATAGCTCAATGTTACCATGCAAGGGTCAATCACGAGTCATCACAAGGCTAAACATCACATACAAGTAAACATGCAAGTCAACGTAACATAACAACGCAACATGACATCATACTAGGCTCACACGTATCAATTCAACGTGAGGGTAGGTTACCTGACCTTCTCAATAGTATGTGGTTATACTTCTCATGTGTCTCATGCAAAGAGTGGAAGCTGATAATCGTCATCACTGGATAAGGAATCTCATGTGGTCATCTCATCTTCCTCAGGTTAACTCAGAAAGGGGTATCCAACTCCTTGAGGATAACCATAATCCTCGAAAGATGTCACACATATTAAAAAATAAGCTATGCATCGACTAATACAAATACAAATCTTAAATGTATACAACTACATTTTTTTTGTTTTTCTTTTTTTTCATAAAGTCCAAGATGGGGACATCTATTTTGTTGTCATTTCTTGTTGAAGTTGTCGTTTCCTGTATTTCGGTTGATTGTGTGGGAATTCTCTCTCGTACCATACTTTTGGTACGCCGAATAGTAGGTCGTGGAGGTTGCTGGAGAGGGGCATCCTCTGCAAAACCAAAGACAATTATATAGATATAAATGTTTATCAATTTATTGAGATATGTATTTCATTATTTCCAATATCATTACAATGATCTTTACTTGTTGGATGACTAGCTGAGACAACTAGAGTGTTCATTGGTTCTGCCATTTGTTCCTCTTCCATTTGAGCATGAGCAGGTACATTCTCTGCAATTCACAAAAGAAAATATATTACTACATGTCATCAATTATATATTTGAAATTATATTAAATACTTCTATTTTATTACATATATACTTGAATAGATAGGTTGCTCGCCACCAACATGAGGCATCTTCCTATCATCATGTGGTACCTGTTTGGTACCGCTATAATCGTTGCTTTTGTTTCTCTCGCCCTGAAAACCAAAAAATACATTTATTTTTCAATGTAACCATTCATGAATATATTACACAAGTATGATTATAAAGATGGACTTATTATGAGGAAACTCAATTGTTTTGGTAAGATGTTTGACATGACTAAGTCTATAAAAGCATAAGGCTAAGTACACCAAGGTTACTCAAGTACACTATTGTCACATTACCTTGTCAATCATTATCACTAACACATTGTTTCAATTCAAACATAATATGATAAACTTATAGTCATTGAGGCATTTTGGTGAGCTCATAGAACAAGAGATAAAACTTAGTTAAGATGGTAAAACCAATACTGAGATAATTATTGTAAGAGTTTATAAATGGGAGGGAGATGGTTGGAAGAAGGGAACCTAATAGTGTTGTTAGGGTGTTGATCACTTGAATCATCCCTTGTTGACTTTGAAAGGGTGAGTTGATCATTTGTCATTGATCAACATGGAGAACCAACCATATGGATTTGAAATCATCAAAGGAGTTCAATTGGTGTAGTCAATATGAAGACTTGATCTTGAAAGTGATAGTTGTCAATATTGGATTCGTAGTGTCTTGTTGATTATGCATTCAACCTTATTAGGCCTTGTAGTAAATGTAATGTTTTTTTGCAATTGATCCAATATTCTTCTAATAATTAGACGTTGGAGTATGTTGTTGATTGTATAGATTTTTTTCCAAAGGAAAAATCATTTTTTTTATTAATATATGAATGGATAATTACACTCTTAAGATGCTCACTACACTTTGTTAGTTAGGTTAGTTGAATGTATAGATAAATTAATATAGAATATAGTTAATGACGAGTCCATTAATCTAGAAAAGATTCATAAATCCACTAAGTCCATTACAAATCCTAAAAGCATTTAGGTTCAAAATGGAAAAATCTCAATGGAAACCATAGAGAGAGAGAGACTCAATTTACCAAAGATGTGAGGCCATCCGATAGTGGGTGTTTAAGCAAGGTGAGGATCCACTTAAGGGTAAAACTAATGATGATGAAAATCTTTATACAGGTATTCATGACTACACCGATCACAAATCAGGTTTCAGAAGAAAGCACACAATTTCTAGAGAAAAAGTTGGTGGTGCGCTTGGACCTCTTAGGGATTATGCCAATACCAGGTCTTATAAATATTAGATTATCAAATCAATATTTGTGACGTCTGAAAAGGATATTAATTAGAGTTGGTATGGGGATGCTTGAAACTATTCATTTATTAAAACAATTTATCATATTAATATCTTTCTACTGCTTAAGAAGTTTCAAGTTATCACATATACAAATTTGGCATAAAACAGGATTCAAGTCCAAAGTAATGTGATCAAATTGAACATGCACACATGGTTTTATTTACCTCTCTATGCATCAATGGGGAAATTGGGGTTTTCCCCAAGCTTTTTCGACGTTCCATCACATGTTGAAAACCATACTTCAAGCCGAGCCTGAAGTCTTCTTTAGCGGATTGAAAAGCATTTCCCTACAATGCATAACACCATAAAAATTGTTTGTGATAAATCAATTATTTGTTTGCTACAATTACAAAAAAATTGGCTACAAATAATGATCGTTCGATTCTTACAATTCGTGCTCTTAATTTTTGATATCCACCATGGCCTAGTTTGTGCTTCCCATGTTTTTCTACTCTTTCCTTTGTCACTTTAGAGGTGTCGGGGAGCCAATGAAAGGTTTCAAATATGTTATATATCGCAACTTAAATATATTTAATAGTAAAAAAAATGAACATTTTTCATTGAAAATATGATATGTGTCATACCTTCTTGAACTGATTGGCCGAGTCTTTCCTTGTTTTCTCAATGCATTCTCCTTTGCATCATCCATGAGAACCTTCCACTCCTTCTATGGAACCACTATAGGATGCTCATACTTAGTGTTAATTTGCAAATTTTCCCTATAATTTGCCCTGACATATTTCAAATTTAAGCTAGTTACTGGGGTGACACCTTTTCTATTGAAGGTATCACCAAACAAGTTAAACATGTGGTTTATCAAATCATCTTTCAATTTGTCATTTTGGGCATTCCACCATGTACGAATGGTGGGCCCCAAAATCTCCAACATCTTCTCATGCAGGTTCTTATAAAAAACATTATTTCTTGCAAAAACAATATGATCATTAATTAAAAATAATTTGAGGTATGTGGCTTTGAATTACATGAAAAAAACTGAATTGATTAAATAATACCTGCAATCTTTGGTATCTTGATTGGAACAAAATATGTTTTTTCCAAGAATGTAACAGGAAATGATCGCTTTCTAACCACACGTACTTCTATAGAATAACAACTTTCACATTCGATGCTACTCTCCTCTCTAACATCCTGTGAAGTAGTAGTGGGTGAAGGGCCCTGCTGATCTACATCATTCGGTGAGGTCATAGCATCTAAAGGGTGTTTCTGAACAGGAGAGTCAAATAGCCTCGTTGGTACGGTAGATTGTTGTTGTGTTCAACCATCGATACTACCAATACCGACATCTACATCCTATACTCCATGCACAGGTGTTGTCTCCAAAAAATCCTACAAAAAAAGAAACTTTAATTGATTAGATCATATCAAAAATAGAGAACTAAAATAACATAAATAAATATATGTCATAGTTCGTAAAATATTTCAAAGATGTCACATACCCTGAACTGTACTATTGTTTTCCTCAAGTCACCAATTCTTGTTCTAATTTCTTCAGTCATGGGTTTGATTTTTATCATTCAAAGAAGTTCTTGATTGGACTTTTTCAAAGCCTTATTCACAGTTCCCATTGAGTCAGTTGAATAAAATATATCTTCCTCAGTGACCACCTCATCATTGTGATGTGGTATTCTCTACAAACATCAATCAATAAAAGTAGTTAATTTATTTTTCACATTACAAAAATTCACGTGAAAAAAAACATGCATTTACTATTTTTTTTTTACTTTTATCATGTTTACGTACTATTAGGCTAACATTTACTTGTTGCGACACCATTGGAGATTTCCCACGGTCAACCTGCCACAATAAAAGAAGCAACACATATTCATATTGAAAAGTAAATATTGAACCATGTCTAATAAATGTGATTAATGAAGAAAAACTATAATGTTAATATGACAATTACGTTTACCAAACCAGAAGTTGCAAGTGTGTTCTGATTACCCCCCTGTCACAATATAATAAGAATTATATCATATTGAAAAATCACAGTGTTTACAATATGCCCGCACAATGTTCACAATATATCCCGCACAATATTTACAATATGTCAGCACAATGTTTACAATAATTCCCGCAAGGGGCTTCAATAATGTCTGTAAGGGGCTTGGGGTATCCCCGCAAGGGGGTCACAACAAGAATATAAGGAAACCCTAATACCCATAACAGCAAGGTGTACCATAAAGGTGGATAACCAACCCCTTTCACCCATAGGACCAACAAGACCAAGGACTTTAATCTTTGTCAAGCTATCAAAGAGTCATTTCACATATTTAAGTGAAATCATTGTTTAAAACTTTAATATATTTGTATTGTATATATTGCATGGATGTTGGAATATTTTCATATATATATAACTTGGTATGAAGTCATGTTTTATTCTCAAACTTTAAGGATACCTCTTTTAACTTGGTATCTTGGACTAATCATTAGATTTTCCATTGTCTACAAGATTTGGACTAGTTGGACTATCTTGATAATGTGATATCCTACATTTTGAGAGATTTTGCCTGAAACCTAGGAGCATTGAGCCAGTGAATGGACGGAGAATAAACATTATACTTGGAAGAGACGTAGAAGAACATTAGTATGGATGGATGGAATGCTAGGAACCCCATCCCCTTGTACCAACTCTTTACATTTAAGAACCCCATCCCTTAAGTAAAGTCTTGTTATTAGCTTAGATATATTTTAGTTTCTATTAGCTTATTATAGTTACTTATGGTATAGTTCAAATAACCTACAGTGCTATGGCTTCGCTTAGGATCCGTCGCATAGATGGTACGGTTCGTAACAGGGCTGATTAAATTCAGTAAGTATGAGGTTTAGGTCCCACAAAAGATGTAGCATAGGATCCAAGGGCTGAGTGTAAATATTTCTCCAATGAGGTAATAAATATAGGTTTCAAAGTATAGCTCCAAGGTTAGTAAAAAAATCTGGGTTTTATAGTTCAAAGTATAGTTCCAAGGTTAGTAAATCCCAACATGGTTTATCTAAAAAGGATTTAGAATGGGATTCAAGAAGACAGGATGTTCAACTGTTAAATTATGGTGAATGGGAAAAGGGTGCCTCATATTTGGACTTTTTGAGGAGGAAATACAAAGTGTTACAATCTACCAAAGTTTCAGTTCAAAAATATCATAGGGATTCCAAGAGAGTTGATTAACTTGCACTCAAGTATGTTCTTAGATGGAAAAGGTGGGCTTGTAAGGTGTCTATTACCAACGAGTTCTTAGCATTTGAACAAAGTTTCTAGGTATCTGAGTTAGTTTTGAGTGCATGTTCCCAGACTGTAAGATCAAATATGTGTGGCTTAATTAGTGTGCTGTGTGGTCATAGTTCAGCAAGGTGATCTATATTCCTCAACTTGCTGATGACTTTTCTCCTTGTAGCACAATCTGTAGGTGAAAGTGCTGCAAAATTGTTTAAGTTACTCTTCAAGATGGAAGATTCTGATATGGACAATTGTATTTAACAATAGAGGGATTCTTGACTACAATATGAAGGTTAATAACATATGAGATGGTTCGAATAGAGGCACAGGAGCGAGGCTTCCAGATTGACATATCATAGGGATTTATACTACATAAATTGATTGAGCTCCTTATCAAGTTCCTGGAGGTTCCCAACATACGTTCGAGATTCATGCGATATGGAATGTTATCTCAAGTGTTGGAGGCACTTCTAGTGATAAGAGGTATGATCGTACAAAAGATGAATCTAATCAGTGACTGCAATCGCCTCTTAAGAGAGCTACTGGATTCTCTTCTACATGAGAGTAATAAGAACTTAGTGTCATTTCATATGAGCATGCATATCAGGTCTACAAAGTCATGGTTGGGAGAGAAAGGGGAGGACATTGTTGTTTATTTTGGAGCATATATGCAATATAATCTTCCTGTTGAAGCCCGAGCTAGTTTAATTTTTGATTTTGATTAAAGATCACACACAAGAAGAGTTCATCATGGGTTCAATGACTAAAAATCCGTATTCAAGTGCATAAATCGGTCCACTTATGCGCAATGTTAAAAATAAAATTTGTCACTAGTTGGATTTATTGGGTCTATTGGAAGATGACTATGGCATGGAGCTACCAGTAGTTGGTAACATCATATCTCTGGATCTCAACATTGCTCAAGTTTATGAACAGTTTTGGAGAAATACACACAACCAAGATACAAATAGTGCAACTACTACTAGGGTTTTATCTTCTTCAGGAGCAGTGCCCAATAGGGATTTCCCACCAATGAAAGTGGCATACAGACTCCAGGGACTTGATGGAGAAGCCACTGAGCCGATGACTAAAGAAATGGAGGAGGATAGGGAGGAAACCCAGGGTCTAGAAGTTGAATATGCAATTCCTGGTGCAATGACAGAATGTGGTGGTTTAAATCCTATTTTGAGCATGGTTCAACACTTGAAGGATGATGAATTAAAATCTAATCAAGAAGGGTTGGGTTTAGTGCTCAATCTTCTCTTATACTGCTGCAAGATACAAGATAATATACAAGCATTGCTGCTCCTAGGTGCATTGGCATTTCTCTTGGAGACATATAGGAGGGAATTTTCTGTAGATGTCATTGAACCTTATGAAGGAATTCTCCTGGTTGTTGAAAGTCTAGTTATGGAAGCTAATGAAACTGAAATTGGGATCACATAGAGTGTCTCAACCATGTCAGATGTCTGTAATGCTACTCGTGAGGAAGATGCAAAAGTAGTTTTGATGTTTTTAGAGAGGCTAAGTCATCCTTCTGGTCCCAAAATGTCTAACAAACAGCAGTGTAACAATGAGATGGTGACACACATTTTTCCATGCTTGACCTATGGAGAACAAGCAGCCATGGAAGTTATTTTTTAGCACTTCAACCCCCATTTGAAGGATTGGGCACCAAGAAAATGTGAAATATGAAAGTTGAGCTAAGAAAGCAGCTGAACAAAGGCTTGTAGTTGAGAACTTTGTCAAGGTTTCAAAATCAATCAAGATAAATTCATTGGCGAGAGGCTAAATGATATCATCATTAAATTCATTGGTGAGAGGCTAAATGATATCATCATTAAAAAAGGCATTGCAAGATTGGCAATTCAACACTTAAAAGGAGTATTTGTTGTCGTTGAGATAGGTGACTTTAAGTCTTCCCCAGAATGGATGCATGGCGTAAAATTGCCAGCAGTACCTATGATTTTATCCATTGCGAGGGGACTTTCCAGGGGACATATTTCCATGCAACAGTGCATTGATGAAGGAGGAATATTGCCTCTCCTCCATGCAATTGAAGGTGTTTATGGAGAAAGTTAGATTGGTTCAAGGGATGAAAATATGTTGGGTACTCTTTCAGACAAATATAGAAAAGGGGAAGGATTTCTTACAGATAAGGTACACCAGTTGAGGCATGCAACCAGGGATGAGATGTGATGTCAAGCCTTAAGGAGGAAGGAGGACTTACTTCAAGGTCTTGGCATGCGACATGAATTTCTTCTGATGGGGGTGAACGAATAGTAGTTTAACAATATGTTATTGAAGGCTTAGAAGAATTTGAAGAAGAGGAGGTTGGGTTAGCATGCATGGTGTGCAGAGAAGGATATAGATTAAGGCCCAAATATATGCTTGGAGCTTACTATTTTAGTAAACATGTAAATCTTCCTCTTGGAACCACAATCCATGGTCATGGGGAATGGCTGTATACAAGTGTTAGTCATTTTAATAAGTAGGGTTGATTGTCAGTGTATGTAGTAGTAGGGTTTATAGGAAGTAGGTGAAGTATTTTTTGTATAAAAACATCCATCCTAATCAATCGATGGAGGGAATATAGGAGAAAACCAAGACTATATCTATCAATAAAATCTTGACTGCAATTTATTGACTATATCTATCAATAAAACCCTCACTAGAAAATGAGTTACTAGGATTAAATGAAAGCAGTTGACTTACCAAAGACATCTCTGCGGGAAAAAAATATACTTATATTGGATCCTGGTCCTGAAGCTACATTAGCCTATGCTTTTACTGATGCCTTAGTGACCTTCACCTTTCCTTTTAAGTCTCAGTCTCAATCTATCAATGTCCCTCTGCGTAGATTTTGGAGGTGAATGGGGTGGACCACATTGAGGATAGAAAACCCCCAAATCTTGGATACCATTAAAATTGAGCTGAAGCATGATGCCAACCTAATAAAAATTGGCCTGTAGGAAGAACCTGTACTATAAAAATTGATTCAAACAAGAAATTTATCTATGTCTAGTGCAGTTTAAGAGGTTTTCCACACTCACAAGATAGATTTCTGGTTGTGTCAAGGAAGGGGTTCATTGAACGAACAAGAGATGCCTCCTCTGCAACCTTGGAACCTCCTCTGTGACCTTGAGCCTAGTTCATGGGTGAGGTAAGTGAAAAAACTCCTTTGCAAACTTAGAACCTCCTCTACGACCTCGGGCCTAGTTCATGGGTGAGGTAAGTGAAAAACCTCCTCTGCGACCTCGGCTTAGTTCATGGGTGAGGTACGCGAAAGCTGTATATTTTGTTTGTCGTGACGGAGGGGAGGTAAGATGGATAGTTTTAAATGTTTGTTAATTTTTTAATGTTTATTATTTTTAATGTTTATTAATATTTTATTGTTTATTACTACTTTAATGTTTATTATTATTTTATTGTTTATTTTTTTAATGTGATTTATTACCTTTCCTTGAATCCAGTAAGTCTCCTACACCCCTTCAGGAAAGGATTAATCCTAGGACTTATTCCAGCAACACAGAGGCAAGGTAGCAGAACAACCAGGTTAAACTTAAGGTGAGAGATGTTTGTTTTGGATACAAGGTACTATAGTAAAAATTTAATGACAATGCCAATGATGATGAAACTGACAAAATCAATACTTATGATCATCATTAGCATCGGTATCATCACCATCTTGATAATTATCATCATTACCAACACCACCATCATGATAATGATCATGATCATCATGATAATAATTGTCATCATTATCATCATCGTCATCATCATCAAGAAGACGACGACGATGACGACGACGACGGCGATGCTAATGAGGAAGATGGTGAGGATGAAGCTGATGATGATTATGATACCATTGATGATCATAAAGATGAAGGAAATGATGGTTTTGATTATTTTAATGAGGATGAGCATGATGATGATGATGATTATAACATTGATGATATTGAGGATTATAACATCGATAATCATGACTCATCATCAATATAATCATCATCATCTTATTCATATGTATCGTCATCTAGTCCAAAATTGCTATCATTGAAAGGATCACTCATATCAACATCATCATAAACATCATTTTTGGTTATATATTCATCATCAATATCATCACCAAGTACGAAATCGGCTGCTACATCATTTGGATGATCAAATTCTTGATCAGATTCTTCATCTGACACATCTGCAGTGGCCAACTACTCCTTATCTGCATCACCTTCTTTTTTGACATTTTCTTCTTCCTCTAGATTATACTTGACTGGTCATCCTCTTGGATCATATCTAACAATGTATGACCAACCTGCTTTACTTGGCACCTATGAGTAAAAGACCTGCTCACATCGACTGGGAAGAACATAAGGCTCTGTACCCAGTTCAAGTGCCCTTGTATTAACCATGGTAAATCCATTGGCATGCTCAATAAAAGTTCTTTCAAGATCACGTTCATTCATTTGTATCCTGTACCATTTGACCTCAAACATAACTATTTTAAAGGAATTAAAGTCACACTCAATTATATCTTCCAAATAACCATAGTACCTATTTTCAGATACTTCTGGATGCTTGTCACTTCTAGAGGAAACAATAGTAACTTGAAAAATTACAGTTATCCCACATTCGAATGTTTTCTTCTTGTCATACAACTTTTTTATGCAAAATTTATGACCATTGGACCACATAGGCTTGCGGTGTATCAACTGTATCATGACCGACTTAGATATAAGAAGAAATAAACAAAAGAATACACTTATATAATGGGAAACAATGAAAAAATTGACCAGGCTATAAAATATACTTGCCTTTTTATCTTTTAAACCACATGCTAAATTAATTTCCCTTTGTGTAAGTTCACCAAGATATTCTTCTCGACGACAATGCACTAGTTTAATCAATTTAATCACCCCTTCCCATGATAAGGTACCATAGAATTATATACATCGTTCTACCCATTCCTCCATCCAATCAAGATTGTTTGCAATGTATAAATGTACTGTATCCCACATGTGACCAACTAAATGAAACAATAACAATTAAGAATTGTAAATTAGTTATCATTAAAGGCAATTAAGTTTACCTAAAAATATTGATGGAATAATAAAAATTACATGAGTAAGATATATATGAAATTGAAAAAATAATTGTATAATAAATTAAATCTATGCTATCTAATTACCTTTCACTTTCCTTGTTCTGCATTTCCCCAATAGGACCTCCCCTTCAAATTTGATGATGGAGTTGACATGCCAAATGCAAGGAAGATTGATATTTTTTGCTAAATTTGGAATATACTGACTAATGTATACCATGAATTGATATACCATATAGCCCTGCACAATAGAACCCTCGGGATGTTCTCTTTGTCTAATAAAATCCTTTAATGAATTCAAATGCCTTTCCACAATCAACATTGATCTTGTGTGTACAGGTACACACAATTCAATATCCTCAAATTGGTGTATGATATAGTGTTCTTGTGCATTGAAAAATCCTGTAGGTAAATACTTTTGCATTACACACATTGGTCGAGGAATTCCTGTCTTCCAATACCTAATATCTTCTTTATGGATTTCTTTATATGAAATCCACCTACAAATGATGCAAGAAAATAACAATGATCAACAAGATTGAGGCATATATAATAAAGTTCCAAGTTGTGAAACACAATATATCAATAAGCTATGCAACAAAGTGAACAAACATTTTCATGCATATAAATTGTTATTTACCTCATGTATTTACCAAGATCATATATAAATTGTTTTATGGTGTCGTCAAAGCTATCTATGAGAGATAGAAGTAGAATGTATTGTAACAAAAAGAAAATCATTATTTATTTGCAAATAAGAGACAACAATTACTAAAAATATGTACTAAATGTAAATTAGATATGTTACAACTAATTTTAGCACATATGGTTGATCACATGTCTATGGCCTTCCCTGTCCCTCTATAGACTCTTTGGACCCCATGGACCATTATTGTACCTTTTATGTTTCCAATATCATCCCTAAAACACCTGTTATTTGCTGTACGCGACATTTAATCCCTTTCTCACGTATATATGTGGATATTACCTTTAAACCCACATACATCAAGATGTGTACATAAGTCTAAATATTTTTGGAGTTTTCCTTGATGTGGATCCGAGTCACTTGTCTCTTGGCCTTCCATATGCCTCGAGATCGCTCGGATTTTACCTTCCATTACCCCATTGAAGCACTATATAAGGAACCCCTTGGATACATTGAAGAGGAGGAATTGACGAGCAAGAAAACTATAGTCCATTGTTGCTGTAGGTTGCTTATACTTGAGTCTGCATCCCTTTGTCCCTTGGAGAACTTTGTGTTCTTCCCAATATTTCCTTTGCTTGTGAGCTTGCTATCGAGAGATGGAGGATTGAGGTGGTGGAGGACTCAGTTTCTCCAGTTTGCAGACGTGTCGACAGAGGTTGTCACTTATGTAATCTCTGATTTTATTAATCGAAATATATTTTCCTATCCAATGATGTGCATTTGAATGAATATTGAATCCATGGATGCGTTTAATTGCTTATGCATTATTGATTATATATGCTAGAGTATGCCTAACACGATGTTATATAGCATGATTGCCTTGTTTACTATTGTTGAGAGTAAATTTCTAAAGCAAGCGAGATTGGAAAAAGCTCAGTGGGGATCTACTTCAACCGTCCGGAATAAGGTATGATTCGAGATCCTTTAGTGTTAGATGTTTTATTTCTGTTGCATATTGGGAAGGGATTGATTTCTACAGTTTCTCTGTCTGTTATGGTACACCCCAAGCCATAGGAAGTTTTCTCCGTAATAGAATTGGCGACTTCGCTGGGGAGGTTCCTAATTGTTTTTCTTTGGGGGTTTTTCGGCATTCAATGTGCTTGTATTGCTCCGATTTCTCAGTTTCTGTGTCGGGTATGGGGGCATGATTGCCCAGTAGTGTCCTATAGGAGTAAATTTTGTCTCAGCTGGTCCATTTACCTTATTTTTCTATCTTTTTCTTCCTGTAGGCAGTTTTTTCTTTCACAGTGACATGTACACGCGGGTTTTCCTAGAATAGTCATGTATGTACGTAGGTTTATTGAGAACAGTCATGTAAGCCCTAATTTTTTTCTTTTTTGGGAAGATTAAGTGTTGTTGGGTGAGTTTGGATGATTGTTGAGTCTTCTTTGATGCTTCTGGAGTCTGTATCTCCCCTCTATTTCTAACTAGAGACTCTTTTTTATTTGATTTTTTAAAATGTTCTTGTCATTTCATTTTCTATTTTTCGTTTTGAGATTAGTGCATTAGGTCTCTTTTACCTTGGTACTTTGCTTAGCTGCTGTTTGTGAGTGGTTGTAGAGTCTAAGGGTTGTAAAGTCATATTTTTGCTTTTTTATCTCATTTAATTCAAAAATACAAAAACATTTTGCTTTTTTCATAGTTATGCATTCTTTTCATTTTGCATTAGCATGGTACTTGCATTAGGTTTGCTTGGTGAATATTAGTCAGATTTTCATATCGGAATGATTGCATATACATTTGAAGGAAAAAAAATTCACTTCACGTAGTAGCATACCCTGTTTTTCATTCGACACAGTGCATTTGCATTGATTGTTAGGTGTGCATTTTACTTCTTGTTGTGTCATAACATCATTAGTTGCACGACCATTTACCATTTGAGTAATAAAGCCAATTAAAATCAATGCATAATAAAATGAATTACACTCTTTTATTTTATAGGGTGCACTAACAAGACTTGGTTTTAGGGTCTTATAATAGTTCATTGTGAGTTAATTATCCAAGACCACTAAACAAAACAACTAGTTGTCTGTCTAGGTGAGAGTGTGAAATCCTTTATATAATTAGTGTTTGTCAGGATCCTCCTCTTACAAGGGAGTTAAGCATGAGGTAGTGTGAGCAATTATGATCGGGATGACCCTTGATTATGATTGATTAGCACCGAAGATATTTCCAGGATTGTGTTCGTATCTGGGGACCTTTGAGGTATTGGCTAGCGCACCCTGGGGTACTAGTCATGCTTTTTAGGCTTCGGGCTTTGTTACCCTGTCCATACGGTCAATATCTCCTGTGATTGTCCACCTGAGCATTGATTATATCGAGGTGAACTTAGTTTCCTTACCTAGGTTATCGAGGGGGTATTTGTAGAGGTTATTCTGTAGGTGTCCTAGCCAGGTAGGGGTTGGAAAGCATAGTCTCTATATGCGTTGAAGCTGAGGGCCACTATAATTTGTTACAAACCTATGTTTGTTGTGTATGGGAGTCTCAAGCCTCTCCTAGGTGAGACATACCTGCTTCATTTGGGAGCTCACATATTCTACCCTTGGTTTTCTTGTGATTTGGCTTTACATTTTTAGGTGTATGCTTTGTGCACACTAGTTTGCCTAGGGTTTGAGTAATTAGATCAAGTATTTTTATTTTTTGAGTCATTATGGATTTGGGAATGACACCCTACCATTCTCGTCATTTAGTAGGACTTCCGCCTTCCACGTCTCCTCCTCCTTTGGGAGAGAGAACTAGACAGTTTGAGCGGACTACTTCTCACTTTAATTCACACACCATGGGAGATCATGAGGATGAGATTCCAGAGATGTTTTCTCCACCTCACGAGGTTGGGGAGGAAGATCCTACTAGCACATACGATCCTTCACATGAGCAGCCTTCATGATCTGGTTATGATTGTTAGTTTTTCATCACATTAAGCTAGCATTATGATCTTAGGATATTTTTGCTGAGAGAATAACAAGCACAGCAATAAAACATAAGCACATCACAAGAGACAAGAGACACAAAGAGATTTTCCTCGGGGAAACCATAAAGGAGAAAACCCCGCAACTTCCTCTAAGATAGAATCAACACCAAAACAGTAAGAGATCTCCCAAAACAGCAGTAGTCTTCTGTCTTCTATCTAGTCCCAAAATTTCCTTCTTCAGTAGTGCGCCACACTTGGGAGAGCAAGTGATGTATTTCACAAGTGATAAATAGAGAGACTCTCACTCTCTATTTATATTCATCCGTTCACTTGAGGTGCACTTTCACATGTAGGCTCAACTTACAATTACTTACTCGAGCCTACACCTTAATTAGTGTATAATAACTCGAGTGCCCCATAACTGTGGGGACTTACCTAATGACTTGATATGACTTGATTACATTATTAATCCTCCTGATCGGAACATCGAGGCATGACCACATGACTCAAATACATAATAGAAACATCTCGGAATAAACATCGGGTTACAATACATAAGATACATAGAAGAATACATTCCGAAGTTACATATACATCAACAATGATCCCTCATTCATAGGTCGTCGATATTGGTTTTTAGGCGACAAGACTCACTATGAACCCCCAAGCACTAGTAATGTTAGATATGACATACCTGATATCCCTAAGCCCGATCCGACATATCATTCCAAGTCAAAGATTGAACCTAGAACTACGCCTGGGGGCACTCCCACTCTTTTTCATGCAGAGAGGTTTGGGGGCATTACTCACATTGCACCTTCCATCCCTGTGGTGGAGGTGTCTTCACATGCTCCTCCTTCTCCTAGTGTTATTAATCCTATTCAGATACCAAGACCGAGATGAGTGAACATTGGGAACACCACTTACATTCCTTCACATGTCCCTTTGTCTATGAACCCCATTGCTTCGAATGCATTTTTAACAACTCATCCTCCCCCTAATTCACATGGGCCTTCAGGCCAGAATGTTGCTACTAGCCATGTTCGTTCTGTGATTGCTAACATGGTTGTATATCAGAGCCAAGTACCTCCTATTGTGTCAGTAGGTCATGTAACTTTTTTCTGGATCGTCTCATGTTCCACCTCGTGGAGCTCCCCATATACCAAACTATGGACCTTCTCATGGTACATCCCATGGAATACCTTATGGAGATTCTCATGGACATTCTTATGGACCGTAGTATGGACAAAACTACCAAACCTATGGGTATGGGTATCAACAACCTGCTTACTCTTCTAATTATGGCTTTGTAGTGCCTCATAATCAAGGTACCCCACATCAAAATGATTCCATGAAGCCCTACATGGGTCAAATGGGAGGAAGTTATTATGGCCAAGGCCATGGTATTTATAGTAATCAACCTTACATGAATCAAAACTACCAGGGAGCATGGAATTGACTGGCTCAAACTAGGCTCCCTTTCCTTGCGATATTGAACTTACCTAACTTATTGAGATTGATGAACGATCCTGTCTCATAACTCAGCATGGCCAACAGTCCCTACCAAGCTTCCTTCAGACATTCCCAAGTTCGAAGGTAAGGCTGGTGAAGATCCTGGTGAGCATGTCACCACTTTCCACCTTTGGTGCTCTTCCAATTCCTTATATGACGATTCCATTTGTTTGAGGCTATTTCAATGTACCTTAACATGTCATGCGGTGAAATGGTATATAGAGTTACCAGGGGGGCTTATACCACATTTGATGATCTTGCTATGAATTTCCTTAATCATTTCCAACTACCCGTACGTTACGACGTCGGTACCGAACTCTTGTCGACCTCCCAGTAAGACAAAGCCACACACATTTTAGATCATATTCAAGAGTGGTGTAGACAGAAACGGTTAATCAAAGCCTTTATACCACCAGAGTTTCTTCTTGAATGGTTCCTCAAATCGTTGTTACCTTACATTGCAAAGGATGTTTCTACATCCAGAGTTAAAAATGAGGAACAATCTATCTTTAGGGCATAAGAGTTGGATTTGATTTATGCTCAATTCAGACTTTTGTATGAGATTATACCTAATGCTCCTAGATCCAATTTTGACCCCAAGGTCAAGCCTGGGCCCCATGTCGATGGTATTGTGGGCTCTAAAAGTACCAAACCTGTGGACTTGGTTGTGAAACAAGTGAGCCAATTGTCAATTAGCCAGTCTGCGTCGGGACAAGCTACGACTTCGTCTCAACCTACCCAATCAGCTAGTGTACTTTCTATGCAATCATCGAAACCGAAAGGAAACCAGCAGCCTGGAAGGAATAAGAAAAAAGGAAAAAATAATCGTAAGGGTGGGAATAAGAAAAAAAATGCTAATAATAATGACATGAACACTAATGCCGAGGGGACAAACATTCTAAGCGTAAGGTGAAGTTTCCTTGCAAGTTGTGTAAGGATGACCATCTCACCCACTTATGTCGTTGTATGGAGGATGCCTTGAAGTTCATAGCATAGGGCCCAGTTGTGTTTACCAATCCTTTACCCAATAATCAAAATATGAACTCGAGGACCATTGTTCCTGGTTGTGCATCAAGTGGAAATCAAAATTTGTCGGAGGCTACTAGTGGTCATGGTTGCATCAACATGGTCTGTGCTACTAAAGTTGTGACTCATGAGAAAGATTATGGTTCGTCACAACCAAACCTTGGGAAAGAACCTTCCCCACCCGAGAGCCCTTTGCGAATCAAAAAGCCTATAGATAAACATAAAGCTCCACCTTGCATTCCTAAGGGAGTCTTAAAGCATTCGGGGCATAATCCTAATTCCTGAGCCACCCAGAACTATTTAGTTGTCAAGGATTTGGGCCAGAATCCTTGTGCGACGTTCACATTAGAAGTGCTTCAGACTTGTCCTCTGCAGAGGAAAGCCTTGTTGTCTGCTCTTGGGGTTAGTGACGATAGCTCTTCTACCATGATAAAATTTGAAACCATGGGAGTACAGCCTCGCTTTCCTTACTACGTGTCTCTTTTGATTCATGCAGAGAATCTTAACAACACCATCATGCATACTGTCATTGATGAAAGCACTGCTGCTTCCGTGATGTCTTTTTAGTGTTGGAAGGGTTTGGGTTCTCCCATGTTGTCTCAATCCACCACTATGTTGACAGATTTCGATGGTAGATCATTTCGGCCGCATGGGATTCTTCCTTCTCTAGAGGTACAATTGGGAGGGAAGACCGTCGTGATCGAGGTCGAGGTGGTTGATGTGCCCCTTGACTACAATATTTTACTGGGTAGGAATTGGATGTATAGTATGCAAGCTGTAGATTCTTCCCTATTTCGAGTGATATGCTTTCCGTTTAATGGGAATATTGTTACGATTGATCAAAATCCATTCCATAATCCAAGTGTCAATGCATCATCAGGAGCTTCTATCCCGATTATTGATTATTCACAGTCGGCAACTGGGAGTGTGGGTGTAGGTATGTACCCTTCTCTTATTGGAACCTTTAGTTGTCCTGCGCTCGTTCTTATGATTGGGTCTAGTTTTGGTGGGGCTTCATCCTCATTGAATTTGGTGTCTTTTCACACTATCCATATGGAAGATCCTTGGATTCTTCCTTCACCGAGTACTTTGAGTATTCCTGTCGAGATAGACATGTCATTTCCTATAACGATGGTGGCTTATCAAGTGAATCTTGATCAGGTTGCAGAACCTAGTCCTTCCTCTTTGCAAACAGAGGAGGAGGACCCGTATGTGCTACCTACATGGGAAATAGAGTCATCTCACTCACATGATTGCCTCGATGATGTTTTTCCATTGGGTGAAGCTATTCTTGATGCCATGTCTGGGGTTGAGAAACCTTGGGAACAGTTGCATCATCAATCATTTTTTCTTCCTAAGCTCGATCATATGGAGTGTGATGACTTTAGGGAGATTCTTAGCAAGAATATTGGTAGCCCTGTAATTCCATTAAGCTCTCCTGGTCAGAAGGCTGATAGAAACATGGCTAATTTATCACCAACACTTCCTATCAATATTTCTCGTGACCCTGGCAAGGTTGAGAATGTCTACATTGGGGCAGGTTGTTCCCCCGATGAGATCAAGGAGTATATTGAGCTGTTTAAAGAGTTTCACGACATTTTCGCTTGGTCATAAGAATAAATTCCAGATATAGACCCTCGTATTGTTGAACATGAGATCAAAACGTATCCGGATGCAAAACCGGTTTGACGTTTGTGTGCAGTGAATCCTAGAAAAGAACCCCCCATTAAAGTTGAGATAGAGAAACTACTTAAAGCTAGTTTTATCTTTCTCATTCTGGTGGATAAGAAGTAGGGAGCGATCCACATATGCATTGATTTTTGTGACTTAAATCATGCATGTCCTAAGGATAATTTCCCCACACCATTGATTGATCAGATTTTGGATGAGTGTGTAGGAAGTGAGGTATTATAATCAAATTCATATTAAGCCTGAGGATCAACATAAGACCGCATTTATTTGTCCTTGGGGTACTTTTGCATATTGAAAGATGCCCTTCGGCCTTAAAAATGCCAGAGCCACATTTCAGCGGGCCATGACCTTAATATTTCACGATCTTAAAATGATTATCAAAGTATATTTGGATGATCTCGCTGCTCACTCTCATTTGAGAGTGCATCATCCATATCATTTGAGATTAGTTTTCAAAAGATTCCATCATTATCAAGTTCGTTTAAATCCTCATAAGTGCATCTTTTGCATGACTATTGGTTGCGTGACTGTTGGTTGTTTACTAGGATTCATCGTATCCAAGGAGGATATAAGAGTCGATCCCTTAAAGGTTGAGGCAATACTCTAATTGTCTCCCCTGCGTAATATTAGACACCTTCAATGTTTACAAGGCATGGCGAACGTCTTGTGAATATTCGCGGTAAATTTTTCCAACTTGACTAAAGGTTTTATGCGTCTTTTGAAGAAGGACACCCCTTTTTATTGGGATGAGTGAGCTTGGGAGTCTTTCGATGCTCTTAAGCGATCCTTAGCAATGACCCCTGTGTTTAGTCCACCAGACTATAGCCATGATTTCTTGATTTATGTGGTTGCGTCTATGGAGACGGTTGGGATGGTTTTGGTTCAGGAGGATGAGGAGGTCCATGAACATGTCATATATTATTTGAGTTGAAACCTTATAGATGCAGAACTTTGCTATTCCCATGTGGAGAAGCTAGCCTTGGATACCGTTCATGCAGTTCAGCGTTTGAGACATTACATTATCCTTCGCCAAACCTTGGTCGTAGCTCATATCAATCCATTTCAATTTTTCCTCACTAGAAGGATGATTGGGGGAAAATATAATAAGTGGATTGTCATTTTGCAAGAGTTTGGTCATGAATTCGTTTCGACAAAATCAAAGAAATTGTTAATGTTTGCGGATCTTATATCCGATTTTCCAAGTTTGGAGGAGGAGGAGGTTTATGAGTATTCTTTTTTCGATGAGGATATTTTCCTCATCTCGACTGTGGACCCATGGTACGGGGATATCATCATGTATTTGAAAACATTGAAGGTCCCTACTCACCTCTCATGGGATGAGCGGCGACGATTACGTCATGTAGCTAAGAACTACCTTATAGTGGATAACACTTTGTACTACCATGGGGTAGATTCCATTTTGCGTCATTGTTTAATCCATGATGAGGCTGAGGTTGCGCTGAATGATTGCCACAGAGGGGTGTGTGGTGGTCATTTATCTAGGCTTTCTACAACCCAAAAAATATTGAGAGTGGGTTATTTTTGGTCGTCCATATTCAAATATTGCGTTAATGCGGTCAAGAAGTGCCACCCTTGCCAGGTGTTTGCACATAATATGTGCTCGTGTCTACCCCCATTACATCCTATTGTCACCGCTGGTCCCTTCACCAAGTGGGGGATTGATTTTATGGATTGCAACCCAGCTTCAGCTGGGGGCATCATCATATTATTGTGGCTGTCGATTACTTCATGAAATGGGCAGAGGCTATGCCCACAGTTAAATCCAACGGTGATACAACCACACATTTCATTTTCAACCAGATTATCACCCGGTTTGGCATTTAGAAAGAGCTTGTCACTGACCATGGCAGGCACTTTCAGAATAAAATGATGGAAGAGTTGGCTTCCAAGTTAGGATATAAGCAAGAGCACTCCTCTTCTTATTACCCTTAGGTGAATGGACAGCTTGAAGCAGTGAACAAATCACTTAATTCTATTCTCCAACAAACCTTTGCACAAAGCAAGACTAACTGGCATATCATGTTATATCTTGCTTTGTGGGCCTATAGAACTGCGGTTAAGACTACCACTAGTTTTTCTCCCTATTAGCTTGTGCATGGTGTGGAGTCAGTTTTATTGATTGAATACGAAATCCCTTCTCTGAATCTAGTTGTGGAACTTTTACCTGACACTTCCTCATTGGAAGAGCGTTTGGTCCACTTAGAGCAGCTTGATGAGCAGCACCGAGGTTCCTTAGTGGCTCTAGAGGTTAACAAGCGTCGCGTCAAGGTCCAATATGATAAGTCTGTCCGTCCGAGGAGGTTTAGTGAAGGTGACTTGGTCCTTTTGTGGGATCAAGCTAAGGAACCCTTGGGGGTAGGGAAATTTAATCCCATGTGGCATGGTCCTTACATGGTTAAATGAGTCTTAGAGAAAGGCTCCTATGAACTGGTTGATTATGAAGGGGCAGCCTTGGCAGAACCTAGAAATGGGCTCTATCTCAAAAAATACTATGCATGATCTTCAGCTGGGGATGATTTTTGTATATTATTGTAAAGTTTTTCATTGCATAGTTAGGTTTTTCTTATGGTGATCGGGTTTGTTGATTAGCTTTCGTTTCTTATGGCAGATGTCGATGGAGTATTTCTATTACATAGGATTCATTGATGGTGCTAGCCGCCACACTCAAAACTCAGCTTCGGTTGCTTGGGTGATCTATACTCCTACAGGTCAAGTCTTGTCTTAAGGAGGCATATGTTTACGGCCCTCTTCAAACAATGTTGCTGAATATAGTGCTATCATTGAGTTATTGCATGATGCCATTTCACATAGTGTTCATTCTCTTGAGGTACATCTTGATTCGCAGTTAGTGGTTTCAAATCTTAATGGCTTGTATCGTATTGGGATCTGACATTATTACGAAGATTCTTACGTGTTAGATTGCTAGAAAGACAATTTGAGAGTATAACATACATTCATGTTCCAAGAATTTTTAATGAAGTTGATGACTGATATGCTAACTATGTGTTAGATTGGCATTTGTTTCATAGACCATAAGCATATCACACACACACATTTTACACACATGTAAATATAAATAGAATCGATCATCATAAAAGTTTTTTTTCATTAACATCCAAAAAGTGACGTCATAATAAATAAGTGTCATATACAAAATTGGGGCTTCCAAGCCACCAAGACATAATACACGGTCATACAAAAATGAATACACTCAGGTCTCTAAGCCTAAGGTGGGGGGGTTCTGATCATGATAACACACTACGGCTCTAGCTAGCCATCTAAATAATCGAACCCATGCTCATGGTACACCAACCACTTGGCGTTGCATGGTCTCAGGCAAGTCCTCGGATTGTGCCATGGGTACCATGTGTGTCAAACAGACAAAGTTTGTGTGGATGCTTTGGAGTGTTCTATTTGCATGCACACCCATAATGTCATCTCCTCTTCCCCTCAGTCGATGATGAGGGAAGCCATCTGGCCATCGTGGTCCTACATCTACATATACATGATAGATTGTCACTATGTGTCATCACACCAAAAACATGTCTTTGGAGTTCATATATTAAAAAACACAAAAAATTAAATAATTCAGAACTTAAAAAGTGGGTTTGGGATTCTTTACCTATGTCACCATAAGTTGCTCCTGGTGGTAGGGGCATATCTGGGTCTCCACGGAAGTCTATCGCTGCATAGGGGTAGTTGTCTATGGAAACGATTTGTCTCCACCACCATGGAAAGAAATCTGCTGGGTAGGGGTTAGCCACCCTACCTCCGCCCAGTTTGAGCATGACATTCACCCAACATCGTCGGGATGGATCCCGGACTCCATGTGGAGCAATGTCTACCCTAGGGCTTATCCCTGGCACCCGCTCAAAGAAAAACTTGCTTAGTATACTACTGAACCCAAAGTTTCGCACCCTGCCCATCTTGCAGTCACTGAGTTGTTGTTTCATGTTGCTCAGTAGTATAGTACTCTAGTCATACACTGTAGGTCACATGCACTCTACCGCATAGAACATCATTAGCCGTGAGGCCTGGTGGAGTGAAGCCAACCCTGTAATCCCGCCTAATGCCAAAAGTATAGCCTTCAGCCCCAGAATCTGAATAGGGTTTGTCAGGATTTGACTCCCAACCTTTTTTGTCTCTTGAAAGCACTACACATCTATGTAATCATCTATGGTCAGTGCGCCTCCTGGCCCATGAGAGCGGAGGTTCACCATCTCCCCTCGTTGGGACAAACCTGTGATGAAATATGTGTCCTCAACCTCAATACTAAGCGACGTCCCATCTATCTGAAATGTTTCAGACTCTAGATCCCAATAGTCTACCAATAGCTGGAGTAGTCTTGGTTTGGCCCTCAGGCTGCCAAGACACCAAAACTTGTACAATCCACATGCCTATAATGCTTGTTGAGCCATGATATCACCTTGCACAGCTTCCTCAACATCACCATGCTCTCTTTCTCTCCACTCTAGCACCATCCTACACAAAAACCTAGTTTTTTTTATCAAGATTTACCCTTTAAAACCTTGTTCACGGTCTTGTATGCAACTGTTTTCAAAACAACCACGTATGTACGTGGCTTTCGATGCATTTTTTGGGTATGGTGAGCCCTATACATGGAAAAATGCCCGATTTCTACGTGGCCCAAAACACATAAGTTTGGATGGATCAAAAAATTAAATAGCCCATGAAATTTGAAAATATTTGCATCAAAATGAAAGAGGAGAGCATGAGAATATACCTGGATCAAACAGGGAGGGATTCCGCTGGACGATGCTCCCAGAATTCACTTCTGAAGTTCTGAGCTCAAATGCACTGTGTTGGGTAAAAATTTCAAATGGGATGAATTTTTTTTAATTTTTCACTATTTATAGAAATTTTTGATATTTTTACCCACTTTCTATAGTTTTTGACCGTTTCTGACCATTTTGGACCGTTTGAACTAATTTGATGTTATAGGAATCCATTTTGAGTGCGGTTTCGACCGTGGCTTTGACCCGTTCGTGCTTATTGTAGGTATTATGTCTAAACTGGCATATAGGTTAGGTTTCACATCGTTTGCACTTTTCATAAACTTATGACCATTTCATTTTAACCTTAGGTATGAACCCATTCCATCTTGTCACAGAACCTTCTTACTTCTTTTAAAAGTGACATGTTGTGAATGGTAGAGCTTTACCATGCATGGGTACCCTAGTTAGATCCTGTTTTGCATTTGGTGCCCATGCATACATTTCTCCTTTAGGGTGTGGGAGTCCTTTGTATAGTACTACTATGACTTTGAGCAAGAGATTCATACTCCTCTTGAACTTTATGCTGGCCATTTCCTTAGGACTCCCTTGTATATGTCAAGTTGTAATTGCATTATCATGAGATTTTCTTTCCTTATTGAGCCTTATGTCGGCTTCTCTGACTTTGATTATCAGCCATATAGCCTGATCTTATCTCATGTATAGCCAAGCATAGCCTTTTTATATCCTTTGCAGTTTGATTCCCCATTCTTTTTACTGGGAGGGGACTTTCCCCCAAGTGTCTTTATCCTACACATGTTTCCTTGCATTGAGCGTAGGTATGTTCCGTTGCTTGGAACTAGTTTGTTTTCCCCTTGACACTCGTCTCCTCCTAGATTTGTAACTATAAAGCACTTTTATTCTTTTTCAAGCTTTTCAAAATATCTAAAAAAGTCCCCCCCCCACCAAAAAAAAAACCAAAAAGCCAGACATGAAAAGAGGTTATCTTTGGCAGCAATCGAGTCCTGTTGCCTTCGAACAGAGCACTGTATATCACATACGTTGGCTGGGTTAGTAGTTTGAGTTTAGGAGCTGTACTCATTTTTATGAGTTTATCTCCACCGATTGGTTAAGCTTCCAGTCCTTATGGAGCCTCTGTTTATGCCTCCTGTGTCGTAGAGATGTCCCAGTTTTGTATATCGAGTCTATGCTACTTCCATTCAGTCACCATATGCCTTTATGCTCTTGTTTGAAGGAAGTTGAAGCCTGAGTCAGCCATTCCTCAGTTGTCTTGACTTTGCATGTTGGCCATTCTCGGTACTATTACTGGTTCGTGCACATCTTTTTCGAGTCCTTCCACATTATACAATGTTGATGAGTACCTCGTGTTGGTTTATTGTCGATGCCTTAATTCCCTCCTTCCAGCAGATTCCATCCCATCGAATTCAGATCATTTATTCTAGGATAGGAGTCTGGAGTCATTTGAGTCCCTTGAGACTTATAGTCATCAGTGGTAGGTTCTCTCACCATCGACAGTTTTGGGAATACATCAATGTCCCCTGATCGATGGATTCTTCCAAGTGTTCGACCTCAACACATTTAGTCGCACTTGTTAGATTGCACTCTAGTACCTTGATTCCCATTTTCATTATCAATGGGTGATATTGCGTCTTTTAATGGTATACATCAATGACAGGTAATCAGACGATGGACTACTATGTTCAACCTCGACACCTCTATTCACATAGTAGGACATGTACACGTAGCGGTTTGTGTAGAAGACTTTCCAGGTTGGTGGCATTCCACATATGCTACCTCCTTGATCGTGCTAGTGTTCATGAGATTTTAGCTCTCGTGACTTGATTCCAATATATGTCAGATATCTTTAGCCATTATGGAGATCTAGATCCATTGTATATCTTCAATTTTCATGGAGATCTTGATCCTTTGTATATCTTCATCATGGAGATTCTGAACTATTATATATTGTACGTGGCGATGACCACACATGTCACATTTTGTATATCATGCCTATTCATGGCCATTGTACTCTTATGTATTCAGAACTGCTATATGTATTTGCAGTCATATGCAAAGATTGATTCTTGTACTATACTGATGGATGGATGTTTCTTCATCACTCTACTTCTGGGATGGATTTATAATGTATTTCGGCCATCATGTTACCCCTTTGACCTCACACATTAGGGGGAATCTTTTATAGCTGATTTTACCACACATGGTTGATCACACTTTTATGTCCTTCCTTGTCCCTCTGTAGACTCTTTGGACCCCATGGACCATTATTATACCTTTTATGTTTCCAAGATCATCCCTAAAAACACCTATTATTTGTTGTACACAACTTTTAATCCCTTTCTCATGTATATACGCGGATATTACCCTTAAACCCGCGTACATCAGAATGTGTGCATAAGTCCAAATATTTTTGGAGTTTTCCTTGATGTGGATCTAAGTCACTTGTCTCTTGGCCTTCCATATGCCTTGATATCACTCGGATATGACCTTCCATTACCCCATTGAAGCACTATATAAGGAACCCCTTGGATACATTGAAGAGGACAAATTTAAGAGCAAGAAAACTATAGTCCATTGTTATCGTAGCTTGCTTATACTTGAGTCTACATCCCTTGGAGCACTTTGTGTTCTTCCCAAGCTTGCCTTTTCTTGTGAGCTTGCTATCGATAGATGGAGGATTGAGGTGGTGGAGGACTCAGTTTCTCTAGTTCGTAGACATGCCGACAGAGGTTGTCACTTATGTAATCTCTAATTTTATTAATAGAAATATCTTTTCCTGTCCAATGGTGTGCATATGAATGAATATTGAATCCATGGATGCATTTAATTGCTTATGCATTATTGATTATATATGCTAGAGTAGGACTAACACGATATTATATAGCATGCTTGCCTTGTTTACTGTTTTTGAGAGTAAATTGCTAAAGCAAGCGAGATTGGAAAAAGCTCAATAGGGATCTACTTCAACCATTTGGAATAAGGTATGATTCGAGATCCTTTAGTGTTAGATGTTTTATTTCTCTTGCATATTGGGAAGGGATTGATTTCTATGGTTTCTCTGTCTACTTCGGTACACCCCAAGCCATAGGAAGTTTTCTCCACAACAATATACGTAAATAATTACCTTAATGAATGTAGCCAGTCATGAGTTTTAACACCACCAAAATCACTTTTTTTCATTAAGATATTTTGTATGTTCAACGAAAACCAAGTCAGAAACCTTATTTTCTGAATGGCCTCTTTTATATCATTGCTTTGTTGCTCTGTCAATTGTTGAAATATTGTAACTTCGAAGAATATTCTATATGTATCTTTTTGTGGTCCCCGATGGTCCTACCGGGAGAACCACTTGTATTACATTGTACCCTGATGCTCCTAATCGGAAGAACTAATAAGAGTCATGAGGTAGTCCCCTCTAATTGTAAAGGTGGGTCATCAGCACCCCAGTGTGGTTACTTGAGCCTACATGTGTAACTCGACCCTACATGAGTTAACTTAAGCCGACATGTCAAATGAGTTAACTTAAGTGAACGGATGAATATAAATAGAGGTGTAGTGCTCCTCATTTGAGACACACACTCTCACTTGTATAGCGCATTAGTGGAGAAGAGAAGTAGCTGGAGAAGGAGGAGGATCAGGCTTTGATCTCCTTGTTGGTTTTATCTTTTACCTTTTTGGGGCATCTATATTGAGGAAGATTTTGCTGGGTTTTTCCCTTTAGGGTTTTCCCAGGATAAATATTTGTGTTCCTTTTGTATGGTTGTGCTTGTCTATCTCTCAGTGATCCTGTTTATATGCTTTTTGTTATGAAAAATGAAATGAAATACTAATGTCTTAGCTAAGCATATGAAAATTTAACATGGTATCAGAGCTAACCTGAGAAGAAGACATTATGTAGCTACAAAAGCTAGGGCTTCTTACTTTTTGTGTCTCTCTCCACAATCCATTAGCAAAAGTATGCTAGGATGACTCTCCATTGAAGGGTGCATCTTTCTGTCGAAGCGGAATTCAATTCCGAGCATTTTCAGTTTTTGATGTGGAAATTAGGGCTTTCTATAGAAGAGGAATTTTTGAGTGAGTCCAGCATAGGATTTTTCTTCTCATCAAAACCAAAGTTTATAGACCTGGATCAAGAAATTTGGTTGGGTGAAACTCTGGGAAAGTCAAACCCTAGTTTGACCTCGAGCTAGAAAAACCCTAAATACTAAAACTGCTACATTTTGGTACATTCGCTATATTCCGAGATTTGTGAAGTATCAGGAGCTAAAAATTGTAGGGGCCAAATATAAAATCCTGATGAATACTGTATCCAAAATTCATCCTCATATTCGCTGCATTCCAGGAGATATGTTCTCTCCAAGTTAGGGTTTCATCCTCTTCCAGAATTCATCCCTAAACAGGACACTTGGGGAGAATTGCAATATATTGGGCTACAGAGGTCCAAATGGAATTATTGAAGATGTTCTAGAAAGGGAACGGACTTAAAATTCAGTGGTTTGAATATCAGACTCAGAAGATGAACCAGTGACACGTGGCATGCCGTACAACTTCGCTGTTCTGAACAGTCCTGTAACAGGTCACCTTGGGAAAAAGATCATAAATCCAAAATGGTGAAACCAATTCTGATGAAACCTATGGTGTTGGATCCTAGAAATGAGAGGTTACCTTAGTACACAATTTTAGACATAGAGGAGTATAAATTTCAGAGATATCATAGAAACAGTAACAGGCATTTCTGCAGAAGAAATTGGAAAATTAGGGCTTCCTGTTCCGGGAGCTTCCCTCCACTGTTTTCAGAAATGGAGTACATTGGATAGCTCCATTTGAAGAGATATATATGTATATATAATCAAATATGAAATATTCCAAGTTTTTAAATTAGGATTTCTGTGACAAACCCTAGATCAACCAGCTCCGGAACCAGGACAGACACCTCAAATCGGTAAGATCTAATCCTTTGCTATGTTCATTTGAGGTTCTCATTTCAAAGTGATCTATCACATTGGATTAATGATAGGCTTGGTGAAGTTGACAACTTACAAGCCTAGAAGTATATGATCTTTCTGAAGAAAATGGATTGGACACCTACATGAGCATAGAGGTTCCAATTTCAGAGGGAGATGAGGCTAGAAGCCCTTCACAAGAGGAACTTGGTCAAAGCCCAGAAGATCATTGACGATTCAATCATGAATCAACCTGTTCTACAAGTGTCTTCCCTAAAGAAATCGATGAGGTTTGATTCCTTGACCAAGCTATTTGAAGGGAATAACATAGATCAAAATATGACCTTAAGAAACCAGCTGAAGAATGTGAAGATCCAGAATGCAGAGACCATGCAGTCATAAGGATCTCTCAAATCAAAGAACAACTTCAAGCGGGGAAAGAAGAAGTGAAGAATGCAGAAGTGGTGATGGCCACCTTGAATGGCCTCCCAAGATCATGGAATTCATTCATTCTCATGATATTGTCCAGAAGGAAGTGATTACTTTCAGCAGACTTTGGGAAGAAGAAGAAGCTCGTCTCTGAAGATCAAGTTCTCTTCTTCCAAAGAAGATCCCTCAATCAATGAGGAATATGAAGATCTCAACTCTTGAAGAACTTCTTATCCACCTCAGCATTTGCATAAGAAATGATGCTATCATGAATGAAGAAGACGATGAAGCTGAAGACTCAAGAAGGAGTATACCCATGAAACAAATAAAGATAAGTATTCAATTGTCATTTCATGATATTGTTTTGTTATACATTTGATTATATTCAGTTGATGTGTTATGCATGATAGATTGTTTGCATTAATGATTGTATACTACTAATATGCATGTAAGTAGCTCATGGTTCTCTCCATTGCTACTTATCAAACCTCTTTGCTGACATATTGGATTAGTGCACAATCTCAATAATGTCATAATGGAGATGGAAGGCATCTAGAAAGTTTAAGTATGGATGAATGTTGTATTGACTAAATAGTTGCATGATGCATAAGAATTTGTCATTATACATATGTTTTATGAAATAGTTCTAACCATGCAAATGGTGCATTTGAATTGTAGGAAAGGTCATGAACAACCTCCTACAAGAAAATAAGGATGAGACTTGTTCCGAAGAACAAGTGATGACAATTCAAGATTCACTCCAATAAACATGAATCTGAAGCTCCCAAGGTCAGAGACACCATGACGGAAGAAAGAGCTTCAAAGAATGGTAGATCCACTTTGAAGGATGAAGACCACCATGGGTACAAGAGATAACTCAAGATGCAGAAAAGAATGCTATAAAAGAAGCTATGATCAAAGAATAATAGTTGATCATGGGGAATGATGTATATGGTATGATGGAACAAGTGTACAATGCAAGGTTCATGATTCTCCCTAGAAAGAATATACTATGACATGACATACTCTATTGACCAGTATATATCAAGCATAGAACCACCTATACAGATTGAAGAGGGAAGATGATACTCCACTTCAGGGGGAGTGACTACAGAAAATTATCTCTGAGTTCGACATGGTACAACATGATGGATAGCTTTGTGATGGATCGAGACTTTACCAAGAGTAAAGTGGGCTCCAACCTTCAAGGTTGAATGCAGAAGACTAGGATATGTTGATGACCTGAGAAGACAAACTCATAGAAGATGTTATGATACTAGAATGATGTTTGGGATATAGTACTCAAACCAGAAAGCAAGAATGTGGTATCTTCCAAATGGATTTGCAAGATAATATATGTTGTTGATAGAAGTAAGGTAAGAGTTGTGGCTAGAGGAAAGAGGGAATTAATTCTGAAGAGACACTTACTCCAGGAAGCAAGGTACACTTCCTTCAAAACTATCATGGTAGTTTCTTCCATGATGAAGTAAAGGCAAGCCTTCCTTAATGGTATGATTGAGGAAGAGTTTTACGTTGAATAGTCACGAGGATTTGAAGTTGAAGACAGAAGGAATCAAGTATGCAAGTTGAAGAAGGCCCTCTATGGCCTGAAGCAAGCTCCCAGAGCTTGGTATGGAAGAATAGATAGTTTGGGCTTTGCCAAGAGCAAAGTCGATCCTAACCTTTCCTACAAGGTTGTAGAAGATGTACCTATCATTCTATTACTATATGTGGATGACTTATTCTTGACATGGAATGAGAAACAGATCATGGAAAGCAAGAAGAAACTAGCAGAAGATTTTGAGATGAAAGACCTTGGGTTAATGCTTTATTTCCTAGGTTTGGAAGTATGGAAAATTTCAAAAGGAATCTTTCTCAACCAGGGAAAGTATGTGGTAGAGATATTGAAGAGATTCAATATGTTGGAATGCAAAGTCATGGCCACACCCATGGACTCCAACCTGAAGTTGTTAGCTGATGACTCATCAGAGTTAGTGGATGTGACTCACTACAGACAGATCTTTGGGTCATTGAAGTACTTAACTAATACCAGACTAGACATTTGTTTTGCTGTGAACATCTTAAGTCAATATCTTGTTCAACCAAGATGGGTTCACCTAGTAGCTGCAAAACATGTGATGAGATATCTGAAAGGGACCATAGACTTTGGTCTATACTATGATGGTAGCCATGAGTATAGATTGTATGGCTACACAGATGCAGATTGGGCTGGAAGTATCTCAGATAGAAAAAGCACATCAGGTATATGCTTTTGGTCTGCTATGAGTTCATGGTTTAGCAGGAAACAGTCCAGTGTTTCTCTTAGCACGGTTGAAGCAGAATACATAGCGGATTGCTTTACTAAGTTGTGAATCCATATGGCTTCAGAAGATGATATCAGGTCTCTTTGACCTGAAGATGGACACTACAATGATTCTATATGATAACCATAGTTGTGATGACAAAGGACCCTGTGTTCCGACGTAATGCGTAGAAATCCGGTATTTCTACTTACAAGATAAGATGCAGATGATGGTGATTCAATATTTCTATACTGAATATATATAGATGATGATGATTTCAGTATTTCCATACTGAATATATAGATGATATTTCAAGTATTTACATACTGTAGATACAGATGATGGTGATTCCGTATTCCCATACTGAAGATATAGATGATGATCCTTTCAATATTCACATACTGGAGATGCAGATGGTGATAGATCAGTATTCAGATATTGAAGATGTAGATGATGATGGTTTGAATGATGATGTAACGACGAAGCCTCTGCCTCGAGTAGAGTTCGAACACTTTCGAGACAAGCTTGGTGTTGTTCAGAAAGACCTTCCTCGAAAGGGGGAGTAGTGATGTTGCAGTGGGATTGTATCATCCCTGGGAAGTTTCCCTAAAGTGATCCGGAGACCTCGGTCCTCGAGAATGAAGAGGGATTTTATCGTCCCGGGACATCTGTCCATAATAGATTCGGTGACCTTGGTCATCGAGGACGTGATGGGATTTTATCATCCCTGGACACTTGTCCTAAGGTGATCCGGAGACCTCGGTCCTCGAGAATGAAGAGGGATTGTATCATCCCGGGACATCTATCCATAATAGATACGGTGACCTCGGTCATCGAGAACGTGATGGGATTGTATCATCCCTGGACACTTGTCCTAAAGTGATCCGGAGACTTCGGTTTTCGAGAATGTGGCAGGATTGCATCATCCTTGGACGTAAGTCCTAAAGTGACAGGGAGTGATTATCCCGTAATTGTATCCGGTGACTTCGGTCATCGAGAATGTGGTAGGATTGCATCATCCTTGGAATCAATTCCTAAAGTGATAGGGAGTGATTATCCCGTAATTGTATCTGGTGACTTCGGCCGTCGAGAATGTGGTAGGATTGCATCATCCTTGGACTCAAGTCCTAAAGTGATAGGGAGTGATTATCCCGTAATTGTATCCGATGACTTCGGTCGTCGAGAATGTGGTAGGATTGCATCATCCTTGGACTCAAGTCCTAAAGTGATAGGGAGTGATTATCCCGTAATTGTATCCGGTGACTTCAGTCGTCTAGAATGTGGTAGGATTGCATCATCCTTGGACATAGTCCTAAAGTGATAGGGACTGATTCTCCCGTAATCAATCCGGTAACTTCGGTTGTCAAGAATGTGGTGGGATTGTATCATCCCTAGACTTTAAGTCCAAAAGTGATCCAAAGACTTTTTGTCTTTGAGTTGTGGATTGCAGGTTGTTGCTGATGATGATGCCGTACTGATCGAAAGATCAGAGTATGATGATGATGACATTCTGATCGAAAGATCAGAGTATGTTGATGATGTTTCTGATCGAAAGATCAGAGTATGATGATGATGTTTCTGATCGAAAGATCAGAGTATGATGATGATGTTTCTGATCGAAAGATCAAAATGTGATGATGATTATAATCGACAGATCAGAATATGATGATGATGATGTTGCTGCTGATCGAAAGGGAAAAGTGTTGATGATGATATTGCTGATAGAGAGGTCAAAGTATTGAAGATGTTGCTGTTGATCGAAAGGTCAAGATGCTGAAGATGTTGTTGCTAATCGAAAAGTCAAAGTGCTGAAAATGTTGCTGATCGAAAGGTCAAAATGCTGAAGATGTTGTTGCTGATCGAAAAAGTCAAAGTGCTGAAGATGTTGCTGATCGAAAGGTCAAAATGCTGAAGATGTTGTTGCTGATCGAACAGTAAAAGTGCTGAAGATGTTGTTGATCGAAAGGTCCAAGTGCTGAAGATGTCATTGCTAATTGAAAGATCAAAATGCTGAAGATGTTGCTGATCAAAGACTGAAGATGT